>CM074742.1:38017801-38390301 GCA_037367245.1 Phrynocephalus guinanensis
TGTGGGAGCAATGCGTCATTTGAACTTGCAACCATGTTTCTGTCTGTGACCTTGGCTCTGTTTCCTGGCTTCCTGGACAACAGCTTGATTCTGTGAGATATTCTGGTTTTGACCTGGACTGGTAATTGCTGGGAGTTGGATTCTGTTATTTATCTGGCACTTGATTGTTAGCAATGGACTTGAACTTGCCTGGCTTTCCACTAAAGATCTTGGCAAAGAACTGAATCCTGTTTGTGTGTGTGATCTGTGTGCAGGGCTTGACATGTGGCGGTTCCCATTTGGTGGAATCAGCTTCCCAGCGATATTAGGACCATGGAGCCCCACTAAGCATTTTGGAAGGGGTTAAAAACTTGGTTCTTCCAGGCTGCTTTTGGTGACTTATGGTGGTTTATCCTTTTTTCCTGCCTTTCTTTTTTGCTGCCATCATATATCCCATTTTTTGAAAATTGATTTTAATGTTCTGATCGATTGGGTGTGTATTATATTTGTTTGTATAGTTGCACTGTATGGATTCTTTTGTTGTCAACTGCCCAGAGTTCCTTTGGAAAGTTGGATGGTGTATAAATAAATAAATAAATAAATAAATATCTCCCCTCAGCCTTCTTTTTTCTCAAGGCTAAGCATGCCCAGCTCTTGTAATCTTTGCTTGCAGGACTTTGTTTCCAGTCCCCTGATCATCCTTGTTGCCAACCTCAGAATTTATTTTTATTTTATTTTTATTTTTAATTATTTTTACCCCACCTTTCTCCTTGTTCTAGTTCAGGCATGCCCAAACTTCGGCCCTCCAGATGTTTTGGACCACAACTCCCACAGTCCTTTGCCATTGGAAATACAGGCTTGGAATTCTGGGAGATGTGGTCCAAAACATCAGGAATGACGAAGTTTGGACATACCTGTTCTAATTCATCAGCATCCTTCTGATAGTGTGACATTTAAGACTAGATGCAGTTGTCAAATGCAGACCCAACCAATGTCAAATAGAGGGCAATTATTACTTGACAGGACACTACACTTCTATTAATGTGGCCTAAAACAGCATTTGCCTTCTTTGAAGTCGCATCACAGTGCTAGCTCCTATTCAGCTTGTGTTTGACAACAACTGCGAGAGCCTCCTTACTCATTGTTTTCAGCCCAGCAGGTGTTCCTGCATAGTGAGGTAAAAGTGTGTGGGGGGGGGACATGCTGCTTATATACCTCCCCATGGCACTTGAAGCACTATCTGGGTGGTTTGCAAGTTAATTATGCAGGCTACACATTGCCCTTCCATTTAAAGACAGTCCCCATTATTCTTCCTTTTAGATACTGGGCAAGATGACATTTTTATCACATTTCCAAGAACTCCCATGGTCGCTGGCCCTGCTCCCTGGGAGATTTCTGGGCACTGTTGTCCCAAAAGGTAAATTTTTCCTCCCCCCCCCCCACCCAACCCCCTGTCAATGAAAAATAACTGGGACATTATAGTACAGTACAGCCACCCCATGTTACTATGGGCTGCCATGGTTTTGTACCCAAACACAGAGTGGACTTTGAAACTGTTAAAGGAAACCAAAATGCTTTCAGATAAACCACCTGGTAAACTACTCTTCTTGTCTTCCTACTTCTTCCAGTTGTGCAAAACTGTAGGCATCTGTTTGAGCACATTCAACAAAACATGAAAATGCAAGATTAATATTTCCTAGAAAACAGAGGCATCTTAACAGGTTGCTTAACAGGCAATGCCGACATCAAAGGGAGCCTGTGAAATGAAACATAGACAAGCCATTCTGTGAATACCTTGTGTAACTTGTCTCAGCGCTGACAGGTATCAGCCTTTCATGATGTTCATGCATTCTTTTATGTCTCTCTGTATTTGCTAATGACTGGGTGTTCAGGATGACAAACTAGGAACCCAGGGTGTACGTTGTCTGCCCTCAGAGCACAAGGAAGGTCCATAACTGAAGAGTTTTGTAATTTGCTGAGGTATTTTGAATGCTCAGCTAGGGGATCCTGACACCAACTCCAGAACTACAACAGAGGGTTCAGTCTACAAATCACAAAATTCACAAGATTTATAAATAGAATATAGGAAGTAGCAGTTCCCACATTCTATTTATTAGCTTATCAGACTAGTAGATTTAAACTATACAGGGGAGAAATAAAACATAATAATTTCCTGAAAATATGGCAACCAAATATACAAAAAAATGGATAAAATGCAATACTGTGGGAACCTTCCTTTGAAGAGTCTGTTCCGAAGGTACTACACTGATTGCACAGATGCTCTTGGTGCCATGTTGCGTACCTGGAAGGGAAGTGACCTTCTATTTCCCCTGACCTTTTGTTTAGAGGCAGGGCCCAAAGGCTAAAGGGCAGCTGTCCCCTATCTGAGCTATTGTTTCTGCAAGTGCTCCAATGTCTTGCTAGTAAACATTGATAAGAGAATAAAAATGGAGCCTTCTGAGAGGAACACAGCAGTTTGTGCATGCGTGCCTTTTCTGCTGGCTGGAAAAGGTATTTGTCTGTGTCTGTCTGTTCTTTGTTCTGTGACCAAGGTCAGCCTGGCCTCAAACCTCTCCAGTGACGGCCCACAGAATATGGATTGGACAGCTGGATAGTTTTAAGAACGTTTAACTTGTTGTGTTCCTCTATATTATATTTATAAAGAGTTATATTAAATTGTATGTTATTTTAAGTGGATTGTTAATATATATATAAATAAACCCTAGAAGATTTTAAGCTAGTCACCAGACAATAAATCAGAATTCCTTAAGATGACAATGGCATCTAAGGGATTATCAAACACATATAATTGTGTGGATTCCCAACATATGCCTTATAGCAGAGGTTCCCAACCCCCAGCCTACGTCTTGTTAGGAACTGGGATGCACAGTGACACCATATTAAGGGTGTGAAGGGAGACCTTCCCATTCCCTGCATAGCTCTCTTAGGCCGTTACTTCACATCCCTAACGTCCCTCTTTGCTGCCCCGCTTGGGACTGGTACGAAAAAAGGTTACATTACGTCCATAGCATGACAGCAGAATCTCGTCCCGACCACACCCCATGAACTGGGAACAGAGAGTGACGAGCCGCACCTGCCCCTGGGCTGGGGAATTCTGTTGCCGCGCTTTGTTCCCGGTTCCTGTTCCGAGACAAGGGACGTGAAGTAACGGCAATGGCTGTTTCCCCCTTTCACTTTAGCAATACTCTGACAACTGAAAAGCCAATTGGAACTCCTGCACCAGGACAGGATCAGCTGCCTGCCTGTCCCTGCAGGAGAAGGTGGCTCTTGAATGGACAGGCGGAGAGCCACTGTCAGGCGTAGGTCCATCCTCCTTGGGTCCTGGAGGTGGGGCTGAGCTTTCCTTGCCTGCTCGCCTGCCAGCCCACAGACTGCTTTGTTCAGGGTGAGGATGTCTCGCCCACCACCCACGATGACGCTCGCTCATGGCAAGTGGTGAGGGCTCGCCGGGCTTCCCAAGACCTGCAGCGGGGATTCAAAATATTGAAAAAATGGAAGCCTGACAATTTAAAAAAAAAGGCTAAACAAAGCCAGGGAAATCCAGTAGTTGTCACGAAAGAAGGACATGAAGTAACAGTTGTCACGAGACAAGTAATCACACCCGTGGGTAAATGAAAACAGGGATTGAACAGGGACAAAACCACGTGACCACGAACAACGCTGTCATGGAACGAACATAATCACAGAACGAAGTAGGATGTGAAGTAACTGCCTTAGTGGCCAGCAAGGTTCCCTCTAAGGCATATACCGAAGCGGACATGTCTGTAGGGTTTTTTCTCTCCCCCCCCCCCCCGCACACCCTTCACTTCTATTTTTGTTTTGGTCGTGACGGAACCACAGAAAAGGGGGTGGGGAGTTGTGCACATGTGTGCACAATAAAGAGCCCCATGCAGTGCGGGGAGGGGATGAATCATCTCAAAAAATATCCCCGCCCTGCTCTTCCACAAAACCTGCCCTTTCTGCCCAAAAGGTTGTGGGTTGCTGCCTTACAGAGAAACTGCTAATAAACTTACACTCTGAACCAAAGAATTGTTTTTCTCTCTCTTTCCCCCCTCCCATTTTTTAAAAAAACTTTAGGTTATGGAATACCTTCAACTACAAACTTTTAAAGCAAGTTTGCTTTTCTTGGGTACAGAAAGAAGCTAAAGGCTCCACCTAAAGCCAGCTGTTCAGCCAGCCAAAGGGTATTCTACATTAAAAATGGAATCAAGGAAATATTTTCCCCCTGAATAAATAAAAGCTGTTTTGTAAACCTAAAAGTTAACTGTCAGATGAGTAGCTTGCTTTAGGGTGCTCTTAAATGCTCAGTCACATAGCTGGGTTTCAGCAGATCACTTTGATCTCTGCACCAGAAGCAAGGAATGCAGAAATATGCATAACCGAAAACAAACAGAATCAAAGTCTTGTTGTTATACTTAAAGATCTCGGGCAGGGGAAAACAGAATGATTCTGAAGAACCTTCACCATGAAGAAAACAGCCCCCTCCCCATCCATACATAATTAGAGTCAGAATATCGGCAGGAAGAAGGGGAGGGACTACGTATTATTATTTCCCAGTCTGAATTTGAGAAAAGGGCCCCAACACTTGGCTACTGACAAGGCTGCAAAATATTTGCTTTCGGCACACTCAACTGTTTCTCAAAGATAAGAAGGGTTCCTTTGACCTACTAGAAACAACATGTTCTGCTTTCTGAAACCAGCACTCAGCCCTTGCACCTTTGCGTTTTAATTCCTTTTGACCCCCGTAATACTTATTGAGCAAAATCTTATTAGTTACACTGGCAAGTGTAATACAAATAGTGTAACTTTTGGAAGTGAACTGTCTCAAGTTATGAAACCAGCTGCCCCAGCATGCAACAGCTCATGTCCACAGCAGCCATGCTCAATGGGGGGAACAGACAGGAAGCAGTTCCTCATACATTAATTTAAAAGATTCATTATGTGACTTATATAACCATGATTCAGCCTGTATTTCTTCCATATTGTGTCTATGGCCATGTTCTCCCCACCCCACCCCAAAGGCTGAGAACGGTTGTTGTGAAATGGTGGGTAAAACAGATGTTCTTGGATTGCATCTCCCAGAAAACCTGGCCAGCGCAGCTAGTGGTGAAGGCTCCTGCGAGTTGCAGTCCAAGTCCTTGCCCTAGTGTATAGTCACAAGGGAAGCTCCAGTCCCTGGCTTGTCCGGGGGCAGGACACGTTTGCCCACCAGTCCCAGACTTTTGGCGCCAAACATAGGTGCATCCGGGACCTTTTGCCCGGGGACAGGAGCCTTCATAAGGCAGCTCCCACCCCGCCCGTGTCGCTTCGGGCGGCAAGACAGCCCCGCTCACCCACCCTGGGAAAGGAGAATGAGTTTTACTGGTTGCTACAGTGTCGGGTGGGAATTTTTGGTGGTTACTTGATTGGCCGGTAGTAGCCATGTGTTTTTGCCCATCCCATTCTCTTTTCATGTGGGACTGGGCATTAATTTCCCTTCCATTGGTCACAATAACGTTAGGCAGGTAGTGCAAGAGGTAACGGTATTCATGTAGGCCCAAATAT
The DNA here is from genome assembly GCA_037367245.1 of Phrynocephalus guinanensis. Lineage (NCBI taxonomy): Eukaryota > Metazoa > Chordata > Lepidosauria > Squamata > Agamidae > Phrynocephalus > Phrynocephalus guinanensis. The sequence goes on from CM074742.1 coordinate 38,023,346, forward strand.
GTCACCCTTAAGGTGCCAGGTGGCCCTCGTATAAAGTTAAACATCACCCCTAAATTGAGGATTTAAACAAAGTAAGAATCTTAAAATCAGGCCATCACGAGGGCTGTGAGGGGCTAGCAGATTCACCTACCTGGCACGATGCTGAACAGATGGGCAGCATCTGGCCAGGGGTGAAACTCCCTGAATACAAATTGGTTGGTACGGGATAGTCCCTGGTCATTACCAGCTTGCACTACATAACAGACCCCCCTTTACAGGTTATAGCTGTGTTGGTTGAATTAAGTTGAATTGTTAATAAATTGTGGCCCAATTAACCCATACCAATGTGTCTCGCCTATTATTTCCAGGGCTTGAGGGGCAACAGGATTTTGGCTTGTATTATTTATTTACTTCAAGTCCTGAGGAAGTATCATGGAAAAATAACGGAGGATGTCAACAGAATCTTTCTAGTTGCTACATTCCCAGTATCATTACTGTTGTTCACATGTTTGTTTAAACTGATGTGTGAAGGAGGATTCAGTTATCACGTTCTCAGCTGGAGTTCTGCCTTTAAGAGAGGGGAAGTGGTCCTTATTTGAGCTACAACTCCCACAATCTTTCCATCATCGCAGCCACTTGCCACGTTAGCTGGGGTATTCTGGGAGGTGTAGTCCAATCAAATAACTTCCCTAACTCTGCTTCCACTGTGATTGGTTATAGAAAGAAAATCAAGGATTTCTCCTCTTCAATTAGATGTACACAGAGTTCCTCTCCCTAAGAACCAGAACCTTTCGTAACCTGCCATCTACTCTCTGTGTTTGGGAAACAGCATTTTAATTGGTATTTCTAATTCTAAATTAGTTTTTGATTTGCAGATGGTGGCAATCAGAATAACTTACAGATTGGAGTGGTGCTGAGCAGCCCAACTGGTATTGATTATGGTAATTGTTTTAAAGATCCCATTAGCTACTTCTGAACCAATCTGTACTTGCTGGAACACTTGAGAGTCCATATGGCATCCACATTGAATGTCAATGACTAAATTATAATGCCGGCTGTGAATCTGAATGCAAAATTAGCTAGGATTCTTTGATCTGCAATATTTCTGGCAACCAGTGGTAGTAACACAGACACATGAAAGAAAATGGTGAGCTGCTTGATTTCTTTTAATGTTAGTTCAATTGGTGATGGTCCATTGTTTCTTTTGAAACAAGTACTCTTTTCATTGTATGCAGAAAAATGTATCAGCCTTCCTCAGAATTGGTTTGTTGCTGTCTTCTGACCTTTCATTCAGTGTAAAGCAACAACTTTTGGAGCAGCATAGATTAGAATCGATAAATCCCATTCATGTGTTGAATATCCTGAAAATCTATAACCCAAATAGTAAATCTGCAAATACATTTGCAAATACTTCCATCCGTAGTTAGAAGGAGTAAATGTCACATCAAGACAGGCAGCGAGACCATTTGAATGCCCACCAGAGGACCATTCTCCTTTTCAGTCCAGCCCAAATATGGTTTACATATCCAGATCCAGAAAGAGGAGGATCAGATGACTTTGAAATTGCCCACCCACAATAAGCAGCACCAGGAGAGCAGAGGCACAATTCACTTGCCACTTTTCCCCACTGCCCTGAGATACATTGTGCTTCCATTGTTGTTTCTAAATCAATTCATTTTGCATTTGAATATTGCCATTGCCCATTTAACATGAAGATGGGTGTCCTCCTCTTTTTTTTTTTTTTTGGTGAGGTGTAAAGGGCTGCTCTAGATATGCGCAAGAGAAGAGTAGCTTGCCAAAGTAAATGTAAACACCATGGGGAGATTTGATCTACCCCAGTGGGTGGGGAATTCTGTAGGAAGGAACAGTGTTTGCAAGGTTTTCATTCATGAAATGAATTTGCGGACCTCTGAGCATCATGTTGTGAATTCTTTTTTTTTTCCTCTCTCTGTCTTGCTGGAGCTTACTATTTTATTAGTTTTGGGGGTGGTGTTTGGTTTATTTTTCTGGCCATTTTTGGCTAGTATTTTTATCATGTCTTGTATTTTATGATGTTTGTTTTGATTATGGTGGGTTTATAGTCAGGTAGTCACTTGGCGATGTGCTGTACACCGCCCAGAGTTCCCTATGGGAAAATAAATAAAATAAGTAAAGAAATACAAAAATAAATAAAATAAATAAGTACAAAAATAAATAAAATAAATAAAGAAGAGAAATGGTGGGAGAGGAAAGACGTTTCTGTTCCCCTTGTAGAAATTTGACTCTTTAAAATCTTGCCTTTGGGCTTTACGTTTTTAACCTTAGATCTTGTTTTCATGCCCTGGATCATTTTACCAGATAGGACTCTGAGAATCAGGGGTGTTCTGATTTCCTGACCTTCTTGATTGAACACACTTGATACGACATCCTCTGGCATCCTACTGATACACGGACATACCTTAAGGCCATGCATTTCTGTAGGGTCCAGTCTGGGCTACGTTTTTATTGCTCTTGTTATTGTTGCTTTTGTTACCTGATTCCAAATTTCAAATTCCTGAAAAGTTAACCTGGTTTTCAATACTTTTATAAAGAGAATCCCAAGGCTCGGTCCCACATCCCTTTAAAAGCAGTTTAAATTACTAAATAAACTGAGTCCAAAAATGCCATCCCCACGGCCACCGGACTTTTTGAAAAAAAAGAAAAAAGAAAAACCCGGTAATGATCCCTTAAGTGAGGTTTCTGTGACTCACCTACGAGGTAGAGAATTTTTTGCCTCGCTTTGAAAATCCAGCTTTTAAGGAGGCAGACGCCATGGGAGCACACTTTTTCTTTCTTTTTTGGCTATTCCTGGGGCTGATGGGCTGTGTTTTTTTTAATTTATTTTCACCTTCAGAGAAACAGGAAGCTCTATCCGGTCCTACAAGCTTTAATTTCCCCCAGCAAAGTGGTCCTTTTTTTCAAATACTAGTGCCACCTGCTGCCCAAGGGGGCTGAACTGCACTTTAAAATTTAAAAACAACAACAGCTTTTTATGTGAGAACTCTTGTCCCACATTTAAATCACGTGATGGGATGAAGAGGAAAAGCCGGACCTTCAGAAGATCAGGATCGAAACCCAGGTGTGACCACAGCTCCACAGAACATAAAAAGTGCTACTATAAGCATTTCCCCCTGATCACTTAAGGCTCCTACAAGAGCTGAAGGTGCAAACTGTGCAATTTCCATTGCCCTTTATGGCACAAGTAACAGTGGGATTAGCTAACTACTGCTACTTTCCCTTCACTGGCCCTTCTGTCTACAATCGTCCTCTAGCTGCACTAGAGATCAGAATTTCACATTTGCCCTACTACAACCCATGTTAGTGTTTAATTCTGTGCTCCATTAAATAAAGTTTTAAAGGTACAATGTGGCTGGCTTCTCGGGACGAAATAAAAGGGCAGCTGAAGAGAATTTATTTATTTATTTATTTATTTATTCATTCATTCATTCATTCATTCATTCATTCATTCATTCATTCATTCATTCATTCATTTATTTATTTATTGGATTTCTATACCACCCGATTTCCCAAATAGGAACTCTGGGAGGTTTACACGAAAGCAAATAAATCAACAATTAAAAGCAAATAATGATAAGCAACAAATACAAGAACATAAACTAAACACACTAAAAATCTAGAGCCCGGCAAGAGGAAGACTAAGGGATGGCAAAGGGGGAAAAAACAAGATGGGGGGGGGGACAAACATTACATCACTGATCACCAGAAACTTCCCTAAAGAGCCTGGTCTTTAAAGCTTTTAAAAAAGCTGTCAGGGACTCCATTTGGTACATTTTGCATGGCAATGTGTTCCACATTGTGGGACCAGCCACCAAGAAGGACCGATTACAGGTGACAATCTTACGGGCCTCCTGGGGGGCAGCCACATGGAGCAAAAGCTCCAAAGATGCTCTGGTGGAACGAGCTGACACTGATCTTTGAGAAATCCGCTCTGCCAGATACTCAGGGCTCAAGCCATGGAGGGTTTCGTAAACCAATATCAATACATTAAACCTTGTCTGGGAGGCAAAGGGTAGCCAATGCAGGTGGACCAGAATTGGCGTGATGTGGTCGAAACCACCCATACCAGCCACCAATCTGGCCGCCGCATTCTGCACCTGCTGTAATTGCTGGACAACGGTCAAGGGAAGCCCCATGTAGAGAGCATTGCAGTAGTCAACCCTTGAGATGACCAATGCTTGCACAACTGTCTATAGGGAGTCACCATCAAGGTATGGACGAATCTGGGCGATAAGCCTAAACTGGTAAAAGGCCGACTTGGACACGGCAGCCACCTGGGACTCCAGGGACAATGCCAGGTCCAAGACAACAACCAGAGTCCTCGCTCTGTCAACCAGCTGGAGGGTAGACCCACCCAGATTGGGAAGTGGACCACTGTAGCCATCCGCCCTCACAAAGAACCGAACCTCAGTCTTCTCAGAGTTAAGTTTGAGCCTGTTGGACCTGGTCCATTCCAGCATGGCATCTAGGCAGTGATCAAGGTTCTGGAGCACCTCCATTGCAGGGTTGGAAAAGGAGATATAGATTTGTGTGTCATCAGTATACTGATGACAGCAAGCCCCATATCTCTGGATGACCTCAGCCAGTGACCTCATATAAATGTTAAAGAGCATGAAGCACCCCACAAGAGAGTGACCAGGGAAATGACAAATATCTGCCCAGGCTCACTTGCTGAGCATGGCCCTTGAGGAAGGAGCAGAGCCAGAACAAGGCTAGACCTCTAATCCCCACCTCAGAGAGCCTGCCCATGAGGATACCGTATCAAGAGCTGCTGACAAATTGAGAAAGACCAACAAGGTAGCACAGCCCCTGTTGGCCCCCTTCAAGAGGTCATCCTGCAATGCGACCAGGGCGGTCTCAGTCCTGTGATGTGGCCTGAAAATGGACTGGAAGGGATCCAGTATACGATCTTCCTCCAGGATCTATTGGAGCCGCTCAACAGCGATCCGCTCCACCACCTTGCCCATGAAGGGAACATTGGCAATTGGATGATAATTACCCATATCATCAGATGTCAGGCCAGGTTTCTTAAGGATGGACTTGACCACCATCTCCTTCATCTGTCTGGGAAGAATCCCATCCCTGAAGGAGGCAGTGGCGATGGTAGCAGCCCACTCTGGCATGCTCCCTCCAGCGATCTTGATAAGCCAGGATGGGCAAGGATCGGAACGTGAAGTCGCCGACCTACAATGGACCAATGTCCTGGAGGCATCAGCTGGAGTCACAAGCCCAAAATCAACAAAACTAGTAGATCAAGGGGGTGCAGCACCGGCCATAATCGGGGAGAGACCAGTGCAACTGGAGTCCAGATCAGCACAGATGGCCTCCATTTTAGACTTTTAAAAGGCTGCAAAAGACTCACTAGTAAAATCACTAGGAGGAGATCCAGGCGGACTAGAATTGGTGAGGTATTGGACCACCCGGAACAGCTCCACCTGGTGGTTGAAGGCCCCACCAATTCTTAGGGAGGCAAAAGATTGTTTAGCGTTCTTGATCACTCACACATAGTGTCTGGTCATAACACAAACCACAGCCCAATTAAATGCCATCCAATACTTCCTCCATCTCCGCTCTTCCTTCATCACCTGCAATTGCGCCGTAAACCACAGGGAGGGCCGGCTCGGCATCAGATGAGACGCTTGGACGGTCAACAGCCCCAGTGGTAGCCACATGCCACCTATCAACAATGGAGTAAACCGGGTTGTCAGTCAGTCCATCCGGAAAGCCCCCGAAGACTTCTGAAAACTGGCAAAGGTCCAGAAGACTGTGGGAGCGGCCCGAAATGGAAGGGGCAAGCTCCCCACAGGGAGGGGTGGTGATTGCCAAGGAAAAAGTCAGTAAATTATGATCTGACCATGACACGGGCTGGGAACACAAGTTCCAAACCACCAAGCACATGGGGAAGAACAGGTTAGAGAAACCATAGATACTTCCTCTCCCTCTTTATTAATAAGCTTCAAGGTAACTTCACATTCTCCACACTGTGATTTGGTGACTACTTTATTAAGCCTACTCCATCACAGAGCTTCAGCCTTAATCTACTAACTTGATTAGGAGGTTGACAACATGACGGCATCCTGTTTGAACTTTCAAGACTATACTCTGTAACCAAGGTTAATTAAACCTCCACTTTGCTGTGTTAAATTACTTAGACCTCTAACCTCTGAACTCAGGCCTTCCAAAATCCCAAATTTGTACCTCATGATGAACAGCCATATTTCTTCAGCACACAGTGCCTGCCTACCTTTGATCTCTGCCATTGTATATCAAAGGGGCAATATTTCCAGGAGTATTTAACGACCTGCCTCACTGCCCTTGAGTAGTTTTTGTATCTGGAAGTTCCAAGCTTGAAGGTAATTGTCTGTCAAACTGGAATGATTTGGAGACAGACAGTCTGTGTGGTGTGGAATATTGCGGGAAAATTTAATACATCATGTATGCAAGTTTGTTGAGCATTTAAAAAAAAGATTTATTTTTGTTTATGTCATATCCCTCTTAGTTAGTAACCAAGAGATTTCTTCTAAATATATCAGTCTTTTTTGTCAGTGAAAATGACCATTTTAGTTGGGATTGTCTTGTTTCGATGTTATAAGGTAAAGTAACATCAAATGCTTATCATAAAGAAGGCATGGTGATTGTGCCATACTTTTGAACTATGTCAGTTTCCATTTTTCATGTGTAAACTTCTTCACCCCAGCATCTCAGTCGGTGTCTTCAACACTTTTCCTCTCTCACACAAATACACACATTTCCACACATCATGGGTGTAGGTTCAGAAATCTAGCACTCATGGTTTATAAATGGCAATTCAATAAAACTGCATTTCAAACAAAACTAGCACTCGTTACATCCAGTGTTCGTGTTGTCATCATAACTGTCATTAAAATACTTGATAATACTCTGAATTAAGTTTAATTGGCCAGACCTTTCTGATTGGCCATAAATCACTATCAGCAAAGGCAAAAGGATACAGTGGATCACACTATCTCATTAAAATAAAAATAAATTTATATTTTTATGGTAAGATGAGCTTCTTCACTTATTGCAAAAATTGTATATTTTTCCAAAATAACCCCATATTGAGTTCCCTGTCTTCCTCCATAACTTGACATTCAACTTTTTAGCCTCATAGTTCCCTTCTTAGTATGACAACCTCCAAACCCTGGAGAAAGAGAATGGAGCCATGTCATGGGATCTCATAAAAAGCTGAGAAGCACCTTCCATTGTTAAAGGGGAACCTCAGTGGATGGGGCCTGCTTTCATTGGCTTTGTTTCTCATTCTTTTTTCACTTGAGGCAGTGTGTCATTATGACCCTCTGACCCTGAATTCAATCAGCATCTCTGAATAGTGATACTGTGCTGCATTCCAACCCATCTGCAAGGTTCTTCAGCTGACAGGTTCTTCTCCTCGTGTACTTCTTTTTCCATTTATTTCCTCTTGGAAAACCCTGCATAAATAAATTATAAACTGCTCAGAGAATGTTTTAAGCACTATGGGGCAGTGTATAAGCAGACCACTTTGCCTTGCTTTTGCTTTAAAGATTTGTCAATGTGAGATGTTTTATGTGGCTTTTTAGATCTTTGAACAACCCCTTGGATTTCCCTCTCTGTAGCTTTCACACCTGCAGTTTCACAATCCTTCCATTTTTGCCAAGCTATTGTCCTTATTCCAGGAGGCTTGCCAATTCTTAATAATGGGATCATTAGCAGAGAGAGCTACAGCAATGTTCCATGCTGTAGTACTTCGCTTGCCTAGCCATGAGGTCAGCAAGATCCTGTCTTTTGGGGAAGCCTCCTTGCATTTGATTCAAATCACCCTCCGTTTGTGATCCCAGCCACACTGCAAACACAGCCATCCTTTGTCTGCCATCTGTGAGAATGTCAGAATCTGCCCCTTCACATCCTCAAGTGGGAGAAAGTTCAGTTCACACTTAGTACATTCATATCAGAGGTGGGTGGCTTCCGGAATTTTTCCGATTAAAACAAAATCTGTGCCCAGCGTCCAGTCAAGTAATTTGCACATGAAATAACTGGCTCACGGCCAAAGCGGGCTAAGAAGTAAACAGTGTTTAAGATTTTTAGCTACAAAAAATAACTGTAGGAAATTAATTTACAAATAGAGAGAGAAGATGTGGGAGCCCATCCATAGTTGTAGTAATGCTTGCATAGAAGAAAAGGAAAGCCAAGTGTTCTGCTTATATACCACCCCATACCAGTTCAAGTAGTCTCTGGGAAGTTTACAGTTTTTTAATTACAGTATGCAGGCTACACATTGCCCCCCCCCCACACACAGCAAGCTGGGTACTCATTTTACCGACCTCAGAAGGATGGAAGGATGAGTCACCCATGAGCTTGCTACCTGGGATTGAACCCTAGGTCATGAGCTCAGTTTTACCTGGCTCTGCTGCTCTCCACACACATTCTCTTGTAGCTTTAATGTAATGTTGTCTTTTAATGCTCACATAATTCGCTGATACATCATGTAGTCCTAAATGCTTGGGATGTGTTCGACTCGTAATTTGTAATACAAAATCCAGCGTAGTTAGCTGTGTGATAATTTAACAACAACAACAACAACAACAACAACAACAGCCTTTATTCTCAGTGTACAACCTGTGTACAGTGAAATTGTCTGAGCCTCCCTCCTCCCCCCAACACCATCCCCCACTAAAAAGCCACTCAATCTCATTTCACTCTGTGTGCTTGCTGCACAACTCGCCAGCCCCACGAGTGTATCACACGTTGTCACTTCTCATTCAGCAGTCTAACAGCCCATGGATAAAAACTATTTTTTTAGCCTGTTGGTACAGCTGGCTATGCTTCTGTATCTCCTGCCCAAGGGTAGGAGAGTAAAGAAGTGCTGGCCAGGGTGTGAATCGCCCCCAATGATGTTCCGAGCTCTCCTAAAACAGCAGTCCCTGACAGTGTCATCCAGTCAACTCAGGGTACAGCCCATGATGTTATGAAATTGCAAAATAGTCCGAGGTCATGTCTCGATTTAGAAGAATTATAGCCATAGTGTGGCTATAAAGAAAGGGAGCAACACACTCATGCCAAAAGCCTCGTGCAAAATGATATGAACGCAACAATACCGGGAGTTAAGGAGAAGCAAACAGTTATCTTTGGCTTCTCTCATCTTCTAAATATATTTGCATTTCATAAGACAGATTGATTCCTATGATAACAGAGATTTCTCCCAAGCATTGGCGGATGAACATGATTTCCCACTGCATTTTTGTTTTATTGGGAATTATCAAAGCAGAAAGGATGAGACTAGCCAACCATAAAACAATTATTTACTTTTAAGTGCACAATCCCTATTGAGGTTGTGTTAGTTAATTAGCACTGGGCATGGACATTTTCTTGGATCATATTCAAACTGAGGGGGGAAAGGGAGGGTTTTTCCCAACACAGCAAGTCAACTGTGAATGAATGGGGAGAATGGGACACACAATACACACACTGAAAGCTCCCATCCCTTGCAATAAAATTAAGAGTAAGTTAACATTTCTGGTGAGAGTTTTCTCCTCCTCCATCTCATTAAAAACACTAAAATGGCTTTTAAAAAAACCCTTTGCATTGAAAATGAAGTCTTGTGGTGGGGTGAATACAAACAAATTCAAATGTCCTTCTTTTCATTTCACTGGAGCTTTTCATGCACCTGCTTTGTTCTTCATTTGATTGCTGGGATTAGGCACATGGCACTTAATGATACTAATGGGTTCACTCTTATTATAAAAGAAAAGGCAGTTCTTTGTGAAAAAGGCATTTGTTGCTGACTGTATATCAGCAAGGCCAGATGTTTTCCTCTGGCACACGCAATAAAATTATATAGGGAAGAGTTTCATCTTTGATGCACAGGCTGCAGAGTTTTAATGCTGCAGACATTCCTGGCAAAGGCTTCTCAAATCTCTCCATGGTGGGCGGAGGAGGGAGAGATGTTAGAAGTATTTAGTAAGACAACAAGTATCCCCTTGATTACTTTTTTGAGACTGGTTGTAGGCTGCATTTGTCTGGAACTTGGGGCAAAAGGGGGCTCTGAAAATCTACAACTCCTGCCTCTCAGGGGTGGGAGGGGGGTAAATAATAATGTTTTAGAATGAGTGATGGGTTGTCTCCTTTTGAGGGCTATGAGATACTACTTCTTTTCATCCAGGACACTCAGCTGGAACAGTCCCCTAGTAGGAATGACAAGACAACACATCTGGTGCGGGTGAACAGAATGCTCTGAGCCCCCCTGGCATGTGAGCCGAGGCCATTTATTAGGTGGGGTAAGGCATCACGAGGGGAGGGGTGGAGAATCATTGACAATAGGACAGAGGAAGACGAAGGAGGAGGGATGGTCTTTAGTCAGGTAGTCTCCCGACTGGGTGGGGGGACATCTCTGGGCCTGTAATCTGGGTGGTACCTGTTTCCCCCCTGGCCACTGCCTCAGCCATGCCTGCTGGAGCCTGATCTAGCCTAGGCTTGAGGTCATGTAGAGTTTATTTAAGGGCTTGGCTTCCACACCGGGTCCTGACCTCTCTGTGGCCTGCTTCTATGTCTGGAGTCTAAAGGCTTGCTTGGTGCTGCCAGGTCCCTTGGGGTTCTGTGTGCCCCCAATCTCCTACAGCCCCTTCTTTCCTTTTCATCCAGATTGTCCTCCCACTGTCCTCTCCTCCTGAAAACAATTGCACTGAAGAAAGGTTCTCTAAGAAATGGGTTTAATCTCCTATCCTACACTGCATTAACTGAAAGACACAGCCCACATATCCCTGCTATCTGTAGGAAGACATAGAAGAGAGCCTGGAGAACCTCAGCCAAACATTATTGACTAGCCTTCCGTAATGCATGCCCTCCCAAGCATTTGGGCCATTGTCCCATTGACAAGGGTAGGGTGGGGAAGGAAAATTCAGTTATGAATTGTAGTCCAACAGTTGCTCAGCACTAGGTTGGGGAAGACATATGTGGGCAATAGAAAATATGCACTTCCTTCTACAGTATAATTGTACTTTTTTCCAATATTTCCAATGGAAGAGAAAAGAAAATGGCAGCCAAAAGATATGCAAGTGACTTTAGCTCTAAAACAAACACTCGGCACAGTCTGATGTACTAGAGGTGCACCTGCAGGCCTGTCAAGTGGGCCTTCACAGTTGATAAAGGTCAGCGATAAAGTTCAAAATGAACACTTTGAATTGGATCAGGTAAGCTACTAGCAAACAGTATATGCCATTCAGTACTGAGATGCTGTAATTTCAATATTCTATGCCAGGGAGCAGCTTAGCAGCTGCATTTTTCAGCAACCGAATCCCCCAGGTACTTTTCAAGGGTAACCCCATGTACATTGCACTGTGGTAGTCAAGATGGACACTGGTAACTGTTGCCAACCCAGGTTGACACAGGAAAAAATATAATTGCTGTACTTCCTTTTGGTTCAGGTTAAATTTCAACTAACAAGACAAAATTTCTGTTCAAGAATAGCACTTATTCAAGAAGGCCATTACATCAGGTTTTAATTCCAGGTTGTTCATCTGCATGCAGCCCATTATTAACTGCTAGTTATTTTCAAGGGTAGCAATGGCTTTCATAATCTTAGGTGACATGGAAAGTTTCAGCTTGGTGTTATCATCATATGATAATAGGCCTTTCTTGAAAGCTTTGAATGACATTGACCAATAGTTTCATATAGATAATGAAGAATGTGGGTGATAAATTGAAATACAATGGACCCTTGTATAACAAACAGCTTGTATAACATAAAATTTGTACAACATAAAAATTCCAGAGATAGGAGAAATTTGCTTAACAAAATCGCCTATGGGGAGAATGCGTACAACATAAAAATGGGATCACTCCATTTTCAATGCATTCCTATGGGAATTTGTATAAAGAAAAATTTGCTTAACATAATTTCATTTGGAACGAATTAATTCCTATATACAAGGTACCACTGTAGGTGTATATAATCAACCAGAAATGTCTGACGCTGTAGCACCAGCACCTATCCAATGAATTAGTTTTTATCTAGAAGTATTCTCAATGGGTTGTGGTGGCTCAGCGGGCTAGAGCGCTGCAACAGTCAACTGCCAAGTTGGCAGATTGGCGGTTTGAATCCCGGGTCCTATGCATTAGAGTGAGCTCCCACTGCTAACTCCAGTTCCTGCCAACCTAGCACTTTAAAAGCATGCAAGTGCAAGTAGATAAATAAGTACCACCATAAAAAGTGGGAAGGTAAACAATGTTCCATGTGCAGAAATGGCTTTGGCCATGGTGACCACATGGCCACAGACTTGCACAACACTGGCTCTTTGGCTTGGAAACAGAGATAAGCACCTCCCCTAGAGTCGGTCATGACTAGAATGCATGTGTGGGGGAACCTTTACCCTTTATTATTATTATTATTATTATTATTATTATTATTATTATTATTATTATTATTATTATTATTATTATTATTATTATTATTATTATTATTATTATTATTATTCAGTGAAGTGATAGATCATTGGTAAATTCAAAACTAATATTTATTTTGAACTCTGGGATCAGAAATGAATGCCTTTAATAAAATTCTACCTCCTGTTTTCTACAGGATGGAATAACCTATTTTAAATTAATCCTTTTCAGAACTCAAGATGTGAGCCAGGTTTGCATCATTCTTTCACTGCAAAAAATAAATCTTCAGAAGTGCAAAAGTCATGTAAACAGGTAGTAGTCCTTGCCACTCTAGAAATACTCTGCTATCCTCCAAATCCTCATACTGAAAAGAATCCCCCACACGGGAAGAACTGTGGCCAAAATTACATCAACAGGCCTTCCTTCATTTAAAAATTCCAAGTGAATATGAATTTGACCAATTCTGTACACAAAGCACACACTGGGTGACTCTCTCCAGTATCCTGGTGAAGAAGGCTGACATAAAGAACCTCATGGTATGAGCTCCCATAAGGTGGCTTCTTCTCTTTGCAAATACATCCTTGACTATCACAGTGTTTTATCAGAGGTCGATTCAGATTTTGAGAGTCCTCTGCCCACCCTTTGGCTCAATAGGGGTAAGTGCAGCACAGATGCGGAGGCGAGAATGGGGGTTTCTGTAAAGGGATCTTCCCTGCAGCCGATGACAGCGCACCAGGTGCTGTCATCCGCCACAGGGGAGAAATGTCTGAAGAGACCCCCGTTCTCCCCTCCGCATGGGGAGGCAGGAACGGGGTTCTCTTTAAAGGGATCTTCCCCGCGGCAATGACAGCGACGAGCCGCTGCCGGTAGTAAGAATCCAAACCGGTTGAGATTGGTTCGGGTCTGTATGAATATTTTTAAAAAATTCATATGAACCCGAACCTGAACCCGAACTGAACCAAGGGTGGGCATGGACCAGACGAACCCAAACCATGGGTTTTCTGATTTGTGCCCACCTCTATGTATCAGTTTTCTTCTTGAATCTTGACCCTTTTCTCAGTCCCATTGGGATGTTGCAGTATCCAGGCCAGGAGGCTACCACTGTACAGCCCATGAAATAAAAGACAGCTAGAACACTACATGGATAAAGCATCACTTCATACCATTGGAAATTGATTATAAACCATGTATGACTGTAGCATTCCATAAACAAGCAAGAGTAAAGCCACATGGTTCCCATATGTGCACACTGTTAACTACACCATCACCTCATGGAATTATCAGAGGAGATATGCCTGTTGTTGTCGCATCATAAAGGATAGTCAAATCTCTTTGCTTTGCTTTTCCCAACATTTCAGATCTGTGAACCTCAGTAAATTCTAACCAAAGCCAAAATAATGTTCTCATTCAACCTTAGGGACTGGCAAATCAGACAGTCTTGCCTGCTCTACTTGCCTTTAGGTGTTGTGCATCAGAGTCAATTCTGTGTATAGCAAAGCCCTGGCCATCCCTGTGGCCAACCAAACAAATTCTCCCAGCTGGGAATTTCCTACAATTCAAAACCCCTTTACTTGGAGTTGATGGCAGCCCATCAAAAACTCAAGATTTGTTTTTCTGCCTTCCACCCTCCCCCCCCTACCAAATTGTTTTGATTGCTCAGGGCTAGATCATTAAGCTTTGATTTGCAAATTTTAATTAGGAGCCTTAACAGCATTAAAGTAAGAAGGAGCTGGTAAAAGTTATGTTATATAATAAAGCCCAAAAGCATACAAAATGTGAGCTACCCATATGCACTGTTGGGTTAGCCCTTGGGAAGAAGGAGAAGACTTCATTAAAACATTTAATAAAATATCACTGCTGCCAGCACAAGAAAGAAAAAAAGATTAATAGATTAACCTGCATAAATAATATGGAAAAATTAAAAAAGGAATGCAAACTTTGAATAAAAATGCAGACTGGTTTTAGGTGCAAAGCTATAGCTTTGTGACACTGAAAAGAGAAAGTAAAATAGTTTAAGTTTTGTGAGAATCATGATTTCTCCTGGTGTGATGTATTATGTCATAGGGAGGCATATTTTAAAAAATCAGTTGATGAACTGGCTGCACGCTTTGCAACATGTCAGAACTCCCATAAAAATAATTGTTTACTCTAGAAAAGCAGTGGAACAAAGAGCTTTTTAAAAATGCTAGGCAGAAGCAATGGAAAATAGTAGCTCATGCAAGGAGCCTTGGACCCTCCAGATGTCAATACATTATTATTACTTCCATCACACTTCATGGTTAGTGAGGCTGGTTAAGTCTGATGGGAATTAGAGTTCAGGAAAATCTGGAGGGCCCCAAGTTCCCTTGCCTTAGAGCTGTGGTGCCCATCCTTGGGTCCTCAGATACTCTTGAAACAAAACTCCCAGAAGCCTTCACTGTGCAGGCCAGGATTTCCAGGAGTTATAGGACAAGAACATTTGGATACTCAAGGTTGGCAGCCACTACCCTTGATACAGACAAATTCAGCAAGTTCCAGAAGAGTGGCTGTGTTTTGCATGTTTGCCGTGACTACAAAAAACTGCAGGATCTTTACATGAGGATGCTATTGGTGAGCAGACTGTGCACACAATGTGAGATGGCTTCCTTTCCTTACTGATGGGTTTCAGTTGTATTTTAACAACTTACATTTCAATGTATCTGTTTCATTTTTTAAACAGTTTTGGTGGTCATCTGTGACTCCAATCCCAGCATAGTGTATTTGTATGTGTATTTATATGAAATAATTACTCCTAGGTGGAAGGTTAAAGCCAAAAGACCTATCTTCAGTATGAGGGCCACATGTCCACTGTGGAAGAAGGTCTTCCATTTGAGGGCTTCCAGAGGACAATTCTGTTTTTCAAGATGTCTGCCATTCAAAGTACTGTCCAAGTCTGATTTAAAATTATATATGTAGAGAGACCATGGACTTTAAAATGGCCCATTTCCAATAAGCATCTGGGCACCAGACTCAGCAAAACATTGGCTGTCTTGTTACTATCTTCCCAATACAAATGAGGTACAATGTTTCTGTTTAAAATATAAAATCATTTCTAATTTGAATCAGTACATATAAATTATGGCACACATGTTCATACAGACCAGTGACTTCATTGGTCTTCTTTTTTGGTGAAGGATAGTCCCCTTTTGGTGAAAGTGTATGTTGCACTAGTTTTGATTAGTTGCAAGAAACCAATCAAAATCTAGAGGACAGGCTACAATTACCTGGTCCAGCAAGGGAAAGTAAATCCATCAGCGGCACTAGCTTAAATCTTGCTTCATCTGTGACTGTATAAACTACAATTTGCTGGAAAAGGACATGGTTATATGAGTGCATGCCATAAATAAATTCAGTAATGTTTCATCAGGTATCTTCACTATCAAAATTAATTAAACTATCATGATGGAAGGTCTTTATGATAAAGGGAGGAAGTAGCATCCATCTGAGCCTCAGAGAAACACTGCTGGGATTAAAGGAAAGGGTATGTGGCTATTGTATTCTAGTATTAAAATATATTCTGAGCAGGTTCTCTGATGTACCATTTTTATTTGATTCAGGAGCAGGCACTTGCTCTGTGTAGTAATTCCCACGGCAGTATTAACAAACAAAAAAGTGACAGGAAGGCTGAATTTTTCCAGATTTTTATAATGGACACATAATTCTCTGTATTGTGACATGTAAAAACAAGTGTATAGCTGAAAAATAAAGGGGCAGAACCAAGCTCAGAATCCAATTATTGACATCCTTGCGTTAAGGAAATTATGTCTCCTTGCGTTAAGGAAATTATGTAAGTCTCTCTCTCTCTCTCTCTCTCTCTCTCTCTCTCTCTCTCTCTCTCTCTCTCTCTCTCTCTCTCTCTCTCTCTCTCTCTCTCTCTCTGTGTGTGTGTGTGTGTGTGTGTGTGTGTGTGTGTGTGTGTGTGTCCTCCCTCAGTTTATCTCTTTCTCTGCTAGGAAATAGACAAATCAACCCAGGATTGCTTGTTCTAAGGTCAACAGCAAACATCTGAGAGAACTGTTGTACTACTTTAGATCCTTCACCCATCTCACCTCCTCCATCTTCTTCTTGTTTCATGTCAGAAGCAATTCAGTTTTGCTTCCAGAGTGGAAGGCTCAGCTGCCAGATTCCTATAATTGCCTATATGGCACCTGAATGTGTTCACATTCTCTGAGGAGGGTCCATGTGTTCCATTGGAAAACAAACCTGTCCCCTCTTCGATATGACATCCTTTCAGATATTTAAAAATGGCTATCATATCCCGTCTCAACTTTCTTTTTGTAAGGCTAAACATTCCCAGTTTCCTAAGCTGCTCCTCACAAGACCTTCCAGACCTTTAAGTATCTTGGTCACCCTCCTATGGACCCATTTAAGGTTGCCAACATCCTTTTTAAACTGATGTGCACAGAACTGGACACAGTACTCTTGGGGGTGGGGTCTTTCCAAAGCAGACCTTGGCTGCCTCATTACACTGCTGACTCATGTTCAATTTGCGGTCCACCATTTGTGGTCTCAAGACTGTTCCTCTCTCCTCAAAGAACACAAAGATGGAGAAGGAGGGCCGTGACATATTTGTCATGACTGTATCCTTATTATGAATGCCTGAGAAAGGGTATTATGTTGGAAATGTTATAAAAGACACTCCTAGAAGAGCAGTGGAGATTGGTCTACAGTGGCAAATGGGGCATTGGCTCATCTCATCTCAGGGTACATCCTGTAAGCCCAATCCTAAAAAAGATCAATTACTTATCTCTGTAATTGATAAAGCTGCTTGGATGAGTAGCAAAATGTTTCTCTCTCTCAAGAAAAGAAGTCCAGTTGCCATGACTCAACTTCCCAATAGTTATCTCTGTGTTTCTACCTACCCCCCACAAACTGCCACATCTTTGTATGCTCATCATTGTATGATCTGCCCCATTTATTTTATTTTATTAATGCGACCACAATGGGCACCAGCCACCACTGGGAGAAAGAGGGGCCAATGCCATGAGTTTTTTGGCATGATTTTTTTTCCTCTGGATATTCTCACCAAGCTTGATGTTAGGTTTAAGATACATTGTTCCATGTGCCTTGCTATTTAAGTTCCTTTGTTTCTAGGACAAACCCAGCTTGGTGTTAATGGGAATCAATCAAGAATCATGCCAACAAAGCAAAAGGCATTGTCCACCCAGAATGAAATAAAGAGACAAGACAAAGTTTTGGAGTTAATAAGGGCCACCATTTATTAACAATATTAATTAACTATACTATGAAAACTGTAAACCAAAGAGGGCCTGTGCCATAGCACAAGTGGTAGCTCCAGTAGGTGTTATAACTTATCAGCCCCTCAAGTTTATAAGAGATTTGTTCAGCATGATGTATGATGCCTCAGGTAATATGTATTGCAGGTACTAGAGCCTTCTTACCCTCCCAAATCTCATAACCATTGACAGCCCTCATTTACCTGACAGGGGGTCCTATTTAGCTATACCTATTGCTAATTGGTATTTATTAAATGTATGCTTGAGGGCTGTCCAGCACCTTAATGATGCACCATGATGGAGGGACATACAAAAATTAACAGACCACTTGCGCTAATCGCTAATTGTGACCGATAAAGGGAGTTTTGTTTATAAACATACCCCAGCCACGCCATGCACATGGTGGGATGGGCGAAAACACACGGTCACTCTGCGCCAATTTGAGTGACAGCCAAAAACTCCCATCCAGCCCCGAAGCGACCAGCAAGCTTCACCATCCACAATATAGGGAGGGAGGGAGGGGAGCCTCAAACAGCGCAGGCAGAGGGTGAGAAGCAGGAACGAGCCTTAAATGGGCTCACTCCCCGCCCACACTGCCTACGTAATGGTGCTGGACTTAGCGCCTCTTGCGCCCAGGCGGGCAAAGAAGCCCCGTCCAAGAAGAGATCCCAAGCAGAGCCGCCAATGTCAAAAGACCTGGGTACCTAATTGCCTTCTGGCTTATGAAGACAATGACCTTCTTGTTAGTACATATTTTTATGTTTCGTTGGGTTCAGAAACAGTACACTACAGCCTTCACTGGCTAGAGATTTATTTGCTAGAATAGTGCTTTCACAAATCTCATTTTGATACTGGAAAAGTAGAGAAACTGAATTGCTATTTCTGGAAAGGGGAGCGTGACTATTTAGAAGCTTTTGTTCAACAGGGATAGGAAAAGGAAAACAGGAAAAGGAGCCAGAAGGCCCACACACAATGCTACTGGATTGATTAAAGAGCTCAGCAAAGGTCTACTTCAAATACTTTCCCCTTTTAATTACTTTAGTCTGTGTTTGCAGATATATGACCCTGTCAAGATATGTAAAAGTTGATAAAATATATGTTATGTATATTTAACAGATAGTGGAAAGAGAGTTGTAAAATGGAGGCAGTTAGATTCTGCAGACTCATGATGTTAATTCACAAGTGTAAGAGATAAGTAATCACAGGCATGTTATGTGATGAAGCACAGGTGAAAGAATTTATAGCATCATGATTGTATCAGATTGCATCAGATTGTAATTAGTGATGACTCACATCTGATGGGTACTGAACTGTATAAAAAGCACTAGCTTTCCATTTGTTAGGTGGGTCTGTTATGGTGAGAACAGAACCCCACACTCTGTTTGTCTGTTGTAAATATTGCTTGGTTGTTATGCTGTATATATTTTTTCATGTATATATGAATATATGAGTTTTTACTCTACCCATTGTCATTGTCTCTTCATAACCTAACTCTGCAATACTTTATATCAATACTGACATTTTATCTGCACGCTACTGCTGCACTGCTCTGTGTCAAGCACAAGTAAATATTATATATTTGTTGCTTAAATTGCTGATAGACCCTCATTATGGAACCTTGCACTCATTATTTTATGTCTTATTTACTTATTATTCATTGTGTTTATTATTTGTTGTATTTAGGATAATACTATCCTAGGGAATATTTTTACAAAGCACTGCAGGTGCCTTTTCCAGAATCTAGAAAATGATCTCTTGATATATATTTTTTAAACCTGAGTCTCCCAGAATCCTCCTGCCACCGTCAGTACAGAGAATAAGTGGTATCTTGTATAAAGGGATTAATTTGTTCCAAATGAAATTATGTTAAGCAAATTTTCTTCATACAAATTTCCCATAGGATTGCATTGAAAAGAGAGTAATCCCTAATCATGACCGTTTTATGTTGTACGGATTTGCCCCATAGACAATTCTGTTAAGCAAATTTCCCCTATCTCTGGAGTATTTTTTATGTTGTACAGATTTTATGTTATACAAACCGTTTGTTATATGAGGGTCCACTGTATTTTCATGTACCCCTGTGCACCATATGTGTGGAGGGGCAGGGTATTTCTGATTCCTCCTCCAGACAATGGGAAACTTTGATGATCCCTGATCAAAATCTTTCACATTTAAGCCTACATCCAATTGTTAGACAGAATGAGAGGCTATGACTCAAATGACCTGAGTATGATTCCCAGAGCAGAATAAATTCAAGTTCCCCACAGTAGTCCACCTTTTTTCTCATTCACTGCCACTTACCATTTCAATAAGTTACTCTGAGACGTTGGTACAAGAATTTATAAAACATTTCATAACTTCCAACTGAACAAATGAAACAGAGTAACCAAAGTGAATGCCTTCACTTTATGAGCCTCGTGGCCCAGTGGTTAAATGCCTGTACTGCAAGTAAAACTGTGCTCACGACCTGGGTTCAATCCCCGGTAGCAGGCTCAAGGTTCACTCAGCCTTCCATCCTTCCGAGGTCGGTAAAATGAGTACCCAGCTTGCTGGGGGGGGCAATGTGTAGCCTGCACTCTGTAATTAAAACTGTAAACCGCCCAGAGACTACTTGTAGTAGTATGGGGCAGTATATAAGCAGAACACTTTGCTTTTGCTTTGCTTTTCAGCTGTTGACCTAGACAGACAGGAGCAATCATAGCAAACTACTTTGGACATTTGTGGAACTAGAAAGAAGAAATATAATTAACTCATTGTTGTCGGAAAGCAACTTAGCTCCACTTCATTTGCTGTCACAAAAACAGTTTTAGCATTTGTGTATCCTAACCCTTTCCCCCTTTCCTAATCTTAGGAATACATAAATCTTCCTGATTAGGACCTAACATGAAATAGGTTTACTGAATAAAAGAAGCAACAACTATTTTACATTTGGAAATGCTGAGTGGGGCTGTTTACAACAGGACCTTCAGGAGGTCAACAATTCATTGGATGGAATAAGTCAGAAACAATGTTTTAGCTCACAATAGAAGGAGGAAGATGGTGGAACTCAAATTCAAATGTCAATATAGGCTCAGAATTACAAGCGTTCCTGCTCTAAAGAGTGGTTGGGCAGAATGATACCTGTGAATCATTACGTGCGTCTTCTTGGGCAGCTCTAACTTCCATTGGCAAAAATTGTCACCTATTCGGAGATGTTGTTGAGCTGAAATTATGGCTGCTGAAGGGAATCATCACACTGGAAACCAATATTTGGTGGGAGGAATATACCATCTGTTTAGGAATAGTGCAGCAAGAACAGTGAAGCGAAGCAATATGTCATGCTCTCTGGGTGATTTACAGTTTACACAGACTACATCCACCCCCAGTGAGCGGAATGCTCAATTTACTGACCATGAAAGGACGGTGGTTTGACTCAGTCTTGAGTTGGCTACCTAAGCCTGTCTGAATCAAACTCAGGTTGTGAGCAAAGCCTTGAATGCAATACCTCAGTTTAACCACTGTGCCATGAGGCTTTTACTTGTTTTTATGCATAATTGTTGTTTTTGTTCTTCCCTTGCTACTTTAAGCTGCAGCCATGATGCTAAGCCTGCTCATGACACGTGGCATACCTCCAACCTGTTTTACAGATTCAGCATTTTATGAAAGAAGCTGTGCCAATGCACAGTTTAATAAACATGTCTTAACTCCGCAAAAAAATTCTAAGCCAAGAGCACATATGCTTTGATCTTGCAGTGCAAAATTTTTTGTAAAGTATTTTATTTCTCCAAAGGCAAAATACCTGCTGTTTTAATGCATAGGCATTAATGGTGGCTATGCTACTGGATATTGATTTCAGCAAGAGCTACACATCTCCCAGGCTGATATTTAATGTCATCTAAAGGGATTCTCTAGTGGAGTAACTCGGGCCAAACTATTACACGGGACTACGGCCAAATGCACTGTGTTGGCTTCTTCGTTTTTCAAATAACACTAAGCAAAGTCAAATGTAAAACTAACATTTATGTTTAGTAGAAGAATAAGCAATTTAAGTCATGTGATTAGAGAGTATTATGAAAGTGTTGCATTTCACTCTCTCCTCTGTATCAGATCATTAAAAAAATAAAAATAAATTAAAGACGATTATTTAGCTAAGCCAAAAATGTATGCCAGGACATCTTCATTTTCACAGGGGTATACTGGATGGAAAATTACACGATTATACCCAGATGTTGGAAATACACCATGTGAGCTGAAAATTCTGAGACATGAGATCCAAAACTTTTCTAGTCTCTGACTGGACCACACATGGGGTCAATGGTTCTTGTAACTCAGGCCACAGTCACGAATTTTGCACTTTAGTCATAAAACCCATTGCAATGTGTCCGATCACAGTTTGGCCTTAGGAATGATTATTTGTGAAAGGCCATATTGGTGTTTGAACCACCTGCTTTACATTCAGCATCAGATCCCAGAGTTTGTCACAGACACTTCCAGTTAGAAACAAAGCAATCTGCCCTTAACTACTTGTCTGCATAGTTTGATAGGGATAGGCATCGTACGAAAAATGACATGCTATTTCATTTAAGCTTACAAAACCATACGAAATGAAACAAAACAGCTGCACCTCACTGCCGTCCTGCCCGCTTGCTCTATCTCACCAGCTGGGCGCAGACTCTCCGGTGCGTAAGCTCAGTGCCGCACGCTTGCCCTCCTGCTGCTGCTGCTGTCGTTGTCACAGGAGGCGGAGAAAGAGAGGGTGGGCAAGCACTTTGCCCCTCCCACCATGCCAAGCCAAAGCCAACCAGCTCATCCCCCCTCTACCTAAGTCCCCTGCCAAAAGCCCCTCCGTCAACCGCCACTGCCTGGGACATTTCTGTGAAAATAAATGTTCCAGGAAGACATCAGGACAAAGTCTAAAAAAACAGTAATGTCCCAGCCCAAAGGGGACACTTGACAGGTATGTGGCCTTATAGGCCCCTTCAACTCAATTATCCTATGATTCAGTGGTTACACACAAGGGAACTGGCTTACCTTAAAATTTGCAAAAACATTTCCCCCAAAACAGCCTTTTACAAGGTGATGAAATTGCATGGAGAGAAAAACAGCTAGTAAGTTATGGCTGCATACCAATCATTAGATGTTTAGATTTGACAAGCCCACCCCATGTTACATATAGGATTTAGTTGCCAGCATGTTAGAGCAAGTTTTTTCCACTTGATTAAATTATCAGAGACTGTTAAAACAACTATCACTGTGGTCTGCCTTTGCTGCAGGAAATGTGATAATGGGTTGAAAGGAAATCCCCACTTAACAAGTACAAACAAAAGAGAAAAAAATGCCAGAAAATATTTTAATAGTCTTTTTTTCTCACTGAAACAGTTTTCCTAAGTAGCACTTCACAACATTGGATCAAATCTAGAGATCTTTGACCTGAATTCCACTCACGCCTGCACCAGTACTCTTCATTTTCACAAAGACATGCCTAGTTGCCAGGTGACACTCTAGAACAGTGGTGGCCAAACTTCAGCCCTCCAGATGTTTTTAACCACAACTCCCACAGTCCTATGTCATTGGCAATACAGGCTTGGAATTCTGGGAGTTGTGGTCCAAAACATCTGGAGGGCCAAAGTTTGGCCACCACTGCTCTAGAAGAAGACAGGAATATGAAAGAGCTTGGAAGGAATATGTTTTGTACAACATCTCCCATAGGAAACACAGCCACTGTTATGGAAATTTGGTAATTCCTTTATAATTTACAGAATTTAATATACAAACAACAACTAGATTTAAAAGGGTGTAAGAGACAGTTCATGTATCAGAGCTGCCACTCTTTCACAGTAGCACTTCATAGGGTAAAAAAATATTTTTAAAGCATTTCATATAGAAAGGCATCTTTACTTATGGTTGTGAATCTTCATAGATATTTATCATATAGGTATTTAAAGGGGGGACTGCAGATTCCACCCTGCTGGAACACTGAAACTACTATGTTGGCAACATGATCAGAAGCCAAATTATGCCCTCAAATATATCACAGACCTTTTGGTTCAACAGGGCTGATGGACTTTTTCTCTGATACTCTTATGTGGCCCCCAGTTTTCTGCTTCTGGGATTTTAGCATCCAGGTGAAGATACAGGTGGTTAGGTCAGCCTTGGAGTTTATGGAGTCCATGGTGTCCATTGGGTTTTCCCAACATTTAGGGCTAACCTAAGTTGCAAGTGATTTGATGTCATGTAACAGAAAATATTATTTGTGTAACTACTCATTGTCAACCTCCAACATTAAGAAGTTACTTGTATTTTCTAGTTACATTCAAAGAGTATTTTAAACCATTTTAGAGACATATTTAAATGTTTTGCCATTCTCTTATCAAGTGGCAAGGGAAGTAATTGTTGGAGAGATGGATGATCCTTCTTGATAGGGACAATATGAATATTAATTATGTATTATGCAGTGAATTAATTTTCTGAAAAGGGGCATCATGACAATAACACTGTCCAATCTGATCTGCCCCCAGTAATAAGTAATACAGTGGCTGGAATCCTATTTATCTGAATGAAATGTATCATTCTGAATAAATGTGCCACTCACACTGTTCCTGTTGCAGCTCACTGTGCAGGGCACTGGTAGAAGTGCTTTATGAATAACACTCCTGCCTTGGCATAATTGGAGCTATCACATGCATAACTTTGAGTTATGCATTATTGGTTACTCAATAGGATTTCAGTCAATGAGTTCCTTTGGAAACAAAGCATTCCAAGCTCTGCCTCAAGTATATTTAAAGCTTAAACCGCTGTCTCTCATTCATTTCAGAAGGATGTGGGAGTCTGCTGAAATCACAACATAAGAAACTGAAGTACTGGCACTGTAGAGATGTACCTTGACAACTGAAAAATTGTACCAATGGAAGGGGTGGAAAGTGATCAAGAGAGGGCAAACATTTGCATTAATTGTATATACCTGCTCATAAGTATTAAGGGATATGAGTAGAAACAATCACCTGATTGGAAATACAATCCAGCTTATTATAGACTCATCATAGAACAAGAAGAGAATAATCAAGTGACCTGTTTAGTCTCTCTAAGTCCTAACTGCTGATCGGCAACTCCAAGTCTATACTTTTTCAAAGTTCTTTCAACTAGGCATGAGCATTTCATTTCGGAAGTGGTCCGGTTATAAATAAAAAATGCGGGAGCCTAGCTGGCGTTTGGAACAGGACCAACCCTCCGGAACAAATTCAGCCAATCCCTTACCTTGCTCTGAGATCACACGGGGCTAAAGTCCAACAAGGAAGAAGCCTACGACATCATCTTTCCTTCTCCCTGGTGCTGGCCAATCAGGAGCTGTGCAGGGAAATGCATCATCCCGCCTCAGTGTCTGATTGGCCAGCACCAGGGAGAAGGAAAGAAGACATCAAAGGCTTATTCCTAATTGGGGTTTATCCCCATGCAAGCCCAGAGCAAGGGAAGGGATTGGCTGAATTTGTTCTGGAGGGTTGGCCCGGTTCCAAATGCCAGCTGGGGTCCAGCATTTCATTTTGGAACTGGACCACTTCCGAAACAAAACACCCATGCCTACTTTCAACTGAACTGTACAAATCTTTAGAAAGAGAACCCTTTAAAGAAGGTCACATAGTTATTTTACCTACAAAGATTAATTTTCACAGGCAAGCCCCCTAATACCTTAGAACCTTTGCCACTTGCAAAATGTAGGCCAGAATTGTGTCACTTGTGAATGCCAGCATAATTCAGGCAGCCTAAACCAAATATGTAAATTGCCACTAGGTAAGAAGTTGATCCTTATATTCCTTATTATGCACCTGTCACATGACTTGATGGGCAATGAGGTGTGCAAGCATTGACTTAATAACTAGTGGCAATTTACCACTGCAGTTTACACCATCTAACATAACACATAAGGAATGGTCCGCTGAGTCCAGAAATGTATATACATACACACCGTTTTTAGAAATAGAGAAAAGGAAAGGGGAGATTTAGATGGAAAGGATCCTGAGGTGGCAAGGTTCAATCCTCCATCAGTTTTTGCATGTGTTTTTTTTCCTGCACAAAGGACTTGTGTTAGTAGCAGTAATACAATAGTTTGGCAGGTAACAGAAAACTCTTGAATAGAAGGAAAGCAAGTGGTTGTGGAACAGGAAGACAATCGCCGATTCAAGCCAGGCACAAAGGAAGCCCTGTGCAGACATGTTCTGTAACCTTGACAGACGAGTTTTACGTATCTTCAGTGTTCAGTCCAGATTTCCGAAACGAAGATAATGTTCGCATTTCTAGACAAAGTGAATGCCTACTGGGACTTTTCAAGTCACTTAAAGAGAGAGGTTTGAGCTGTAATGTTATGAATACTAAGCTGGGAGCAAGTGCCACTGAACACAGTGGTCTTTACCCCTGTGTACATTGCTTGTAAATTGTGCTGCAAAAAACTTAACTACCAGCTCCACTGTCTGCCCTGCAGATGGATGTGGTCCGGTAGTCATACTGCCAGAGGACACTTCACAAATATTTGCACCATGAGACTTTTCCTACCTGGTAATCACATTTCTCCTGGAGGGACAGCAGAGCAGTTTGGGCTGCTTATCTGCAACATATAAGCAAATCAGTAGCCCCAGAGAGCTTTTCAAAAGGGAGTTATGTCAAGAACATTCTTTTGCAGAAAACTCACAGTGCATGGGTGTACCATCTGAGTAGCCAAGCAATCAAACTTTATTTATGGTCTTTGACCAAAATATTACAGCAACAGTCTAAACTGGGAATATCAATAATAAAAAAATTAATAATCATATAAGCTACAAAAATAAATTTAAAGATATAAACATCAATACCAAGGCTTAAAATTCCTAGATATAATATATATTTTTAAAATATATATATTTTTTAAAAAATTAAATTTTAAAATTTCTAATTAAAAAATAAATAAATCACAAACTCTAAAAGGCTCAAAATGAACACATTGTAGGGATCAGTGGTGGACAACATCTTGCAGCAAGCCATGGCTGCCACACAAAACTTAGCCACCGCCATGGTAATATTCAGGTCCCTATCAGAAAGTAAAAGAATATAAAATTCCATTGATCTTCCCGGGTACTTTTGAAGGACTGGATACAGAGTATCTTTGCATAAATCCCTATTCCCTATAAAACCCACAATAGAGGAGGACATGCTCCACAGTTTCCACCTCACCACTGCCACAGGAACAAAAACGATGGCAATCGGGTACCCCACCCCTTGAAAACTTCCATCCAGCAATTTTGAAGGAAGCACATTCAGCCTTGCCAGAGTGAATGCTCTTCTGAACTTCGGGGTGGGGTACGGTGTTCAAGTAAGAGGGGGGCGAAAAAGCATTATTTCTTGCAATACTTATATGTGTCCACAAGCCCTGATTCTCTTGAAGTTTGATATCCTGGATCCTTTGCTGGATAGCTGCTTTTGCTATCCGTGTAGCCCAAATATATAACATGATTTAATGAGAAACTCAAATGCAGACATTCATTCTCTAAGAACCGTTTCCATTTTGATTGGTAACAATCCCAAAGGCTCAGAGGAGGCAAGCCCTCAGAAAGAAAAAGAAATTTTAGCCGAATATTAAACAATGGAGCTTTGGCACAGCGTCTTATACAGATTAAACCAGCCTCCATCCATATGGCTAGATTGGAGACACATGGTGGGACCACAAAAATAGCTCTTAGAAATTTAATCTCAGTAGTGTTGCAAGTATTTGAGAAAAACATGAGCATCACACTGTCATGGGTTTACAAACCACAAGGCAGATGTCCTGTTTGTTTGGAGATACCAACGTGTTTGTTCCCTCCCAACTCTCCATGCACTTTGTGCTGCCTTCTCCTGTACCTTTAGCAATTTTCCTACCACTATTGAGGGAGAATTTTGGTGGAAACAATTTACTGTCAGAAATGAAGGAGAAGATGGCACTTTCCCCCGCTCCGTGTCCAAAAGCATTTCAGATAAAACCAATTAAAATGCATGTAATATATCTGACATACATTTAGAACCAATTTATAGTGATCCTAACCAGGTTTTTAAGGTGAGATATTCAAAATGTTATTACACATACAGTACACATACTAAGCACTCCTGCCACCCATGTGGAGAAGTCATCTCATTTCATGCCAATCCCTCTTTGATATTCATGTTAATGTCTCATTAATGTTCAGACTAAGTAGCAAGAAAACCCCATCAGAATTCACATCCTGCAGATAGCAAATCCTCATACATTTTTAAAAACACTTTAAAAGAGTGGTGTCCAGTTAGATGTGGCTCAAAATTAATTTGTGTTTTGGAATTTTCACCGGGTTTATATGTGGCAGAGTGCCACTTATTTCCTAACGTGTATGAAATTCATGATGCTACCTTTTTGCACAAACGTCCAGTACAAATGGAGGATAAATATTCTGTTGCCTTCTAGCCTTTTTCCAATCCACACCCCAAAATGAAGTGCACTCTACAAAATCAACACAAGCTAGTTCAGCCAGATATGTTTGTTATCTTTGAGATTCATGGAACAAGAGATGCACCATTTGGACTCGCAGCCTAGGGACTAATCAGCCTTAAATACATTGCATCTGAGCATTGGCCTTGTAAGTTCTGGATGAAGAAGTCTGTGGTTAAATCCAATTAGTGGTTCCTCTTCTTCTAATAATAATAATAATAATAAATAATGATGAGATCAATCACTTCTCAGTTAAAAAAAGGAGGGGTGCCATGTAGCCATTCTCAATTACACCAACCCCTTCCAGGGTTTTCTAAGTAAAGAACACTCAGAAGTGGTTTATCGCACCATCCCGGCAGCTTGCTCAAGATTGATCAGAGTGGCTCTACTTGCAGGAGGTAATATGGGGAACAGAGCTCCCAAACTTTACTTCTGCAAGCAGATATCTAACTTTCTGTACTACCCAGCCAGCTATGTCCTATTATTATACCATGCCCATTTAACCAGTGAGCAGTATGTAAATGTTGACTTAAAATCCATGGTTTGTCCTAGCTCGGACCCACAATCAGATTTAAGCCTGTGTTCAACATGCTTCTTTATTCTGCAAGTCACTCCAACACTGTGCCATAAAGTTGTTTGATAAAACCATTCTAATTAGCTTCATGGGCTTAGCAGTAATCAGGCATGGGGGAGGGGGGCTGTTAGAAGGCAATCTCAGGCAACAAATGGATGGCAAGTGTACATTGGGAAGACTAATCCATGCTGACCTTTTATGAGTCACCTAGCTAATGCAAGTTGTTTTCTAAAATGTCTGTACTGCAGGAGGATAAGAAAGTCCACTGGAGGATAGAAGGATATAATATTACTGATTGATTGACCCTAACCTGCCTAGGGCATCTGATAGAGTTGTCCTTATGTACGGTAGCATGTCATGATGCTACTGTACACTACATAGTAGAAAACATAATTCCTTCCAAGAATTCACTTAATAACCAAATTCTCTTGCATGGATATGCAAATAACATCACTTTTGTAGGCATATTTCCTCAGCTTATGACATATCTGTTGCACAATGAGTTGCATGACTTAGTATGCAACAGGTAAGCGCTACACAGTCATTACGTAATGTGATCATCTGTCTCCTTAACGCCATTTGTGTTACTCCAACACAACTAACACAAGACAATTTTCGCCATCCTAAGTGGTTGTGACTGGTAACACTGTGATCAGGGAAAAATGCATCTGGTGAGATTGTGTCTCGTGTAATGCATACAAATATAGGACCCTCCTCTTGGTTTATGGCAGGCATGTCCAAACTTTGGCCCTCCTGATGTTTTGGACCACAACTCCCAGAATTCTAAGCTTCGATTGCCAATGACAAAGGACTGTGGGAGTTGCGGTCCAAAACATCTGGAGGGCCAAAGTTTGGACATGTCTGGTTTATGGTGACAAAACAGGAGTGGCCCTACCTTCAGCCAGAGGCATACATTTAAGGAAGCTAAAGGGGGGCCAGTGTCAGTGTAGTAGCATGCTCTCCAACCCCTGCCTTACTACTGCTGTGATATTCTTTCCCATACAGACTAAGGGAAAGCATGCAAAAGCGGGAAGAGTCTGATTGTTCACAGCCTTGTTACCCTGAACACACTGAACAGGACTGAGCCTGATAAGACTGTGGTACGTGGACCAATGACCTTATTCAGTAAACATACCTTCATGATTCAGTGATCCTGTATTCTTTCAAGAGAGATGGGAGCATGTGCCCATCCAGATGTTGTCTGACCATCTTTCCTATCACGTTCACTCTGGGTGCCTATTAGTCTTTTAACTGATGGTCCCAGCACTTTGGGGATTACCCTGTGCCTCTTTTGTGATCAGTTGCACGTAACTAAGTTTGTTCTGCTTACCCAATATGTCAGCAATGCTGACTGTAAGCACTCTTGCAGAAATAGGCTTTACCATTTATCCAATAATAGACAAGCTATGACTAGAGATGGGCACGACTTGAAAAAATTTTTTTTCGAGTTGTCGTTAGTCGGGCCGGTTCCGTTTCGGCTCGTTTCCGTTTTTCGCGAAAATTTGCAAAAATTAGTCGGTTCGATTTTTTTGTTTTTTTTCGTTGTCGTTAGTACTGGTTTGGGGAGGGGGTAGCGGGCTCCTGGAGGGAGCTGCAGGAGTCAGCCAGAGCCACAAGTACCCGGACTGGCAGACTTTTTGCACCCGCTGTGTCTCACGTACTTGCATGTAGTGCAATGCAAGTAGATCTGGCTTAGGGTTAAGACGGCTTAGCGCAACAGCTAGGGTTAGGCTAGTTACGGGTGAGGTTACGGTGAGTATTGGGGTGCATCTGGGTGCCTCTCTGACCCACTTAGAAGGACAGTGTACTGGCGTATGGGTTAGGCTTAGGGTTCGGGTTTGGGCTACGATTAGGGGGCTGTTTATGCCCGATTGGCACATCCCAGAAGTCTCTGTGGTCAACCTGGCCAAGTGGCCATGCGATTGGTGGAAAATTTGCATGGTCTACTCCCATGGGAGAGCCCATCATTGCAAATGTGCAGGTGTAAAAAAAATAAAATAAAATAAAATAAAATAAAATCAACGGAGACCTTTTTTTGCAAGAAAAACCCACTGCTGCTACTGTAAAAATTCACTGATTTATTGATAGCTAATTTTCGCATGTTTCTGTGGTGCTTTGGTCCTTATTTTGGGCAACGATTTCAAAAAAAATATTGCGGTCGCCATTTTGGATCCCCCCCCCCCCCCACCGCATGGCAAATGGATGCGCCCTCCCAGCCTGGTACAGTCAGCAAAACCTGGCCATGCGATTGGTGCAAATGGCTCCACTTTTGTTTGCATGGTCCACTCAGCTTGGGCGAGCCCATCATTGCGAATGCGCAGGTGCATGACTTAAAATAAAATAAAAAGCGCTAAAATAAAAGCAACGGAGACTTTTTTTGCAAGAAAAACCCACTGCTGCTACTGTAAAAATTCAAGCATTTAAAATAGAAATTTTCGCATGTTTCTGTGGTGCTTTGGGTGGTACCACTGGGATCGAGGGAAAAATGCATATTGCGGTCGCCATTTTGGGATCCCCCCCCCACCGCATGGCAAATGGATGCGCCCTCCCAGCCTGGTACAGTCAGCAAAACCTGGCCATGCGATTGGTGGAATGGCTCCAAAACTTTGCATGGTCCACTCCCATGGGCGAGCCCAAGGATTGTGAATGCGCAGGTGTAAAAAAATAAAAGGGCCAAAGTTTCAACGGAGACTTTTTTTGCAAGAAAAACCCACTGCTGCTACTGTAAAAATTCAAGCATTTAAAATAGCTAATTTTCGCATGTTTCTGTGGTGCTTTGGTGGGGTTTTGGGCAACGATTTCAACTGCTGTGATATGCGGTCGCCATTTTGGATCCCCCGCACTGCATGGCAAATGGATGCTGATTGTTCCCAGCTTGGTACCAGCAACGCAGCAGTAGCAATAGCCAAGGAGACTGGGGGCGGGGAACCCCCCCTCCAAATAAACACCCTTCTGGCCTGGTAGGTGCCCTCAGACAGTTTTCGCCTACTTTTAGGGCCGGGAATCGGTTTTTTTTTTAACTTTTAAAAACGTTTTTTCTGTGCCGCTTGGCATTGCGCGATGCAAGTAACGAGCACGACAAATCAGACCAAATTGTTGCCTCGTTGGTTCGTTGCTCGAAGTCTGGGGCAGTGATTCTGCTTACCGTTTCCTTAGAGTAACGGAAACGAGTACGGAAACGGAAACGGGAATACCGCTAAGTCGTGCCCATCTCTAGCTATGACATTACGTCCAAAGTAGTAGTACAGTAGACAGAGCCAGCTGAGCCATTAAGAAGAATGAGGCAGATACTGCAGGCAGCAATGGCAGCACCCTTGCCATTCCCCTCTCTTTGAGGACAGGGGTGTGTATGCCAAACAGCCTAGCCTGCACTCTTCAGCTAGCCTCCTGCCATCAGGTGGGATGGAGGACCTAATGCCATTTGAAGCCTTGAAGTAAGATTCAACTGCCAGTTGACTTCGGTACATGGAGTGGACAGGTCTGTTGTCTTGCCTTTCAGCTCAAGAGAAAAGTATCTTGCACTGGCCTTGAACACAGAAAAGACTTGTAGATGCTTCAAGAAACATCTGGGTTGCTGAACTGGATGTATTGGTTTCTAAGGTTCTGTGAAATTCATCCTGCTGGACCCCGTAGTTTCCACACCACTGAATCTTTGGTGATGAAAGACCTTTAAGTCATGCATTGGGAACCAGTTTGGAGTCCTGGATCCCAACACTACTCATCATCCACAAGCCAGACACCATAAGGAAATGTAGCCATGCTCCTGACCATACTCTCTGACATCATGGGTTCTTTGTCTGCAGCACCAGCTGGTGTGTCTAGTTCTCATTGTAGCAAAGGAAATGACCGTGTTCTTCCTTTTGCCTTCCATATACATAGTCTCAGATGATCAATTTATACTTAGGGATATTCTGTCCTCCTGCCACCACATCAAGCAAAGGCCATGGCAGGCATTTGTTGCACAGTTTTGGATTTATGCTCACATTTCATTGGCTACCCAGTAAACATACAGAGAAGAATAGCTACAATTGCCTATGAGTCCTCCCCTTTTTCATTAACTGGCACTTAACATCTCAATAACTCACTCTGAGACATTTGTAGGAGAAAGGATGAAAATGTTTCATTATTTACAGTTATGAACAGACCACCAGCAAATAATACAACTGACTCAAACCCAGGATAGTGGGAAAGAACAAAGAGACAGATCTCTCTTAAATTCGGAGGCAGTAAGGAATGAATAATTAGTGCTGAATAGGCTGAAAGCCAAGAGATTCCCCTCCCAGTCAGACCTGCTACAGGCAGTAGGCAAGGTTGTAGCAACTCCAACAGCATTTACCCAAGGTGAGACCCTTTCCTAAGGCAATAGAATGCCAAGGGGAGGGAAGTTGTCTCCATCAGCCACTCACTGTCAATGACCAACTGGAACATCTTTGGGCGTTTATACACGACCCCTAAGCTCCGCCGCAAATGGCTGCAAGGTCCGGACCTTAAAAATGTTTACCCACCAGCTCCGGACTTTGCAGACAATTAAGTGCGACCACGCCCACTTTAGCAAGACCAAACAGCAGTTTTCTTGTACCTGCTTTTTGGAGGTGACAAAGATTTGATCCGGCGTAAGGATAGTGAGTGCGGTGCTCTCCTGGCTTCTGTTTGTTCTTTTTTTGCGCCCCGCCCCTTTAAGAGATCTGAATGCTGTCCGGAACAAAACTGAGGTAAACCGGCAGTCTTTGCTTTCTTTTTTCTCCGTCCCTCAGGCAGCCAGCAACCAGGAAGTGCCGAGGGGGGTGGGGACAGAGGAAGACAGAGGAAGAGCGACGAACCCCTAAGATCTCTGGTCCGAATTTAAGTGGCCAGCGGATCTTAGGGGTCGTGTAAAAAGGCCCTATGTTCCACAAACTGCCACCTGCCTCCCTCAATAGTACAGCTGCATCTGAGACAGCCGTTTGGACAATGCCTTACTCCAAGGGGCTTTAGACAAGGCCTTATAGGAGGGAAACCCAACAGTACCACAACCCTGAGCACCCTGGGAGCCATGCATTGCCCAAATTGCCAGCCAAGATTTGCTATGGCAATTGGGTAAAAGAAAGTACCAGTGCTATTCTCCTCCTCCTCTTCTTCCCTCTTCTTCTTCTTCCCCATGAGTTTCACTACATGGAGGGCAGCTCTTCTCTTCCCACCTGAGGGGGCAGGAGATCTTCCACTGTCCCTGAATATACTCAGCCTGGAAACTGATATTGGCTGCCAAATTCAACCCTGTATGGATTTAAGACAAGAAACAGCACATGGAGCCCTTGAGAACCCTGATACATTTGAGCAAATTCCTTGCATTATTTTTATGACAAATAGCTGAAAATACAAGCATAGTTCCCACTGCAGCTATGAAACAGCTAGAGCTCCATCAGCCTAAGGACTGGGACACAGAAGAAGAAGAATTCGGAGTACCAGCTTTTGAGTGCCAACACCCATTTAGATTTCATAGAACTTTGCTTGTTCGTAAAATTGTTCCTAATCCTATATTTCATGCAAAATGTGGTTCACCTACCTTTGGCCATTACAAGCGTTTCTAGGGACACTTCAGCCATCATTGCTTGCAGCATTGCTCTCTTCCCACAAGAGCTAACAATATCTCTGAATGGTGAAAAACCATTTCAGCGTCAACGACAGTCTTAATCAATATATTCTCCCTGTTCATAAACATATTAATTGATCAAACAGTCCATGCTAGGCAACAGACAAGAGCTGTGCCATCAAAAGGTGTGATAGGAAACTGGTGTTCACATTATACATAGTATCATCGAGTTGAGACTTGCTGCTTTCCTTGATAACAGATGGATTTAATGCTTTTAAAAGGGAACATTTTTATTTGTCCTCGCTACCTCCAATTATCTCTCCAAGATGACACAAGGAGAAAGAGAGCTGATTCCAGATCTTTAAATGTAAGTGCTACATTTAATTGATGTTGGCTAATAAATATGCATGAGCATGCCTCTCTGTATCAATTAAAAAAACCCAGTCTGAAATAACTTGGCGGAAACGTTATCTTCCAACAGCTTGCATAAGTCAGAAATGTTTAAAGGACTACTTTTTAGATACATTATTTTAAAAATTTTATATTCCCTTGTAGCACCGCATGTGCGTTTCACCAAGAGTGGTCACTAAGGCATCAGTAAGAGTCCAAAGATGGATTCAGACATCCATAGAGATATTTCACTAAAGCAAAAAGCAAAGCAAAGTGTTCTGCTTATATACCGCCCCATACCACTACAAGTAGTCTTTGGGCGGTTTACAATTTTAATTACCGTGTGCAGGCTACACATTGCCCCCCCCCCAACAAGCTGGGTACTCATTTTACCGACCTCAGAAGGCTGGAAGGCTGAGTGAACCTTGAGCCTGCTACCAGGGATTGAACCCAGGTCATGAGCACAGTTTTACCTGCAGTACAGAGTCACAGACATTTAACCACTGCGCCACAAGGCAAAGAGCTCAAACAGAAAGCACAATCATTCTGCATAGTCCCATCCCTTGGTGCCACATGCTACACATTTCTCCTCTCCTCTTGATGCAGACCAGCTGTCTTCACAGGAGAGTCTGAGAGTGATGCATTGTGCTACACATAACAGTGAGGAAGGACTGCACATCATGGCCCAATCCCCCTATTGATACACAAAGCGGTCGATTGGCTTCTGATTTTGCTCCTTAGGATAACAAAACCAGGAAACAGAAGAACACAGGGTACATTATGAGAGCTGTTTTGGAGCTTGGACAAAATGTGTTTTGGACCACAAATGCTAAATTTCCCTTACAAGGGGGATTCTGGGAACTGTAGTCATAAAGGTAACACACCCTGCTGGGATTTGCTTGATGAGTTACAAGTTGGCAGATATCCTAGTAATGTTGGAACTCCGAAACTATAATTTATGTGTTTTAGTGTCATTCCCATTATTCAAGTTATCTGACTAGCTGTGGCATTCTTTTCTCCTATGCCAATGATATCTTTCTGGTCAGTTTAACCATCTTCTGTTTGACTCAGAAATGTGGGGTAGGGGTAGAGAATGCCTATTTCTGCTTGTTAGAACTTGAAGAAGAGCCTTCAATGTAATCTTACAGGATCATCAGATTCCTATTACTGCAGCACCTGAGTGCTTTATAATCCTCAACAAATTTACCCTTTTAATGTCTGTCAGAAGGGAAAGCAGAGTCACATTCATGCTGATATCCAAATAGCTGAGCTGGCTTCAATCCAATTCAAATGAACAGAGACTGCATTGTTGTCGAGATTCAAGGACAGCACGTTTGCCTATTGTGCTTCTGTATTCCTCCCCCCCCTAGTCTGGACAACATCCCCTCCTTGATCCACAGAAGCAGGGATCAAGGCCGTTTTTAATGGTTGCTATTCCTTTCCAAGGCCATCTTCGCAAATCTTAGCCTCTCACCCCTGTGCCAACTTGCAAAAAGAGTTGTTTTATCTACTGGGTGCAGGAAGATAAAAGTTGGCCTATTCCAGTGGTGGCCAAACTTCAGCCCCCCAGATGTTTTGGACCACAACTCCCTTAGTCCTTTCTCATTGGCAATACAGGCTTGTAATTCTGGGAGTTGTGGTCCAAAACATCTGGGGGTCCACAGTTTGGCCACCACTGGCCTAGTCACTTCTCCCTCTTCTGTGTGATTGAGTGGGGCTTCCTAGTAGATTCAGGGAAACAGCTTCAGGAACAAGACCAATGCTCCGCCCATTTGGCTTATGCCAAGCTGACAATTCCATACACAGGGAGGATTTATACATGTGCATTGTCTTTCTCAATATGTGACCAAAAATGTGGAATTTTGCAGGTTACACAATAAATGCATGAGGAGATCAAGTGCAAAAGATTTATTTATTTATTTATTTATTTATTTATTTATTTATTTATTTATTTATTTTTACAACTTATATGCCGCCCACTACCCAAAGGTCTCTGGGCGGCTTACAATAAAAAAATTAAAACAGTTAAAACATAGAATATCAATAAATAATTAAAACAATAATATAAACCTTACACTAAAATCATTACACTAAAATTGCCATCAGAGGACCCACAATATTACCCACTATATTATGTCAATTAAAAAACTTCTGGAACAGGAAGGTTTTTACTTGGCGCCGAAATGTCATCAATGTTGGTGCCAGTCAGATCTCACTCAGGAGGGAATTCCATAGCTTGGGGGCAGCTGCCGAGAAGGCCCTATGTCTGGAAGCCATCCCTCTCACCTCCTTGAGGGATGGCTCTTTCAAGAGCCCCCCCCCCCCGGCTTGATCTTAATTGCCGGGTAGGTTTGTATGGAAGGAGGCGGTGATTCAGGTACCTAGGTCCTAAGCCATTTAGGGCTTTATATGTCAAAACAAGCACTTTGAATTGGGCTCAGGCAGCAACTGGTAACCAATGCAGGTTACGCAGAATCGGCTGAAGCCAAAAGACACATGAGCCATCAC
Source organism: Phrynocephalus guinanensis (assembly GCA_037367245.1). Classification (NCBI taxonomy): domain Eukaryota; kingdom Metazoa; phylum Chordata; class Lepidosauria; order Squamata; family Agamidae; genus Phrynocephalus; species Phrynocephalus guinanensis. The sequence goes on from CM074742.1 coordinate 38,060,473, forward strand.
CATGTTGTCTGCTGCACAATGTTCTTGTCTTGGAACTGGTTTTTAAAATCTTTGCAAAAGTCTATCCATTTTTATAATCCTTTTAAAATCTTGGAAACTTCTGATGGACTTACCAGGGCATCAGGTCATTACAGTCAACGACAAGGGTTCACAACGCTTGTTTCTGCTACGGAGGATTGTACTCCGTGGATGAGGAGAGCTCTGTCCCCTTATTATCTGGAAGGTCATGGCATCACATGCCCTGACTGGGGCATGTTAAGATACCTCTGCATGGTGACTGGCTATGCAGAATGGCAAAAAGACTGGATAGGGAAAGAAGATACCATAATAAGTAATATTCAGACTTGTCTTACTTTTGAGCGAACCCATTAAGATCAAAGTGACTTATAGGTCATGACAAAATTGAGCTGAATTGATTTCAGTGTCCTTATTCTATGTATGACTAAGTCTGGATCCAATCCACTGCCTCTTTTGAAACTTGCAATATACCTCAATGAATAATCATCAGCTAATGCTGGAAACAATCCAATCAGCATGAACACTGAGTAGTATATTCCAGTTAGAAGTGTCGTTCTTTCTCAGAACAAACGGTGACAAGTCAACCGAGTGAGCGTCTAAGGAAACAACAATATGCTGCTTGATTTTTTTTACTCAAAATGATTTTGACAGACAAAAATCTGAGGAAATTTGAAAGCCTTGCTCTATTTAAAGCCAGAGCTGATGAGATATCATCTGTTTTGATTCCATGTCCCTCAGCAGATGCAGGCACACATGTATCTCTCCATAATTATATGGTTTGTCAAGTTCAAAGAAGATTTACAATTAAAAGCAGTCACGTCACTGAGAAGAATAAGTTCTAGAAGATCTATTGCCCACATCATGTAATTAATTATACTATACTGTTCTCCGCTTAAATGCTGTGGTTGAATATGGCTGAAAAGCGGAACGTAGCTGAATAGAGGCATAATTGGCCCACGTGGTATGTGCATCTGTACACGCGGCAAATTAAAAGCAGCATTTACTCTCTTAATAGCCCAGTTCTGGAAGTGATGTATTGGCAGAAACTTCCTTTGAAATAAACGAAGGGAGTGTTGCTGGCACCATTTAAGAGCCGCAGTATAATTACTTGTGGATTTTTCTTCAAAAATTGAATCAAATAAAATTTTCACCCAGCTGCACCAGCTGAATTCAACAGGTACATCTGGTTGTAACATGGAAATGTTGCACTGCTGCAGGTTTAGGTGTTACATATAAATACACTTACAGTAGCAGTGACAGCTCTGGTTCAGCGTTGTAAACAGGGCTGCATCATTTGTGTTCAATAGTCAGGTCTTTAATGGATGAATTTTTAGATTTTGCTTTTGCCCATAGTCAAATTCAATTATTATTATTATTATTATTATTTTAAAAAATATCCATACCACGAATGCAAATGCCAGGAAATGGCCTGATATTGGAAATGGCTTGATATTGCTGCACAATATGGTGCCCATGTTGCACAATATTGTAGTTCCTATCATGTATACTTATTAAAAAAACCCACCCTACTATGCCAACTGCATTGTGTTTCTGTGAGAAGTGGTTAATTGATGAAAGGAGTCAAAAGAGAGCAACTAAGATGATTACTTGGCTGGGGCACCTCCCTTATGAGGAAAGGCGAAAACATTTGGGGCTCTTTAGTCTGGAAAAAAGGCACTTGAGGAGGGATATGACTGAGACGTTTAAAATAATGCAGGGCATGAGTAAAGTGGAGAGAGGGATGCTCTTCTCCCTCTCACAAAATACCAAAACTAGGGGACATCCACTCAATTTGAGGGCTGGGAGAGTGAGAACAGACAAAATAAAATATTTTTTTATCCAGCATGTCGTTAGTCTGTGGAAGTCCCTGCCACAAGATGTGGTGATGGCATCTGGCCTGGATGCCTTCAAAAGGGGATTGGACAGATTCCTGGAGGAGAAGTCCATCACAGGTTACAAACCATAATCTCCATTCTTAAAACTGGGGTACATCAAGGACCATATGTAGGGGATTAGTATGGAGAGACAGATATCTAGTCTTGTGTGTTCCCAGACGCATTTGGTGGGGCCACTGTGAGATACAGGAAGCTGGACTAAATGGGCCTTTGGCCTGATCCAGCATGGCTCTTCTTATGTTCTTATGTTCTGAAATGTTCTTTTGCTTGGTATCACTTTATGAATGGTAGTATCCTGTAGACCATCTTGATTGCTGCCATTGATGCTGTCAACATTCAGGCTGTCCTTTGCTATGAGAAGCTTAGCACCTTTTATCCTGCTGGAAATCTAGGTGTCACCAAAATCTCCACGAACGTGCTGTCTGAATGTTTTCCAAAATATGTCCCCTCACTTTTAGAATAAAAATTGGAGAACTGGAAGTTACCAAAGACTGTCACTGAAAACCAAGGTCAAAACAATCCCTACTGTGTGAAAGAAAGATAGTGAAGAAACCAAGGAAAGAAATCAACATATTTGAAATCTGGGGTTGGATAAGAGCTGTACAAATACCACAGCCAGCCACTTGTTCAGTAAGCCAGAAGAGTGGATGTTCAATCAAGTCAAGCCTGAAATCTCACTACAGCAGTGGTTCCCAACCTTGGGTCCCTTCTTAGACTAAAATTCCTTGAAGTGTTCACCACTAGCTATACTAGGCAGGCTTTCTGGGAGTTATAGTTAAGAACAACTTGGGACCCAAGTTTGGGTACTCTGTCTCTAGTACACACTTCTGAACTACTGAATTATTAAATAAATAATTCAGCATCTGCAAAGTAAGATACTATTACAAATAGCAGCTGTAAAGCAAGCTACTGTCATAAAACAGCAGCCGTAAAGCACGCTACTGTCACAAACGGCGGCCATAAAGCATGCTACTGTCACAAAACAGCAACTTGGGGTTTTTTGGCATTCCCAGTTATCTACAGTTTCCGTTATCCACGGGATGGCTCGGAACTAATCTTCAATGTATTCTACAGTATCCTAGTATAAATGAATGGCATAGATATTGTATCACTCTCCTCACCACCACCGATAAAAATTTTAATTCTATTGCAAGGAAACAAGAAGACAGAAAAACATGGTTCTTATGTGCCTTAATAATAATAAATTTTAATACAACCAACAGATCAAAAACAAACAACGTAGATCAGCAGCAAAACCACACATGAACAGAGAACATTGTCTTGTGTCAATGAAAGAGGTAGCTTGGTTTCCTGCAGCAGGCTTTGTGGGAAAACCCTATATTTTCATGCCTAGATAGATGGTGCATTCCTGTTAAGGCTGCTCTAACCTAAAAGATCTGCATAGACAAGTGTGGCTCTTTGCTGGTGTGGAAGTTCCCGGTTCCCTTTCATTCCTATGGAAGTGATAGGTTGCAAATAAATGAAAAAGGGAATGTACATTCAGGCTCATTGAGATGAATGGGAATGTGTGCCATCATAATGTTTTGAAAAGCAGAACATGTATGAGCCTCTGGCCTAAGAACAAGTACTTAACAACTACAAGTGTGTTATTATTACAATCTATGCAATATTTTGCATGCTTAAGTAGTTTTACAGCAAATTTTAAATGTTTTCAGTTCAAATCCCAGAGTAATGCAAATGCATTACAGCTAATGCTGTGTTTACTTTACTTTACTTTATTTAAAATGTATATACCGCCAGCTTGTATGAAACATCTCATGGCAGTGAACACAGGCAAAGTATGGTAAACCAGGAGCATAATAAGATACAAACAATTAAACAATACATAGCAAATATATGCAAAAAAACAAACATAGATGATAATATTGTTCCTATAAATTATAATAATGTTCTTTATCTAGCTCCACATTTAGATCTGAGTAGGCAGCAAATGAATTTGTGTGGTACTGAGCTAGTTTGACACAGGCAGAAATAGAAATCTTTTAGACAAGTCCATACAAACACATTTCCGTGTTTCCTTCTGTGTCCCAGTTATGCATGCAGCTGTTCTAAAAGCATGTGACTAAGCTTTGGAATTTGAAACAAGTGCCTTCCAAAGGGTTTTTCCCAGAACATTATATGAATGCCAATGCTTCTTTTTGAGCTTTGGTGCAGATCGACAGTAATAACAATTAGCCATCAACTGAGTTCCCCAGCTGCGGTATTTTTGGTGGGTAATGGGAGGGCAATTCAACTGAAATTTTATATAAACTTAAATGAACTATTAACTGTTAGAAATGAGTCAAAACTTAAACTGGTTCCAAGTTAAGATGGATCTTAGACTAGTCTGTGTTACCAAAAAAAGGCCTGAGAAACAGCAGTGGTAGCTGTATTATTCTTTGGTTGCAGTCTCCACTGGTTTTCTACCCCACCTCATCCTTCTGATGACAGTAGCAGAAGATAAGAAGCAAATGTGGCAGGCAGAAAAAGATAATGGATGGATATGTCCCAATAACCTAAATTCTACCTTCCCCATTTGAAGAAAAGCTGCCACTGGCAAGACTGGCAGAAACCAGGATGGACAAGTCTGAAAGAACAGGTTTACAGCAGAAAATAGGTTTTTAAAAACCCTAACCCCCATTTGCATCTAAATGGGTACACACACACATATTATGCAGTTGCTAACTGTGCAAACAGCATCACATGTTGTTTGACCTTAAACATGGTTATAGGAAGCACAAACAAAGCCACAGATAGCTGTTTTGGCTTTAAAACAAATTGGGAACTCTGTAGAGAAGTAATATCTTTACCAGGGGCTCTATCACACAGCAGAAATAAGCGAGTAATAATTAAACCCGTTTCTTCAAACAAAGTAGTCATGTGGCAGAAGATGCATGTCTTGTGTCCCCATGCTGTGATATCATTAACAATATTAATTATGTCCCCACAACCTTGCTTCACATTTAGCTGTTTGTTCCCCAGGCACTTCTAGTGAGAGATATTTACTGCTCCAGGACTGCTTCTAGTGAGAGATATTTACAGCTGGGGGACTGCGGTTCTGTTACTAACTAGACTTAACAGGGAGCTGGAGCCAGTGAGTGCTTCACGATCCTTATCTACCACCCGATCTCCCAACTGATCGGATCTCCCTGGCTTTGCTCTTGCCTCAGAGAGCACTGGGGAAGAGAAGACCCAAGCTGGCTCAGAGACAGAGAGTTCTTCGTCTGCCCCTTGTCATGAAAATGTGACCATGGAACTCATTGTGAGCAACAAACTCTCTTCACAGTCAGCTTGCGTTGCCTTGTTTGAGACCTCCCAGGGAGCAGGCAAGCACTTGGGCAGATGCTGTTTTATCTCGCCCAATCTCCTAGCTAATTGGACACTGAAGTGCTGCTCAGCCAGCTCCCCTTCATATTTGCTGTCAAGCATTTTGCAGGACAACAAGGGAAAAACTGGTGTTTGGGCGACCCCACTCTCATTTGCCTCCCTTTAAAACATGCATTTGGAACCAGATTTTAAAATACCCAACCTTATAGGTCAAACAAAAAGGCATCTGAAAGTGTGCAAGCTTTGAAAATCCAAGATCTCTTCATCAGGAAGTAGTGTGATGAGATAGCTTGCTCTTATTCCTGCTGAGATAGTTTTTGCTCTCCTCTCCACCTGATCAGCTAAAACAAATCAGGGTGTAACATTTAAGGGACATCCATACAGTACTTCAGAATTTACCTTAGCTGTTTCCATCTTAAGCTAAGCTAAATATCTCTTCCCAACCATGACGTAAACGTTGTTCACTGTTGAATCCAGGTTGTTGGGATCAAGTGGACATGAATAGGCATGACAAGTTTAAAAGCCCTCTAAGTGCAAGCCAAATCATCTTGTCATATACATCTGGTGAATGACTAACATGCTGTCTGGCTTCTGCCTAATGCCAGGGCATTAACTGCTGTTGCTCTCTGCCTGTTCATGCAAGCAATTGCGTATCAAGCAGATCCTCTTGCAAAATTTACGTAATCCATACAAAGCAAAATACAGTGTTTTTTGTGATGTTCCAAAGAGCAACTGCCATTTCAGAAAATTTAATACATCACAGCTCCTGACTTCTTTCAACGAAAGAGATAGAAACCAGAAGCCATTGCTGATTCATAAGTTAATGTTTCACAGGCCTAAAAGTAGTGGGGTGGGGTGTCATCTTGTTTTAGGAACTCTTAAGCAAATTAGAAATCAGGATTTCTCAATGCAAGAAATAAAGTTCAAATTTCTGCCTTTTTAGTTATTCTTTTCTGATTCATAAAGAATATAGCGAGTGCTATGATTTTTGAGACAAAACAACAAAAGGAGATTTTTTTTAAAAAAAATGCTATTTTTATATGTACAGAAGGGGAAAACTCATTGGAAACACTAGGAGCAATCAGACTTAGACGGTTACTTCACATCCCTCTCATCGCAGTTCGCAGTCCCGCTTGGGACCGGTATGAGAAAATATTACTCCATGTCCATTGTGTGATGGCGGAATCTCATCCCCACCATGCCCCCTAAACTGGGATTTAAGCGTGATGAGCCATACCTCTCCCTGACCTTGGGAATTCTCTTGTCACGGTTCCTGTTTCGAGACAAGTGCCTGTGAAGTAAGGCTCGTCACACAACGTGCACATTCTCCATCTAGTGGCATGCTTTTAGAATAGCTGACAGGAGCCCATCATAAACCTGCCTTTGAGCAATTAAGCTATCCTCAAGCTGATACGGTAATTATAGTTAGTGGACAATTAATGATTTCCAAGATTAGCAGTAACACCCACCTCTAGTCAGAATCCAATATTTTCCATGACTGTCTACATTCCCCCTTTGACTTTTCCAGGATTTCCAAACTATTTTCTTTTCCCTGACTTTCCCAGGATTTCCAGACTTGTGGCAACCCTATGGACCATCCGGCCACATGATGCAAAATGATGTGGTCCCCTTGAGACAATGGTTTGGCATCCGTTTCACTACTGCTATTCTGTCCTACTTTGAATTCCATTCACAACAAAGCATTGGAGGCTAGAATAATAACTTCCAGGTCAATAATAGCTTCCAAGGTGAAATGACTTGGATCTATGGAGGACCAAGCTCTTTCTACTGGCAATATTTGAATCTTTGCCAGATAAACTAAAATCAACTCAAGCTAATCCTATTCTCTTAAGAAATAGAACAGGTGGGTCCTGAAGCAGAATGGCTGGAACTGAATGTGGACATCTGTGATATTCTTGCCCTAAGCAGTAAGTGGGGGCAAGACAAGAGAAAACCTATTTCTTAAAAAATAAGCTGAGAGCACAACTCCTTCAGTGTTCCATCAGACCATCTTTTCTATTAAGTTCACTGTGGGTTTCTATCAGCATGGTTAATTTATTATCCAAAGATCCAACTGAGCATCCATTATGGTCAGGTTACTTGCAAATGAAAAATTATCCAGTATGTTAAAATGTAATTTCTGAGCCTTGTTGAAGAAATAAACTTTTATTTTCCACTCAAGAGCAAGAGTGAACTGTGACTTCATCTCCCAAATCAGGGTTGGGATGCTGGACTGGGGGCATATTTCCACACATACCCCAAACCTATGGATTGGATGAATAAAAAATAAAGAGGTACTTCATCAGACAGGAAAACGAGGAGAAATACTGCTGATTATTTAAGGTACACAAACTCTCCTGTCGTAGAGGCTTAATTCCTCAGGACAAATATATTTTGCAGCAGTACATCACTGAAGGGAAGATCAAGGATAAATCTGGAAGAGGTGGAAGAGGGTCTTTTTAGATTAGTAACACCAGAGACCACCTGGACCTTAATAAAGAATAACTGATCCACCCAGCAAAAGGTAGACAGAGACCATGATGGTTGCCAACCCCAGCAACTGAGATTGCACCCAAAAACAGAGAGAAGCCCTGGAAGGCTATATGATGATGGCACATGGAATTAACTCTGATGTTGTTAGGGTCACACCTCCTGATATCATAAGGTTTCCAGCATTTCTCCCAGCAGTCAGGTCTTGCTCTCCTGTATTTTCCCCAATGTGAAGGAGCAGAGAGGGTAACAAGATGCTTTCACATAATGCTACCAGGGAGCCACTAGAAGTGAGGGCCAAGAACCCTGCATGTTGCTACCCCAGCTCTTCTCCAAAAGGGGAAGAACATGACATTGTTTCTAAGGGTTCCATAGAGCACTGGCTCTAAGGAGGAGTGACCCATTGTCACCCAAATGTTCCAAAAACTGCCTGAGTTCCAGTCTTGGACTTGAGTGGCTTGCACACACACCACATGACAACAGGACATGACATCCCTTCTGTCTCTGATCAATGAGTGGAGCCAACAGCCAGGATTCTTCTTAATTTGTTCCTGGGTGCATCAACATTTTCTCTCACATCATCAAGAGTGTCACAGAAAAAAGAACGGAAAGGCTTCAACTAGCTAAATTCCATCTTTAGATCCCAACCTAGGCCCATGGAGTCAGTTGCCCTTATATGCCATGTATTAACAACCCAGACACACCCAGCCCCATTATTAGGCAAACTAAATTACCCATTGTATGTGGCACATGCAGTGTTACTAAACTGTTAGTTCAGACAATTTTATATGTGAATTGCGGAGAGCGGTATCCCATCCTTTGAATTGTCAGCAAAATGTTCTAGTCAGGCATTGAACATAGATCATCTGAAGAGATACTAGCAAAAATACATGGCAGGATGAATGGACTTTATCATTTGTCCTACCAGTTTTTAAAGTTGTATACAGTGGTACCCCGACTTAAGAACAGCTCGACTTAAGAGCAATTCAAATTAAGAGTGGGAAACTGTTGCCATTTTAACTGCCTCTTTACAAATTTTAGATATGGTCTGCTCGACTTACAATTTTTTTAAAAAAAAATTTCAATTTTTTAGATAGACTTAAGAGTAGTTTGACTTAAGAGCATTCATTCGTAACGGATTAAATTTGTAAGTCGTGGTACCACTGTAAATTGATAAGTGAGCCTTGATATCTCTGGTGCAGAGCAAGGCTCAGATGACACAGCTCTTTGCAGATTAGGTAAAGATAAAGGTAATGGTTCCCCTCACACATGTGTGCTAGTTGTGTCCGACTCTAGGGGTGGTGCTCATCTCTGTTTACAAGCCAAAGAGCCAGTGTTGTACAAGCCTGTGGCTGTGTGGCCAGCATGGCTTGTTAGGCCTTCATTGTAGCAGACTTTGTGCATCTGATGCCTCTGGGAGAGACACTTGGATGACCGCTCAGAAGATAGTCAGAAGTAGCAAATGCCTAGGTTTCTGCTGGTACTGCTTTGGGGAAACACCTGTAAGAACAATAAAGGATTCAGTCCACAAATTCTGTGAACCTGATTATGAAATCCAAGTTACAGAAAAAGCAAGCAGGGTAAAGAAAAACCATAAATGCATAAAGTATATGGCTCAGGAACATAGGAATCTGCCTTATATGAGTTGGGCTATTGATTCAGCTGTCTCAATATAGTCAACACTGTCTGGTCGCAGCTTTCTAAGATTTCAGGATTTGTCCTAGCCTTGTTCAGAGATCCTTCATGGTCTCTTATCCAAGACTACCAAGCCCAGTCTTGTTTGGCTTCCAAAACTGAACGAGGTTGTGTGTACTCAAAATGGGCTGGTGGACTCGTTCACCAACAGAGATAAGGGTCAGGTGACTATCCTGAAGGCAGAAAACTCCAAGTATCATCCCCTAGCACAGGGGTGTCCAAATTTCAACCCTCTGGATATTTTGGGCTACAGCTCCCAGAATTCTAAGTCTGCATTGCCAATAGCAAAGGACTGTGGAAGTTGTGGTCCGGAACATCTGGAGGGCTGAAGTTTGGGCACCACTGCCCTAGCAGATGGACCATCATTCAATTTATTGTTTGCATGCACAATTCTTTTTAATTCTGAATATCTTCTATTTATTTATTTTATTTAGCTTAGAGCTTATATACTGCCCATCTTCCAAGAAGGAACTCCGGGCGGTTCACAACAAAAAACAAAACAGTAAGAAATTAAATACAACATCATCAAATTAAATACAACATCTGGTAGGTCAAGGAAAGAATTCTGCCTGAAAACCCCAGAGAGCCTCATCCTACTTCAAGATATCCCATTAATTGTAATCAGGCATCTACCCTCTGGATAAAAAGAAAGTGCAAACTAGGATTACAATGGCTACAGATGAGCAAAGCTGTTCATCCCATGATGTCTTCCCCATTTAGTCCATAGTAATAATGAACTCAACTCTCATCCCACTGCACCTTCCAGAAGGAGGCTTAACTTATTCTCTGTTTAAATCACCAAAGCCTTTCCGCAATTAGTAGTGTTTTCACAGTTGTTCAAATTAGGCTTGGCCATTGGAGACATTTAATACATATTCCCATTACAAGTACTGTGATTAAAAAGGTCAAAGAGTTTATGCGGTTGACACTGCCTAACAGCATCCAAATTCTCTGCACACACATTGTCCCATTGCCTTGGAAACCTTGCATGTATACATTCGCCAAGGCTTCTCTGTTTAATGGTCATCCCCTATGCGGGCTCTTGAAGAGTCTGTGTGTTGCTTGAAGCGCTAAGTGCCGCAATTTTTCTCCTTCGTAGCATGCTTTCATAAGCTAATAAAACAAACGGCAACACGGGCCACAGCTGAGGCAAGGTCTCTGCCATCTATGCAACTTATTTAGTGTTTGAGCCTGTGGCTCAGGGCTATTTTTAAAGATTTAAACAGCTTAAGCAGCATGAGATACTGTTTGAATGGTCACAGTGCCATGCATTAAGCCCAACGCATGCTACAAACTTCACACTGCTGGCCTATTTTATCCACTTTTTGAAGACCACTTTTACTCTTTTTTATATATATAGCACAAGCGAAAACCTCAAGAATACAGAAAACATCTCTCTTGGGGTGAACCATTATCTTTGTTTCTCTTTTTAACCATGCCTGAAGAGACATGCTAAATCCTCCTTTGAAGGAGATGTCTAGGAAAAACACATCTACGCTGCTACTAGAGAGATGGGCACGAACTGAAAACATGGTGATTCGTTTCATTTCATTTAAAGCTTTGGTTTGTTTTGTTTCATTTTTAACAATCTTTTTCAAAAAAAAAATTGTTGGTCTGTTAATTTGTTATTCGCTTTTACCCACTTTGTGTGATTTAATGCATTTGACTACGCGCGGGCATCCCAATGCTCCAGACCAGACAGAAAACATTAATTTTTTAAAGTGATCTGAAAACACAGAAATGGACGTTTTAAGCACTCCTCACCCCCCTGCTAGGTATTATCAGGCAGAAAAAATAATAATTTTGCTGGGTTTTTCAAGTATATTCAGGCCATTTTAATACCTTTAAAATGCCATTCTGCCCAGATTCACCACCATTAACAAAAGTATGCAGCAGTCATTTTGTCCCCTTAAAAAAGATCTCTTTAAAAACATTTTTTAGATGTTTTAAATCACTGGCATCAACCTAATAGCTATAATCAGGCATAAAACAGTTTACAATGTTTTTGAAGTGTTTTTCATCCGTTTACAGCATTTAAAAACAGCTCATTTTTCACATGCTGCCATTAACAAAACGAAGCATAACAAACCAATTGTTCCCAGTTTGGTTCGTGTAGGTTCATTATTCGTTTCATTATGTAATGAAATGAATAACAAATAATGAAGCGAATAAAAAAATTGTTTTTTGCCCATCTCTAATGTCTACTATGCGGGATTGGGCCTGGTTAATTCTTGGATGGGAGACTCTCCAAATAAAGCCAAGAAAGCAATGTGGCAGAAAACTTGGACAGTTTTTGCCATACACAGCCAGATGGTCTGATTCAGTATAATGCTACTTTTTCTGCTCTCATGCTGTGCAATGTATTTGTTTACTTGTGTTTTTCTTTTTTCTTACCATGCTAGTTGTCAGTGATTGTGCATTATTTATTTATTTATTTATTTATTTATTTATTTATTACATTTTTCTACTACACCATCTGGCCAGAGGTCACACATGTAAAATAACAAGGGGGTGTCACACAGGCCCTTCCACATATTCAAATGAATGTGTAGAGTTCTCGGGACAGTATGCAGTAGCCCAGCAGATCTGTGGATTGTATTTTCCTCTCCATGATGAGCACCCACAAACATACACAAGAAGTAGTTCTGCATGAGTACTAGTGTATATGTAGAGAGTAGAGATGGGCACAAATAAAAAAATGGTGTTTCGTTTGTCGTTTGTCGTTTAGAGGGTCCGTTTCGGTTCATTTCCATTTTTTGTGAATTTTTTGCAAAAAATCGTTTTCGTTTTCATTTGTTTCATTACCATTTTTTACCATTTAATTCAATTTTTGTGATTTTTTTAGCATTTAAAGCAGTTCACTGCATTGCCGTAACGAAAACGAAATGCATGACAAAATTTCCGGTGTTTCGTTTTATTTTAGAGACAAAATTCATTTGTCATTTCGTTACATAACGAAACGAAAAAGCAAAAATGAAAACAAAAAATTGTTGGTTTCGTGCCCATCTCTAGTAGAGAGCTCTTCCTTCAGCAGCTTTGAATGCCGAAGTGTAGAAGCTCTCTCTGCATAATTCATATGTGTGTTTCAAGTTATCAGTGGAATTGAATTGAGCTGTACAGCCCCACAGACTTCTCTAAGCATTATGGAGTCATGGTGGAATTTGTATGTCCCTCTCCTCTCAATTAGTTCCACCTTCTTGTAGCTCGTATTTCCAAACTGAGAATTTCTATCAACGTTGAAAACTACCATGAGGATATATTTGTACCATGTGAGACAAGTACAATGGCAAAGCAAATGTTATGTATGCTGTGCATTCAGGCAACAACCGAGAAGGCCCTCTTTGAAGCAGACCTGGGTGTTGTCATATATGAAGTGGTTTCCTTCTATACCCCAGGTGACAGAACCAAAGCTGGACTCAACTCCCTGCTTGGTGAAGGATGAGAATCAGAAAAGGCAAGTGTACTGTTAACAGAAATGTTATCTTCATGTGGAAAACGCCCAGCAGAGAGGAACAGAAGGTGGCTCAATGACTGCTAGACTTTTCAGTAGGGATGGGCTGTTCATTTCGGAAGCAGTGGTGCTGTTCAAAAGCCTCCGAAATGCGAGCAGCCAATCACTTACCTTCCTGCAGGGTCGCAATGGGCTAAACTCCAACCAAGAAGAAGTCTCCTGACATCATCTGACCTTCTCCCTGGCATTGGCCAATCAGACAGGGAGGCAGGATGATGCATTTCCCTGCACAGCTCTTGATTGGCCAGCACCGGGGAGCACCAGCCCATCCCTACTTTTCAGTCTGAGAACACATTTTATGAAGGGCATTTTACAAGATGCTGTCCTTCGGCAGTTTTGACCTTTACACTGTTGATTGTTATCATAGCAATGGTATGCAAGAGACACAGGCAAATTAAGTTATTTCTCTTTTGGATACCTTCTAGTTGAACAGAATGCCTACTCTTATTTGCTTAAAACCTGGAAGCATGGTTGCCCTCAGAAAATGTGGACTCTGGGGAACTTATAGCTGTTCTCCTCTGTGGATCTCTCTGTTTCTGCTGTGTAGCAGAAACTGAATCTTACCAGAAATTCACAACCCTGCAATATCTTCTTTCCTAATCCTGGATGTTTGTGTGTTAAGTAGAATGTTGGAAGACAAAGGTCCTTTCCATGTACATAGCCTCTTCTTGCTTTCCCAGTTATGTAAGAGTGTTGCTCCCATGATCAACTTACCCCTAAAGAACTATATGAGCATACATCTCTCTAGATCAGGCATGTCCAAACTTTGGCCTTCCTGATGTTTTGGACCACAACTCCCAGAATTCCAAGCCTGTATTTCCAATGGCAAAGGACTATGGGAATTGTGGTCCAAAACGTCTGGAGGGCCGAAGTTTGGACATGCCTACTTTAGCTTATTTTCACTCACCCTGAGGACACAGGTACTGGGAAGTATGTGGACAAATGGCACCAAACAATAGATAGATCCCTGGGAGGGACATCTTTTGGAATGCCCTGATAGTCAACTAACAACAGAGTGGGTGTGAAATATAGATGATGGCATCTCTTAATCCTGCTTTTTGGGGTGTTTTTCAAGCAAAGGTGATTGATTCCATGATCCCATCCTGAAACATTTTGCACACATGATATCCCCACCATCACAGTTTCCCTATTGATGTAGATGTCTGCAATGGAGAAATTTTCTTCTGAAAATTTTCTTCTGACCTGGCCTGCTCGCCAGCTGGTTGGTGCTATAAAGCAAAAAGAAATTGCCGACCCAGCCCATGGGCTAGCTGGTCAGCATGAGCAAAAAAAAGGCCAGCTGGTCAGCGTTAGCAAAAAAAAAAAAAAGTGGGTGGAAGCACCTACCCAGCTTGTGGGCCAGTTGGTCAGTGCTAGCAAAAACAAAAGCAAAAAAAAAAACAAGCCCAAGAAAAAGCACCCACCCAGCCCGTGGGCCAGCTGGTCAGTGGTAGCAAAACAAACAAACAAACAAAAAGCACTGACCCAGTAGGTAGGCCAGCTGGTCGGCACTAGCAAAAAAGGGGGGAAGCGGGAGAGAAGTGCCAACAGGCGGGGCTGGTGTTTTTTTTTTCTTAAATGAAGAACAAAACAATTTTTTAAAACAAAATTCATTCCAAAAGAAACGAATTAAAAAAAAACAAAATTCAAAATGAAATGAAATGCCATTTTGGTGTCTCATGCCCATCTCTAGGCAGTATATAAGCAGAACACTTTGCTTTTTTAATGGAAGATAAGTTAAGGACCCAGAGTGCTCCCCCCCCCCCCCGGAAACATTTTTGGTTGTACCTAACCAAAAGTCATCTGATCTTCTCCTGTCTCCTCTAACTGCCCCTTAGTTTCCATTCCATGCAAAACAACTTCCATAATCCAGGGCAAACAGCACAACACACTTGGAGAGTAAGATCTCTGTGGAAAAATGCTTGCAAAGTGAATCATCCAAAAGGAGAATTTATCTCAGTCATTAGGAAAGAGCACATATATTCTTCAAAGGAAATGTCTCATGGTGTAAGGATGGGGGCCACAATATTATCCTCTGAAAAGAGGATTATGTAAGAGAGAAATCATACAGTTCCACAACCTTTTCTTTTTCACAAAAGTTCTCTATGCAAATTAAGAAATCGTGATATATTGAATGACATTTCATATTTCACTGTGACCTGGTCTACAACAGCAAATCCCTCATTGTTATTTTGGATTTTACAGGTTAAGGCCAAGCTGAGAAGTCTGAACTGGGTGAAGACATTAATATGCAGCAATGATCACAAGCCTATCCCTATAACTGAATAATGATTTAGGGAACCCGTACCATGAGAATATGTTTCTCAGGGACAAATAAACAAATCTAAATTTAAAAACACTTATTGTGCAGTCTTGCGTTATCCTTTTTCAATTAAAACTTACAAATGCTGATCTCAAGATGGTCACTCCTGGGGAGGTGAAGAAAAAAAGCAAAGCAAAGAGTTCTGCTTATATACCGCCTGATAGAGCTTAAAGCACTCTCTGGGTGGTTTACAATTTAATTATGCAGGCTACACATTCCCCCCCCCCCCAGCAAGTTGGGTGCTCATTTTACTGATCTCGGAAGGACAGAAGGCTGAGTCAGCCATGAGCCAGATTGGGCCCGAGGTCATGAGCAGAGCTTTAGCTGCAGAACAGCCATTTAACCACTATGCCATGAGGCTCCTAGAGGAAGGCTTCCATGAAGAGCTGGACCTTCATGGTAGTGGCACCACAGCTTTGGAATAATCCTTCCATAAAGTTCTAGAAGGCCCTCTCCCTCACAGCCTTTAACAAATTTAGACCACTCATTAGACTTGTGCTTTTTCATTTTTGAAAGCAATTTGTATTTAATAATGTAACAACATAATTTTCTATCTTGTTCGTCTCACTGCATACCAGTTATAGTAAGGCTCTACTCCCACTATAACTAGGAAAGTAACTAAAACAATTACAATTGCCCCACAAAAGAAGTAAAGTCATTGTCTACTTGGGGACACGCACAGGATAATTTAACTACACTGTTTTGTGCGCAAAATGGAATTAATTGCAAGTGCTTCATTATTTGTAATAAGCTGCCCAAGCTCTACATTGACGCTTCACGAGATGCCTTACAAAACTCAGATGTTGTGCTGTCTTTGTACCAATTATGTTTGCAGTCTGGGACTGAGCAAGAAGGGAAGGGAGGAGGGGTTGAGCAGGAACCAGTCTGGGACCAACAATGAGCAATGCAAATGCATTATGAAAAGAGAGGGGAAAGCTAAAAAAAAAAAGGTGAGGGTGTGTCTGAAAAGCTTCCATAAAAACTGGGTCTTGAGTAAGCACTCACTCAAAAGAGAAAAGAGAAGTGGTTGGCAAACTAAAGAGGGCCATTTCCACCTTAGCCAAATTGCTAACAACATCTAGTACAGTGTTGGCGAACCTATGGCACAGGTGCCAAAAGCGGCACTCGGAGCCCTCTCCATGAGCATCCGACATCGCCCCTTCATAGCCACCTGGATTCAGGTTCAATTGCTGTATTGGCACTAGAGATGGGCACGACTTAGCGGTATTCCCGTTTCCGTTTCCATTACTCGTATCCGTTACTCTACGGAAACGGTAACGGGAATTACTCCGCCAGAATTCGAGCTGGAACCGACGAATGAACAATTTGGTCTGATTTGTCGTGCTCGTTACTTGCATCACGGCGATCGCGCAATGCCAAGCGGCACAGAAAAAAAGTTTTTAAAAGTTTAAAAAAAATGATTCCTGGCCCTAAAAGTAGGCGAAAACTGTCTGAGGGCACCTACCAGGCCAGAAGGGTGTTTTATTGGGGGGGGGGTTTCTCCGCCCCCCCTCTCCTTGGCTATTGCTACTGCTGCGCTGCTGGTACCAGGCTGGGAGGGCGCATCCATTTGCCATGCAGTGCGAGGGATCCAAAATGGAGACCGCAATATTTTTTTTGAAATCGTTGCCCAAAACCCCACCAAAGCACCACAGAAACATGCGAAAATTAGCTATTTTAAATGCTTGAATTTTTACAGTAGCAGCAGTGGGTTTTTCTTGCAAAAAAAGTCTCTGTTGATTTTATTTTATTTTATTTTATTTTATTTTATTTTATTTTTTTACACCTGCACATTCGCAATGATGGGAGTGGACCATGCAAATTTTCCACCAATCGCATGGCCACTTGGCCAGGTTGACCACAGAGACTTCTGGGATGTGCCAATCGGGCATAAACAGCCCACTAATCGTAGCCCAAACCCGAACCCTAAACCTAAGCCTAACCCATACGCCAGTACACTGTCCTTTTAAGTGGGTCAGAGAGGCACCCAGAGGTGCACCCCAATACTCACCCTAACCTCACCCGTAACTAGCCTAACCCTAGCCCTTGCGCTAACCCGTCTTAACCCTAAGCCAGATCTACTTGCATTGCACTACATGCAAGTACGTGAGACACAGCGGGTGCAAAGAGTCTGCTAGTCCGTCACTTGTGGCTCTGGCTGACTCCTGCAGCTCCCTCCAGGAGCCCGCTACCCCCCCAAACCAGTACTAACGACAACGAAAAAACGAAAAAATGAACCGACTAATTTTTGCGAAATTTCGCAAAAAACGGAAACGAGCCGAAACGGACTGCCTCCGACACACGACAACTCGAAAATGTCATTTTCCCTAGTCGTGCCCATCTCTAATTGGCACTTTGCAAAAAATTAGTAGGTTTTGGGCACTTGGTCTCTAAAAGGTTCGCCATCACTGATCTAGTATGTACTGAAAAATATTAAACTGAATAGACTGCGGAAGGAAAAGAACACCTTCAGTTGTGTCGTCTCTGCAACAATAGTTATTAAGACACACAGGTTTAATTCCCCATCAGAGTGTCTCCTGTGATCTCAGTTATAGATTTACTCTCTGAATACATCCATTAAAAATCATTTAGATATAGACAGATCTATATCTGCATCGGTATTCTTTTATCTGCATTAGAACCTTCTTCGATAACTTGCAGGACACTTCTAAAGGTCTAAAGCAGATGACAGAAAGTAATAAAAGTACATTGAACTGCTCTATATGACTTCAATTCCTCTTTCCTATTCCTTTTGCTGTTTACTGTTCAGACAGATAACATTTCTGGCACTGAAGTGGGGGAAGAGGAGTATCTGGAAGTACTTCATAGGGCTCTGAAGCACCTAGGCTTCAAAGTCATTCTTCTTTTCTTTCTCAAGAGAATAAATCATGTTTGAATGATTCAGCAGCTCTGCGAAAGGTGAAGAGTTCACTGATAGTAAAAGTATTGCATTTTAAAATAATGAAAAAATATAATTTTTGAAGTATAACCAGCAGTCGATTAAAATTGTATTGTTATCTGTCTCTGCCTCTCAGAGCCTGAAATCCTATTTAGAGCAGTAAACAGTTGTCCCCCACCCTTTCACGGTTCATATACTGCAGTCCCGGTATATTGCGGGTCCGCAGTATATGGGGAAAAGGTCCCCTGGGGTAAGGAGGAAAGGCCTTCCCAGGCCCGCTGGAGGCCCCAAAAGTGCTTCCCTGCAAACCGGAAGTGACTTCCGGTAAACCAGAAGTGACCTCCAGATCACTAGAAAGCACTTTTGGGGGCTCTGGGGGACTGGAAACCCCCTTGCAAGCCAGTTTGGAGCAGCGCCAGGCTTGGGGTAAGTACAAGAGCCCCCAGAGAGCCTGCCCAGTCCCGACCTGACCCAGCATCCACATATTGCGGATTTTCAATTATTGCGGGTTGGGTCGGGTCCCTAACCCCTGCGATAGGTGGGGGTTTACTGTATTGCACTAGATGGGGCCTATTGAATTATAGGGGTGTGGGTGAATCAGCCCTTCCATCAATTCAAATGGTTCTACTGTATTCATTTTATTTATTTGGCTTTTATACTGACCATCTAGCCCTAGGGCTACTCTGGGCGGTTTACAACATGTAATCACATAACAAGCTTGAAAAATCAGTGCTTTCCTGGTCATGTAGGCTTCACATGTTACATATACAATGTGTGTATACCCCAAAGACACCAAATGATGTTTTTAATCAGTGATGATTTGCTGCCACTGACAGCATCATTCCTACTGCACACACAGAGCTGTGCACTGCAGCATGACTTCTGGACGGGACTAACAATGGGAAGAGCTACATGTCTTTATGCACTATTCCTCTCTATTCATCCGAGTGTTGCAGATGGATGACCTCTACTTGGCAGAGGTCTGAAATGAACAGATCTTTGTTTGCTTTTTGAAATTAAGGCAATGGACAAATTTTGCTCACTCCTGCTATTACTGTTGTTGTTTGTGCTTTCAAGTTTGAATCCACTTATAATAAACATAATTGGGCTTTTAAGGTTATTGAGATATAGGAGGGGTTTTTATCATTTCTTTACCCCTAGAGAGTTTCTATGGCTAAGCAGGGATTCAAACCCAGGCCTTTTTATTTTTAATGACATGTCGCACTTTCTCTGCAACCTAGACTTTAACCCATAAGCAAGTTTAAATGTTTATGAGTAATCTGGCCTTTATCTCCAGATTACTCATAAACATGTTCAAACACAAGAATAAATCCAACCCATAGGCTGCAGGAAAAAAATATAACATGTCATAAAAATCCTCCCCTTAGATCACTATTTCACATAGTGTTGTCAGTGTTCTATACACAAGTCCTAGGGAAACAGCAGAAAGATTCCACAAACACTGCAGTGATGTCATTCTGTTCTGTCCACACAAACTCGTTAGGCTTCTGTGCTGAACTGGGAATGGTGTCTCTCGTCTAGTCTAGAACTGAGGCCCAAACTGAAGAAAGCATACAGTAGGAAGACATCTGTTCTATAATAAAGTTGTCCCCTATAAAGGTTAGCTGTGCTTTGGAAACCTTTTCAGCAGATGGAAGAACATAACATCCATACCACCACACCTCCATACTGTGTGTGTTTGTCCCTGACAGATTTCTGCCTGTTAAGCAGTCTAGAGTCATCTGGGAGCACTGAACCCACAAAATCATGACAAATCCATAGCGGAAGACCTGGCTTTTAACCTGCTGCTCCTCTGAGCTGCTTTTAAGTATATTAAAAGCGGGCTTGAACCCCCCCTTACGTGCTTGAAAGCCAGCAGGGTAAGGGACTCCTGCCCAACCTCTCCCCTTTGGATGCGTCTTTCCTCCCTCCCCATTCCCTTCTCGCTCCCGGAGGGTGTGCGGTATGATTTTCAAGTCCTCCCTCTGATGCAGACCCGACCGGATCGCCCGGCAGCGGAACTCCCTGGGCGTCCCACGAGGGGACGGAGGTGATCGGGCTTTAGGGCGCGTTGCCGAGTCGGAGCGCGCGCGCACGCGCAGTTACTGCTTCTCGCCGCGCCGAGCATCTTCAGTTTGGAAGCCGAAAGGGTCGTTTGCAGAGTTTGGATATTTAAAAAATAAAAATAAAAAAAAACCCGAGTCCACACGTCACGTTGGGAGCGAAGCAAGATGCGAAGTGAAAAGATTCCCGGCCGCTGGCAGGGGAACCACTCACCCCGCTTGGAGCACGGTAAAGGGGGCATGGTCGGGGTGGCATCGCAGCCAAAAAGGAGGAGCGTGCGGACTGAAACAATCGATTCGCACAGAAAGGAGGGGTTGCCGCGAAGCGAGCAGTTCGTGAAGTAACGGCCAATGTCCCTCGTCAATGGTTTTTCTCTCTCCCTCAATGACCAATTCTCTTGTGCACCATTCTCCTCTTCCTCCCAGCTGTCACTCACCCAAAACCCCTGAACACTATTCCTTCTTGCTTATTAACCCCTTCAGCTCCCTCCTCATTCTTTAACTCCTCTCATGAATCTCTCTTCGACTCCTCCTTCATAGCTTCTTTCCTCAGGATAGATTCAGATGGCACACCTTCCTTTTCTGGCTCCTGCTCACAATCATTGCCAATATAGATAGTTTTACACACACACACACACACACACACACACACACACACACACACACACACACACACACACACACACACAAACACACACACACCTATTTATCTCTTTAAACACATACAGTCACATTTATTCACACAAAGAGGTATGAACACATACATGGACAAAAATCCACACATATACTGCTTGTACATACATATATATGCATACATAGTACATTTAACTATATAAATATTCATACTAGCACATAGGCTCAGAGAGGACCAAAAAAGAATACAAACTGTTTTGACACTTATTCCTTTTAAACGCTTAAAGGCTTTCTTTTCTCTTGAGTCTTTATGATTTCTTTTCCTTGGGCAGCACTTCTGGTCACAATATTTAAGATGTCTTGTACATCCCGCCCTCCAAATATTACTCCCATGTCATCAGATTTACAGAGTCGCACTGCATTCTGCCTTTCTTCTCTCTGACTGCCTTTATGGTGGTTTTATGCAAAACTGCTGTCAGTTGAGGAGCATTTGGAACTCAGGGTTATACAAAAGTAGGGCAACGTTTTCTAACAAGATGCCTGAATTTGCAAAATGCTCTTCTCCGTAGGGCGAGTAGGCGCAGACAGCAAACCTGCCTACGCCAATCTCTTCTTTCCTCAGCTCAGCTCACACATTTGCGATATGATCCCATTTTCTGAGGTAAAATGGTTTCCTTTTTCAATCAGACACCTTGTAGCCTAATTGTCCCATCCGGTCATCACTCTCTATTCATGTCTATTATTGCTTTTCTTCCTTCCCCTACCCCCCCTCCTTGAAAAAGCCACTCCATCACATTTCAATGCAGAATGATTAGGGATTCAACCAATACTCATTCACAGGTTGCTTTTGAGAGGTTATGTTAAGTGAATGTCATGCTTCAAGTAAGCCACCCTTTTTCATTATTTTCTCTCTTCCTCCCCAAAGAAAGCTAAGATAATTGTGTCCTAATTGGGCTATCATCATCTTCATATGGACAGATCCTGCAATATCATGAGACAGAGGGAGGCAGCCACTTTGGACAGCACGTTTTGGGTGTCATAAAAAGGCAGTCACTTGTTAGTTACCAAGTTTGTTACTGTTGTATTCTTGTTACCAGGGAGTGGGAGAAGAACTCATGGAATTTATGTGCCTCATGTGCCAAAATAATGTAGCTTTAGGTGGTAAGTATCTTGACTTGAGGGGGAAGAATTGTTAGCTGCTTTCTTTAAGGCAGCAAAATGTCTGCCCAATTTGCACATCACGGAAAAACACATGGACACTAGAGATCGGCACAAAATGAAAAACAAAACACTTTTTCATTTCTTTACTTCTTTGCACTCATCCCAGCAAGCCCCCCAAATTTGGAGACGTTTGGGGTTCAGAGGGCTGAGTTATTAAACTCCAAACAGGGACCCCTAGAAGAAAATCATTTCTAATTGAGTCGGAAGCCAATAATAGCCCCCCTATTGTGATTTCTATGCCAATACATGTCTGCTATCCATATTTTCAAGTACATAAACATAACAAAACATTATATATTCAAAAATAAGCATTCCAGCCATGTATCAGCACCAAGATGACAGGGCAGCTTCATTGGACTGTTCCCTGTAAGTCCCTCAAATTTAGAGACTGAGTGCCCAAAGCATGATTCAAAACCCGCTAATATTTCACAAAGTGTCAATAGAGCAATGTGCCTCAATCCAATTGGTGATTTCAAAAAAAACAGATCCCATTGAATCAAAGGATTTATGCAAGTGACAATGCACCATTAAAAAACTGATTCCATGGGTCTACGTGTAGTTGAGACTCCCAACTGAGTTTAGGCCTAGCATTTTTGTATCCTTCTTTCTGTATAACAAAATTAATTTCCATTGTTCATTTCAGCTGCCCAGAGACTCAGTTCTGTTATTGTTTCAAGAATAGATCTTTGCAGATAGGTTTCCCATGTGATCATGTTAGAACTATATTTTAATGGGAAGACTTAATTTAGATTTTGTATATTTAACCACCATTGGGTGAGGCATGTTTAAAAGCACCTGCTGTTTATGTTACAAGATCTGTTCTATGTACAGCTCTCCCACCCACACAATAAATCTGTTTGAGAAATGTACTTCCAATATGGCTTTGGTTTCACATTAAAACCTTAAGATCCTCCTAATCTTTGGCAGAACAGCCATGCATTAAAATATAGGAAAACGCAATGTGTGCGATTCCTACAGGGCACATCCAAAAACAACTGAGCATGAAGTAGCGAATAGCCATCCTGCTTTTCTGTCCTTCCTGGCAGCAATGCTATTGATAGCTTAAATCTGCCACTAGCAGATTATAGAATAGAAACAGTGACAGAATGTAATAGTAACACGGTCCAATACACTCAATCTTCTTTGTTTTAATAATGTGATTTAAGGTCAGAGGTGTGCAACCTTTCCAGTCCCAGGGCCTATCCAAATACTGGCTGAGAACTCCACATGTGCATGAACTTGCACATCACATCTGTGAAGATTCTCAGTCTGAGCTTATCTGGAGGTTGAGTCATGGCAACTGGACCTTTTTTCTTGAGAGATCGAAATATTTCACTACTCATCCAAGCAGCTTCGTCAGTCTGAGGAAAGTTATTAGTGAGTCCTCCATTTTATAGTTCATCTTCATAAGTTTATAAGTTGGACACTGGCCTGATTAGACTTGTTAAGTGGACAATGGTCTAAGGTGTGTGAAAGTTCCACCTATGCAACCTTCCCAACACCCAGTAAATATGGGTAGTTGGCTATGGTCCTGCTGGTTGATTGAAAACCCGTCTCTCAACAGAGGTGGAGGACTCAGGTAGAATCTGTCTACTACTTATCAAGCAGCCCTTTCATCAATCCCCAAACAAATCAGAAGCACTTCACACCTCCACCAGCAAGACTATACCTAATGACCCATACTTAATGGGTGTTGGGAAGGTTGCAGAGGTGGGACCTTAACACACCTTCAGCCATTGTCCACCTAACGAGCCTACTCAGTCCATTGTCTAACTTATGAGCCTATGCATACCAAGGAGATGTGAAATCAAGGTGAAATGGAGGACTCATTACTAACTTTCCTCAGACTGAAGAAACTGCTTGGATGAGCAGCAAAATGTTTCAATCTCTCAAGAAAAGAAGTCCAGTTGCCATGAGTCAACTTATTCCTAGAATCTTCACAGACACTCTAGTTCCAACTTACTCCTATATTTCCAGATGGGCTTGCACACTTCTTTTCACACATGTAAGCATATAGATACACATCAGTATATATACCAGTGATGGTGAACCCTTTAGAGACCGAGTGCCCAAACTGTGATTCAAAACCCACTAATTTTTCACAAAGTGCCAGTACAGCAATTTAATCTGAATACAGGTGGCAGTGAAGGGGCGATGTCGGGTGCCCACGGAAAGGGCTCCAAGTGACACCTTTGGCACCCATGCCATAGGGCGTTTAAACACGACACCCCTAAACTCCGGGGCAAATGGCTCCCAGCTCCGGAGCTTAAAAATGTTTCCCCACCAGCTCCGGAGTTTACAGGAAATTAAGTGCGGCCATGCCCACTTTGGCGCATCCCAGCGCACCTTTCAAGTACCTGCTCTTCCGGGGTGAAAATTGCTTGATGCGGTGTAACAATAGTGAGTGCGGGGCTCTCCTCATTTCTGTTTGTTGTTTTTTTGGCTCCCGCCCCTTTAAGAGCTACTTTACAGAGACAGGAATGTTGCCGCGGCAAGAACGGAGGCAGAATGGAGGTGAGTCACAATCTTTTCTTCCTTTTTTTTTCTCCCTCCCCTCACGCAGCCAGCAGCCAGGGTGGGGACACAGGAAGAGCGACAAGCCCCTAAGATCTCTGGTCCAAATTTAAGTGGCCAGCGGATCTTAGGGGTCGTGTAAAAGCGCCCATAGATTCGCCAACAGTGGTATATACAGTTCCCCACCAGAATGATGGAAGTGAAAGTTTCTCCAATCTTTGCTGTGGTTGCTGTTTCTCTACCATTAACAAAGGCTGATAGTAATTCTCTTCAAAGCCCGGAAGCAGCAGTTTCCTCCTGTAAACAACCTAGCCCATCAGCTGGCCTTTTGCAAAAGTGGATGGTGTTTGTAAGCATCATCACCCTACCCAAGTTTTCAAGCTCTAAATCAACACGGGGAGTCTTGAGACCTGCTTTCTCTTATGGCATCACTACTATACAGTATAGTTGCGTGCAAAACAAAATCCTAAAAATCATGGTTTACCCAAAGCATTCTGCTGTTTAAGGCACCAAAGAAAATGGTGCCTCCCATTTACCCAAAGCCATCCAAAATACCTTATCAGCATTTCGCTC
Source organism: Phrynocephalus guinanensis (assembly GCA_037367245.1). Classification (NCBI taxonomy): domain Eukaryota; kingdom Metazoa; phylum Chordata; class Lepidosauria; order Squamata; family Agamidae; genus Phrynocephalus; species Phrynocephalus guinanensis. Next base: position 38,085,635 of record CM074742.1, read on the forward strand.
TGTTACTGGCTATAAAAACACAGTGGTAGATTGCTCCCATCCCATTTGGACTAAGTACTGTATAATAAATATGCATGCATGCATGCACACACTCATTCCATGGCCCAAGGAGAAGCTACAGAGGACTTCCCAGTAAAAGCTAAACCAAAACCAAAACCTCAATGACAAATGTTGGATTTATTTAAAAAAATAGAAAGGCATTTCCCCCTGCCCATCCAAGAAATAACTACACCCATAGTTCAACAACTGTGAGCAAGCCTCCCCAAGGAAATGTTGACAGCAGTTGCTAAGAGACGTTTGAAATAGTAGAAGCCAGCAAGAATATACAGCCCGGTCCTCAGGCTCCACAGATGGCACTCCTGATGAGGCGGTATCTGTTGCAGAGAAAGGGCTCAATCCTGTGAGCACTGCCCTGGTCCTGACAACCTATGAAACCCTAGCAAGGGTTTCAATAAGTCAGAATTAGAGATGGGCAATTCGTTTCAGAACCAGAGGGTTCCAAAATGACCTGTGCGAGCCCAGGTACTGTTCCAAAGCCTCTGACACACACTCAAGCAATGTCTTGCCTTTTTCCGGGCTTGTGCGGGGTTAAACTCCAAGGCTGCGACATCATCTTTGCTCCTCCATGGTGCTGGGCAATCGGACAGGGAGGCAAGATGATGTCTGTCCTTTCACAGCTCTTGATTGGCCAGCACCACGTAGGAGCAATTATGACATTGCAGCCTGAACCCCACACAAGCCCAGAGAAAGGTAAGACATTAGCTGAGTGTGCATCAGAGGCTTTGGAACACCACCTGGGCTTGCATGGGTCGTTTCAACGAATTGCCCATCCCTAGTCAGAATCACCTTAATGGCATATAATTCTTCATTCATTACTCAAGGTATAATTGTAAAACCCTGCATGATTAAGGGTGAAACTACTGTATATGTTACATACAGTCTATTACAGGAAGAATAGGAAATCCACAAGTGTTCCAAATATGGACCTTTGCGGCTAAGCAACAACACTTGCTAATGAAGCATATGCTTGCTTCCACTGACCTATCACAGAACAAAGCACGCTGTTTTGCAAATGGTGGGAAGTGTGGAAGACATAGGTTCCATACCCAGGAATGGTTTAACATGTAAAAACAGTGAACGCATAGTGAACGAAAGTACAGCTGTTAATATTCAATGCTTAGTTGTGAGATTACAGCACATGATAAATATAAAACTTTGTATATAACTAAGACATAATAAATCTGTTAGCCTTCAAAGGTGAAACAAGACTATGTTTTCTGTTTGCATCTGTAAAGCAGCTGTGAATTGTTTTTCTTAATCCCTTATATCTTTGCTGAGGTTTCCAGAAAGGGCCATTGGGTAGGGACAGAGGATTCTTTATCACATATCATGTGCTCATCAGCTTATCGGTGTAAAGAGACCTGTATTGCCACACAATGACTGGTTTGTGCATGGCCACTGCTAAGATAATTATCACTGTTTGCAGTTTTTTTTTGTATTTTCGTCCCCTTGCACTTTGTTGTTTGGCATCCCTTGCATGGGACCCACTCACCCGAACGTGTATGCAAATTTGCCTGCAGAGGTGACACTTCTGATGAAACAACAGATGACTGTGTCCACAAAATGCTATGCCATCAATCCTGTTAGTCCTTAAAATATCACAGATGCTTGCTGCTTTTGTACTGTCACTATGCTTACAGAAAAAGGATGGGTTAGGGTTGTGCCCATCTTCTCTGACTTGATTCAGAGGCCCGTTTGGGGCTTCAGGGTGTTTTCCAGTTTGGTCCCGAGTTTGCATCTCAAAAATGATCTTCTGTTGACTAGCATGGGAAAATCCTTTTTAAAAACTTTTGGTTTTTTTTACTGGTGTAATTGAAATGCAAAGATATCATAGAACCTGAAATGGGCAGTAAACTTGCATATTTCAGAGAGCTGGCTTCAAGGGTTTTCGTAAAAGGTTCGTTTATAATCTCGTATAGGCCTACATGCTTAGGGCTTGATCACATGTGAGAAAAGAATCCCAGTTATACAAATTCTTTTTATACCTCTGTTGCATCTATACATTTTTTTTTCAGCCATCACATGGTATAAATATTGGTGGGAGCATTCACATTGCTTTTAACTATATCAATTAATTTCGTTCTGTTTGAATCATTATAGCAGGCCACCCCGCTCTCAATTTTGTATTGATTCATTTTCTCTATTGTTTCTTTGGACAAACAGCCCCCTTTGTCTTTTTTAAAATGAATAAATAAAAGTAGTGCAATAGAGTGGTCAAAGCCTTTTCTGCTCCTCCTCCTTTCCCTTCCGTCCTTTATTCACTCAATCCCTGAGTTTATTGGGTTTTAAATCTCTTGCAATTACTGTGAAGAAAAAAGAAAGATAAAGGAGACGTCAATGCTAAACCCTCTTTTTTCACAATTCAAAGCAGGAAATTATCTCTCGAACCCTTTTTCACCTGCAAGAGAGTGCGGAAGGCTATCTCCTCCAAACTGTCTCATTCTGAGCAATGTATTCATGTGGTTTTTGCTGGCAGCAGATTCCCTTGTACCGAGGGGGTGGAAAGAACCTGAAACTTTAAAGACTTGAATGTGAGAGAAAGTGAAACTATCAGCTTTCCCTATTCCTATGGGCCTCTGTCTTTCCAGAGACTCCAAGAAAACTGTATACATGCAAAACTGCATTGACAATAGGATTTTCAGACCTTGTTAGAAAGTAAAGACTAGGTCTTTATATATTCATATAGCATTCAAAATATATTTATATAGCATCCCAGACACTTCTAGCTATGTTAAAAACTGTATATAGGACAAGCAATAAATCTATGCCATAACATAATTTGAAATATGGTGCTAGAAAGGTTCTTTCTACTTTCTCCAGCTGTCCCAGGTACTTTGAAGCTCAACCAGAAGGTACAGCCTTAACAGTCCAATGGTTGCACTCCTGTTTTAATTAACTTTTTTTTCTGATATTAAGCTGCTGCTTGAAAGATGCTTTGTAAATAGAGCATTATGTTGGCATCCTGCTCTTTCATCTTTTCAGCTTTAATTTCTGCAAGTGTTCAATGCACAACAGCCAATAATAGTTTTGTGAAGGATAGGTTTATTTCAGACATATAGAATTACAACCTGATGTTCCTTTCACAAGGTTTTCTAAGGCTCAGAGGAGCATGGGCATGTTTTTTTAAAAGTCTCTGAAAGGTGAAGCAAAAGAAAGTTGGATTGCATTATTATTTTTTGAAATCCCTCACATAATGCCATGGTAATGTGAACAAATATGGTGTCATTACATACAGCTCCTCAGAAAATGCAGAGAAACAATAGTTTTATGATGTGTACATGTGAGTACACTCACACACACGTCTTGAACTTTCATCTTCAGAAGAAAGTGAAAGGAAAAAATAAAAAGGGTTGTACTAAAATTATGTATGTAATTTCTTGAATTCAGAGGGGAATCAGGAAGTACCAGTACAAATCAATATAGACCAAGAAATGATAACATACATCAAAGCACAATTCTAACATAAACAACCATCTGTGATGGGAAGCAAAAATTACAGTTGATTATTCAGGATAAAATAAATAGGAAAAAAGATGGGAATATTCTTATTGTTGTTGAATCTGTGCTCACAATGGCACCTAGTAACCTCCAGAAGAAGAGGAGAAAAAAAGAAAAAGTAAAGGAGACATGGGTAGTTGGCTGCAAAACAGGTAGACATTGTACTCAATGAAAGCTGTGAAGGTCTTACCGGATGCCCAAAGGAAACCACTATTGGCAAAACCAATTACCTAGCAAACATTGGATCCAACGACACAGGGAGAGGAGTAATTGCTAACAGTGAACGATTTGAAGCAATTACATCAAATGTGCATGCCTTCCACATCTCCCAAATTGAAATCAAGGAAACAGGTTCTTTTTCAGATCATGATTGAGGGATCTGTGGGGAAATGAATGAAAGAAAGAAACAGCAGAAAAATGTAGGGTTATAATACGGAAAGAAAGATAATTTTGCTTCTTAAATGGATGGAATCTCTGGAGAGTCTAGCCCTAAAATCTAGGTTAATCCAAGGGGGGGATTTTATTTTTTATTTTTTGCACTGGCAGTCTAATCCCAGTGCTAATAAAACAAGCAGATTTCCAGCTATGATAGTGCCCCTCAACGTGTACCATAGAAGATTTTATGCTAGCTTTTGATGTTTCAAAAACTTATCTCACATATTTTTCAATTGCCTTGTTGAGCTTCTGGCAGGCAGGCAGGCAGGCAGGCAGGCAGGCAGGAAGGAAGGAAGGAAGGAAGGAAGGAAGGAAGGAAGGAAGGAAAGAAAGAATTGTTTCTATTATGCAAATTTAATGCAAATCTATCATACAAATATAATTTTATGCGGAATTCTTCTGAGCCACTAATGCCTATCTAAGTCCAACTCTACTAGTAAGTGGCAGCAAGAACAGCAAAAAATGTGATGGCAGTAGAGATGGGCACGACTTGAAAAAAAAATTTTTCGAGTTGTCGTTAGTCGGGCCAGTCCCATTTCGGGTCGTTTCCGGTTTTCGCAAAAATTCGCAAAAATTAGTCGGTTCGTTTTTTCGTTTTTTCATTGTCGTTAGTACTGTTTTTTTTGGGGGGGAGCGGGCTCCTGGAGGCACCTCTGTGGGGTGGGTGCCTCCTCTGGCCCGCTATAAAGGGAAAGTGGGCTCCTGGAGGCACCCGTGGGTGCCTCCTGCCACTAGGAAGGGGAAGCAGGCTCCAAGAGAGACCCCTCTACATGGGGGTCTCCCTTCCTCACCTGCTGCTGCTGCAAAATGCTATGCAATAGCCATATGGATATTGCATAACATAATGTGCAGACGTGAGACCAGTGTGAGAGTGATAGGGTCATGCCCGCCCTTCACAAGGCTCCCGCACCACCATGTCTCACACAGAAGGGAATTGTACTTGCTGCGTGTAGTGCAATGCAAGCAAGTAGATCTGGCTTTAAGGTGGCTTAGTGCAAGAGCTAGGGTTAGGCTAGTGACGGGTAAGGTTACGGTGGGCTAGTGGGTTGCACCTCTGGGTGCCTCTCTGACCCACTAAGAAGACAGTCTGTGACGTATGGGTACGGAGTCAAGGGTTAGGGTTAGGGCTAGGGCAGGTTTTAGGGGGCTTTTTGGCACATCCCAGAAGTCTCCATGGCCAAGTGGCCATGCGACTGGTGGGATGGCTCCAAAAATTTGCATGGTTGTCCACTCCCACATGGCTGGCCACTCGGCCAGCCCATCATTGCGCAGGTGTAAATAAAATAAAATAAAATAAAATCAATGGAGGACAGAGGAGGAGAGGAGAGACATTTTGTTGCAAGAAAAAACCCACTGCTACTGTGAAAAATCTGGCAGTTTATAAATTTTCGCGTGTTTCTGTTGTGCTTGTGTGTTTTTGGACCACGATTTCAAAAACAATATTGCGTTTGCCGCCCCATTTTGGATCCCCCGCCCGCACCGCATGGCATGGCGATGGCGACTCACGAGTCTGGCTGCCCAAGACGGGGGGGAGGCGGGACCCCCCCTCCAGAAACCACCCCTCCGGTAGGTGCCCTGCGCCCTTAGTCAAGCAGGCATTTTTCCGCCTGCTTTTTTGGCCCGGGAATGGGTGGGGGGAGAGTTTAAAAGTTTTTTTCCTGTGCCGTCCGTGCCGCTTGCTTGCTTTAATTGCGGCGGCCGGCGGCGAGACTGGCTTTTTTGCTGGCTGCGAGCCTGCGGCGAGTCCCACCAGAGCAGCCCAGGACGGGGGATGAGGGGGGAGGCCGGGGACCTCCAGAAACAACCCCTCTGGTAGGTGCCCTGAGGCACGGCAGGCATTTTCCCGCCTGCTTTTTGGCTGGGAACCGGGTTTTTTTAACTTTTAAAAACTTTTTTTCTGTGCCGCGTGTGGCATCGCGCGATCTCGCGATGCAAGGAACGAGCACGACAAATCAGACCAAAATTGTTCGTTCGTCGGTTCGAGCTCGAAGTCTGGGGGAGTAATTCCCGTTACCGTTTCCATAGAGTAACGGAACCGAGTAACGGAAACAGAAACGGAAATACCGCTAAGTCGTGCCCATCTCTAGATGGCAGTGTTGTGGTGGTAGCAGTGGAATTGTGGCAGCATGGCAGCAGTGGCAGCGGTGGTGATGCAACAGGACCAGGTTGCTCCTTCACTGGCCACAAACTGAAAATGGGACAACTTTGGTTTTCCAGTTGATACATGGTGGTTTGTGGCTACCCACAAACCTTCACAAACCACTGGTTTTCAGGTTGTGCCCATCTCTAATTGGGAGACACGCTTGTCTGGCACTAATAGATTCATCTGGCACTAATAATTCTATTCTTTATCCCAGCGAAAATGGCAAACTTAAAAGGTAGATGTTTATCTGGATCAGTGTTGCCTTTAAGGGCCAAAATCTTGCTGCTTAGAATAGTAAAGCACACTAGAGCAAACCCACTGAATCAATGGAGATTTGATGGGTCAATTCCTCCTCAAGTTCCATTGATTAAAATGTGTTTACCCTATACCTTACATTAGCGTAGTAAATCCTGACTAAAGTAGGCTCATTTGAATCAATGGAACTTATTGTGCACCTACTCCAGTGAAATTTTTGGATTTCTAACTGGGGTTCATCAACCAATGAGAGGGCAGAACAAAAACATGCACCAATAACAGAACAAAATGAAAGAAATCAACTCATTCATGTCCTGTTTAGCACACCGTTCAGTAACTTTCAGAGCAGAACATGTCTATATGTCAATATGTCTATATGAGAGAAATAATTCCATTCTACAATCTTCCCACAGTTCAAGCATAGTTATTTATTTTCCATGGAATTTTTAAAAATTCAGTAAGCCTGTGTGCAGTGCAAGATGCCAGCCAAAAAACCGATACAGCGAGCTTTCAGATTTTTTTTTTAAAAAAATATGGCAACAATAGCTTGTTGGAAAAGTAAGTTCTAAATTTAGACGAGGAGTAGATTGTTGGAAGAATAATTAGGTATTGTTACACAGATTTTAAACAGAAAGGAAATCTGTCAGAGACTTGTCCTGGCAGCAACGTGGATAATTATATGTTATTTTTGAAGTAATTGAATCTGATCAGTCAGTCATTCTTCTTACAGTGCATGCTAGAATAAAGTGATCACTTTGGAAAGGAGGGTTCTCATGCAAATGAAGAGCTCAGCATTTGATATAAATTCCTGACAGCCTTGTTAGACTGAACTGGTATAAAGTGGCATAGCCCAGTGATTTAATACGGATGATATCATGGTGTTGTAAAGCAAATACATTGCCCGCATTTCATGAATTCATCTTACTCATCAAAATGGTAAAGAATTTGTTCATTTTCAAAACACAAACCACCAAGATTATGCAGTTCAACTTCCTTATTGGTTTTTAGGAAGAGATTCAGGGCACATCTTTTCCACCAGTCCAATCATCCCTTTTTTTCTGGATGAGTCACAATTTTCTTTTCCATGTGCGATTTTACTTTGATTTTACTGCTGCTGAACCTTGGAAAGGTGTTCTGCGTATAAACTGCCCGACAGTGCTCAAAGCACTCTCTGGTCAGTTTACAATTTAATTATGCAGGCTCCACATTACCAGCACCACCACCCCAGCAAGCTGGGTACTCATTTTATGGACCTCAGAAGGATAGAAGGCTGAGTCAACCATGAGATGGCTACCTGGGATTGAACCCCAGGTCATGACCACAGTTTAAGCTAAGCACATCCTATCTCACCTGATTTCGGAAGCTAAACAGTGTTGGGCCTGGTTAGTACTTGGATGGGCGACCACTAGAGAATACCAAGTGTTGTAGTCACCAGGAGTAGGAACTGGCAAACCACTCCAGTATTCCTGCCAAGAAAACTCCATGGACATGGGGTCATGAAGAGTCGGTCACGACTGTAACGACACGGCACACACACACAGGCATTTAACCACTGCGTCACAAGGCTTCTTATATATATAGCAGCTTAAAAACAAATAAAATGGCATTTTCACTACAAAGAGAAGCTGACAGATTTGTGGATCTTGACTTCAACAGAGCTTTGGAGTCATTGTGTTAGAAAAGGAAGCATATTGATTTCCAAAATTAATACCTCACACAAAAATTTACCAAAGTATCTAAAATAATATCATTTATCTTGCTGGAACAAATGAGCAACACAAGAGAGGAAAATATATGAATTCTGCTTCTTCTAACATCCAAATCCAGTACACTGTCCATATACTAGGTTGTATCTCTTTAAGAATCTTCAACTTTCAAAACAATTTTTAAAATAAAGAAATGAAAAGGGAACAAAGCATTTGCTTTCATGAACTCTGAAAGGTCAATAAAAGGGAAAGTGAGCTCACTGTTTATTATCTCTATATGTGTGCTAGTGACTGACTGAGGTGTAATTTTGTTAGATTAGCATGCTCAGTCAAATCCCTTAACTCTTTTAATGAGTGCACAAGCTCTTAGGTAACATTTAATTATAGCATTCAAAACAGTTGTAAAACCCGATGGCTCCTGGCTCCACCTAAGACCATTGTAAAACAGACATGTTCAGGTACCTCACATGTGGCAAGATTTCATCCTTAGCCCTCTTTTGTCCTCCTGTTATTTTGTTTTGTTTTGTTTTTCCATTGCTGCTAAAGGAACCATATCCATGCATTCAAAATAAGGCAAGAAAGCTCCTTAAAACATAATTTGACCTACAGACTCTTTGTTCAAAACCAAGAGAGAATGCTATTAGGAAAGATGTGAGGGTACTATTTGTTTTGTATCTTCTCTATTAGGCACCCAACCACAGCCCAGACATAATGTTCCTTTGACCAGCAACCTGCTCTCCCTGCTGGAACTCTGCTGTATGTATGAAGTTTCTTCTTATAGTGTCTTTTTCATTGATTCCTAGGGAAGGCACCAGTATATGTCTTAGATGAGCACAAAAACATTTTCTCCACGTCTGGGAAGATTCTCAATCATCCAGGTGAATTTATCTGGATATTGAGTCATGGCAACTGGACTTCTTTTCTTGGGAGATTGAAACGTTTTGCTGCTCATCCAAACAGTCAGCTTCATTAGTTTGAGAAAAACTAGTTGTGAGTCCTTCATTTTATAGTTCACTTTGACCTCATGTCACCCTGGTGTGAATTAGGCTCATAAGATGAACAATGGCCTGAATAGGTGTGGGTGTTGGGAAGGTTGTAAAGGTGGGCCATTGTCCACCTAATGAGCCTACTGAAACTACTGTCCACCTAACAAGCCTATTCAGACCATTGTTCATCTTATGAGGCTATGTCAGACCAGGGTGACATGAGGTCAAAGTGAACTATAAAATGGAGGACTCACAACTAGCTTTCCTCAGACTGACCAAGCTGTTTGGATGAGCAGCAAAGCATTTCAGTCTCTCAAGAAAAGAAGTCCACTTGCCATGACTCAACATTTTCTCCATGCCTCTGAATGAAGTAGCAGAATGCAAAAAGCTCTCCGTGTCCATATGGGCAAGTATAAATCATTGGGTTGGGCCTCCATCTTGGGAAATAATGACTGTGTAGAAGCTTTGATCACCCATTTTGTGCTTTTGCTCTTTCTGGAGACATTCTACAGCCTGTGAAATAAATCATCAAACCATACTTTGTGGTGGCTGCCATTTGTTTCCTAATTGAGGTCTCACTTTCACAGTTCTCATTAAAGATATTAAAACATTTCACTGCAGTGGCATTGGTCAATGTGAGAAATCTTCATTTCTCATTTACAGTAAAACGTATAAGTTTTCTAATTAGCCCTCAATGATAAGATATTATGCAAAGCACTACATTGAATTGGACACCTTAATGCCTTCTTCAGGAAGCAGAACATTGGACAGAAACCTCATCTCTAATATTTATTCACCAAAACTGCTTCTCTGGGGGGGGGGAACCTATCCAATTTACCCACCATTGTAGCTCACAGTTTATTGCAAACCTTACATGAACACTAACAGAATTCGAACCAGGATATGAAAGAGGCCTGCCTCAATAATAGGATTCATACTTTGCATTAAAAATATCCCAAGGTTCAATCTCTGGCACCTGCAGGTAGTGCTTGATAGGAATTGCCAAGGAGCTGGTATTTTTCATTGTAGATCATACAGGGCTGGATAAATCAATGGTCTGATTCAAAACAAGACAGCTTTTTATGTTCCTAATATTGATTATCCTAATAATTTGTTCCATGACTGAGCATCTTAATTTTTTTAAAAAATTGGATCCTGGAGAAAAAATACTGTTTTGGATTATAATTCCCAAAATCGGCCATTGGTGTGGGCATGGTGGCTGGGGAATTCTGGGAGCTGTACTCAGAACAACTTTTACAGGCTCTGTTTTTATTGGTTTTTGCCCTCAAATCTTATAGAATATGAGATACCCTTGATCAAATAGCCCATTTTGGCTCAGACAAACCCATCCTGTTCACATGCTGCATCCAGATGTCTCAGCAGGTTCATAAATGCCACTAGATTTTAGCACAACATTTCACTTCATTTACTTATATGTGTACAGTATCAGTATATTGGTTTCCTGGCTTCCTCTCCCACCCTTTCTGTGTGTCAGGATTGCAACTCGGTTTTTGTTCCTTCCAGAGCTATTTGGAATTTAGTATATTTCCTTACAGAAGAGGTATAGTAAATAACATGATGGATGCTGTTATTTATATAAAGGAAAATGTGACTTTTTCCATTCCAAAGCACGAAACACAAGTGTGGAAAATGTATAACAATATCTGTTCAACTTCATTTCATTCAGTGACTAAAAAACTTGTTTCAGACCTGCCTCACTTTCATATGAAAGCAAATAGAAATTATATCCTCCCCCCCCATTTAATATATATTTTATTTGTTATAACATGAGCACTGTAAAGAAGCTAGAATTCTGAAGTACACAGCAAACTGCTCATTTAAAATGCCCTTAAGCTATCAGTTTTGCTGCTTTGATTTACTTCAAAAATAATGATTATCCTGTCATATTTTGCACAGGAACTATGCTCGTTAAACTGGAAGATGATTGTACACTGCCAGAGAGAGGCATAACCACACAAGTGCCAAATGCTGCCTCACACCAGTTCAGAATTTTAAGTCATGTTGTCATTATAATCTTATAGCAATTAGAGATGGGCACGAAATGAGCGATTTTTTGTTTTCGTTTTCGTTTTTTTGTTTCATTATGCAACAAAAACAAAACGAAATTTTTTTTAAAAAAACAAAACAAAAATGAAAACGAAACGACCAAATTTGCCCTGTTTTTCATTTTCGTTGCAGCGGATGCATTGAACTAAAAAGAATGCTAACAAAACAGCAATTTTTCGTTTTCGTTTTCATTTTTCGTTTCGTTACCTAACGAAATGAAAACGAATTTTTTTTTTTGCAAAAAAGTCACGAAAACAAAAACGAACCGAAACGGACCCCTAAACGACCAAACGACAAATGAAACACCATTTTTTGAGTCGTGCCCATCTCTAATAGCAATTATAAGAAGTGATGTGTTGAGTATAGGTTTAGTAGCCTCAGTCAAAAATCTGTATTCTGGATGGTTTACAGGGGGCTTAAATACTGCACTTTTTATTTATTTATTTATTTATTTATTTATTTATTTATTTATTTATTTATTTATTTATTTCTGTGCTGCCCGTCCTCCAGAGGAACTCCGGGTGGTTAACAATAAAAAACAATATAAGAAAAGGAGTTTATGTCTGTTGCTGCCAACGTTAAGGCCAAAAAGTCAACCCTCCAACTTCATGCTGTAAACCCAGACATCATTTCAGAAATAGTGGGTAAGCAAAATCATGGGAGATTGTAGTAAGTGGGTTGGGTTGGAATGTCTCAGCTAGCAAGGTCTTCATGTCAGACTGAAGACCTCATCATTCACAACAGTTTTTTGGGGGGGTTGTTTTCCCCCCCACTACCCCCACAAAGGTCCCAAGGCTCCCTTTGAGGTCCTTTTTTTTTCATCAGGGGAAAGCTGTTAAGATGGTGGTGGGAGATGGTTGAATACGCAGGACAGGAAGTCTTTAACTACTGAAAGTCACCAGCTTTGGGATGAATTTACCAGCAGCAACCATGGGAAGAAATGAAAGACTTCTCCTGCCCACCCAAATGGTTTCCCCACAACAGAAGAGGTCTCAAGATGGGGAAAGCTAGAAATTTTTAATTTATGAAAAATGCCTACTACTGATAACATCATCAGCCTGGCATGGTGCGAAGTTGTGCAACAGACGGATTTCAGCTGCTAAATCGGATCCCTTGTCCATTTAGCACAATATTGTCAGGTTTGACTGGTTCTCTAGAGTTGCTGTCAATAGATCCCTGATGCTCTTACAGTCTGGGATATTGCTGTTTTCAAAATAAATGTATTGTGCTAACCATTACTGCTCATCAGCCAACTGGCTACTCCTCCAAATGTGGAAATAATTTGATGTACAACATGGGAAAATACAGAGAAAGACCTTTTGGTTCTTTATAGTATTTAATGTTTATTTAATACATCACTTTGCCAACTAAGGTCAGGATAGTCAAAGCTATGGTTTTTCCAGTAGTGATGTATGGAAGTGAGAGCTGGACTATAAAGAAGGCTGATCGCCGCAGAATCGATGCTTTTGAGCTGTGGTGCTGGAGGAGAGTCTTGAGAGTCCCCTGGACCTATCCATCCTGAAAGAAATCAACCCTGAATGTTTACTGGAAGGACAGATTTTGAAGCTGAGGCTCCAGTGCTTTGGCCAACTCATGAGGAGAGAGAACTCCTTGGAAAAGTCCCTGATGTTGGGAAAGATTGAAGGCAAAAGGAAAAGAGGATGGCAGAGAATGAGATGGTTGGACGGTGTCATCGATGCAATCAATATGGATTTGACCAAACTCCGGGAGGCAGTGGAAGATAGGAAGGCCTGGTGAGCTCTGGTCCATGGGGTCACGAAAAGTCGGACACGACTGAATGACTGAACAACAACAACAACAACAATAGTATTTAATTCTGACACTGCACCTTGCAAATGCAAACCACCTCCTTTCCATTTAATATACTGTATTGACTTGCTGTTTTATCATGATTGTTGTAAACCGCTCTGAGTCCTTCTTATGGGAAATAGAGCGGTATATAAGTGTAAATAATAATAAAACTGAATGGTGTTAAACTGAATGGTGTGAAACATTTAAAAAAAATCCTTCTGCCTTTCCCATTTACATAAGCCCTGTACGTATAATAGCTACTCAACATATAGACAGCATCTGGTGTCTGCCTGTCAGACAGGTGGGCTGGTTTTCATACCTTAAGTAGCAACTTTGATTGGTTATTTTACTTTTAGATCTTCCATTTAAACCCATTGTCTTACGCTGTTAACAACTTGAACCTCTGTGCATTAAGTGAAGAAAAAAGTTGGAAAAGTGCTGGGAAAAAGTTGAGGGTGGCAGGAAAAGTGGAAGATCAAATATGAAATGCATTGACACAATGGAGGAACCATGGTCTTGAGTTTGCATCATCTTAGCAGGTAATAACAATTAGTGAGAGAAGTCACTAATTCCTGGGGTCAGAAGCAATTTGGGAGCATATGATAACCACCTCATTGCTTATGCCTAACCCTTTACAAAAATAGCCATACAGTTGAAATATGCAACAGTTAGCCTTTAGAAAAAAATGTAAGTGCTCAGTTAACTTAACAAGTGAAGAGAAAGACATCCAAATGTGTTAAAATGGGAGAACTCAAAAACCCAAAGAGACAGCTTTAAGCATTTGCACCTACAATCATCTCTTCACACTACATTGAAGGTTCATGTCAGGAACAAGTGGTGAGAATTAAAGTAGTCTGTTGAGGGGAAATGAGAAACAGAATGACAGCGCAGTCTGTTCTCACGCATGCAGCCCAAGGGTTGCCATACCCATAAGAGATGCAAGGGAAATACAAAACCAGGATTTCACAGTATGCCAAAAATAACTGATAGGGCTATAAAATAACTTAGCATTTGATAATTTTGCAAACTGTTTGTTTTTCTGTGAACTGTTTGACAGGGCTTTTAAGTCCATTTTGCTTGAAAACATAAAGATTCAAGTTAAGAAATGGCCTTGTATGAGTCTTCCCCCTGCTTTCTAATATTACCAAAAGTACAGTAGTCACATTTAGTCATACATTCATCAATTTATGATTTTTTTAAAAAAGATTTCATTCAACAATTTTAAAAAATGCCCACAGTAAATGACAGAAGCAATTCCAAGCATAATGGAGATGGCAAATTTGCCGATCGATTAAAGACCATGCCATAAATATGTTTTGCAGCCACTCTTGAATAGAATGTTATTTGCTCATCGTAGAACAAAGCAACTGAAGAATTATTTAAAAGGAGAGGATTTGCCTCTCATTTCAGGACCTGAAGGAAGTGACATCAACTGTCCTTCCAAGGATACAGCTGAGATCCTTCACCACCTTTGAGGAAAGGTGTACTTGCACCCTGAAAACTCCTTCCATTTAAATTAGCAAAACAACATAAAGCTCTTTCTACATTACAACCAACTGCAGTTTGGGGGGATGTCCTCAGAATGGCACTGCCATTCAGACGTATCATCCTGGAAAAACACAGAACATAATTTCCATAATGTCACAGCCAGCACCTGGTTGATGTTTTCTAGACATCTCTAAGAGTAGCCACATACAAGACAACCTGAGATGACTTGATGGCTCAGGCAGAAGATCTTGGAGAGAGGTGATCCAACAAGTACTGGGGTCATGCATGATTGCTGAGATCCACATCAAGTGTACTGTCTGTCATTTCATATCCTGCTACAGTAAATTTTGAACTGCTCTGTATTGGGCAATTGTGATTTTCTAAAAATGCTCTTTGTCCTTTTTTAAAGTGCATAATCAGACCTAGTCTCTGATGGCAGTTCCTTCTTTCAAAAAGCCAGAACACTGCTTCCAAGCTACTCCCCTGACAGGTACTGCCTCTCATAATGCCAAATCAAACGTTGATGGGTGTGTTCAAGTTGCCTAAGTAGAGTCATAGCCATTGGGTGAGATTAAATATTGTCATCTCAACAGTCATGATCTTCAAAAGAAGGAACTAACTTCTTATTTCTGCTTCGGAAGTCATCACATGAAAGGCTACAGCAAGTTGCATTGGAGAAAGCTTTTACTTTTTTTATCAGACAAAGTTCTGGAACCAAAGAGATAGCATGACCAGAAAAAACAACCATTCTGACTGGAGGGGGGAGGGTATTGTGGGTATTGTTGTCCAAAAAAACTAACTTCTGTAAATTCTATGTGAAAGTTCTGGTTATTAATTATTAAATATAGCATTATTATTCAAAACTTACCTGCCCACTATGGAGTAGGAACTGGCAACATGGATATATGGGGTTATGAAGAGTTGGTCATGACTGTACGACACAACAAGCTTACCCACTTGGCCCCACTCAGTTTACTGAAAATTACTCCCATAGAAGCATAGTGGGGCATGGTGGCTCAGCAGACTAGAGAGCTGAAACTGTTGGCTGCAAAGTCAGCAGCTTGGCGGTTCGAATCCTGAGTGCCAGGCAGTGGAGTGAGCTCCTGTTGTTAACCTCAGCTCCTGCCAACCTAGCTGTTTCAAAGCATGTAAATGCAAGTAGATAAATAGGTACCACCACAACAAGTGGGAAGGTAAGCGGTGTTCCTTGCAGCCATGCCAGCCACATGGCCACGGACTTGCACAACGCTGGCTCTTTGGCTTGAAAATGGAGATGAGCACCACCCCTAGTGTCGGACACAACTAGCATGCATTGCGGGGGGGGGGACCTTTACCTTTACCTTTAAGCATACATGAATCCGTTTCAGCCTTAAGTACATAAGCATATATACTAAGTTAATTAGAAGGTAGATCTGCTTAATTCGTAGGAGTCTAGAGCATGATCAGAGAGCTAAAAAAATACATTTTAAAGACTCATAGTATAATTAGAAATGTGTGGATGGACAACAGGTTATAATTCTTGTAGTTTCCATGCTGCTGTACTTGCATGCATCCTTGTCATTTTTAAAATAAATGGGTGAGTGGGTAGGTATATATATGTGTATGTGTGTAAAACTCCAGGCAGTACATCTGCACAACAGCATGCATAGCACACTTCCTTTCAAATAAAAAGCTTTAACAAGAATAAGTGCTATTTCTGGCACAATCCAAAGCAGCAATCAAGCATGTGAAAGGGTTTAGTTGTGCGTGGTTCGTGCTTTTATTCCTGTTTTCTAATGACTTCCAATGCCTCTGCTTAATCATGAAACTCATTATAAAAAAAAAATCTTCCACAATTTCAGGTTGGACCTAATCTCAGTCTAACTTTAGGCTGACCCAATGAAATAAATAGAATATGTCAAGCCCTTAAGATGTATGATATTCAAGCTCGGCCAAGGTTGTGTTGGGACCGCAACTTCCAGAATTCACAGCCACCAGAGAAGTCGTAGTCCAAAAGAGGAATATTTGCATAATGTTGCCATGCCAGCTTTTTTCAACAAAGACAATGTCCACCCATATCCTAAATATTAACATGCTAATAAGGCATTGGCTGCCCGGATAGCTCAGTGAGTGGAGCCATAGGTTGGGAGTTCAAATCTCTACTGTGCCTCCCAAGAGAACAGCCAGCCTATGTGGCCTTGGGAAAGCTGCATGGCCCCAGGGGGCCTCCAGAAGAAGAGAATTCTAATTACTCTCTAATTAGAAGATCCTGAAAATGGCTGCTTAAAGTCAGAATTGACCTGACAGCACATATTTTGTATTATTAATAAAGTTCTAAGAGCTTTTATCCTGCTTTACATCAATACTCCATTTAATTATCCATAACCCCCTCCCTTTCACTCCTATGGTTTAATTGCTATTTAAACATTGTTTGCAGGAAGATCTACAAGACCGATCACCACTGTTTGAAAACCAGGTATATCCAGGCATTGCTCCTAATGGCAACAATTTAGCCATGAAGTGGAGGAGAATGAGCTTTTCATATCTACAGTGTGTGTGTGTGTGTGTGTGTGTGTGTGTGTGTGTGTGTGTGTTGTGTCATTACAGTCGTGACCGACTCTTCGTGACCCCATGACCATGGATTTTTCTTGGCAGGAATACTGGAGGGGTTTGCCAGTTCCTACTCCAGGCGCCTACAGCACCTGGTATTCCCTGGTGGTCTCCCATCCAAGTACTAACCAGGGCCGACCCCGCTTAGCTTCCGAAATCAGGTGAGATCGGATGTGTACAGTACATCCATAAATCTCCCCAGTGAATCTGCCAATGATATCATGATATCATGGAATC
The DNA here is from genome assembly GCA_037367245.1 of Phrynocephalus guinanensis. Taxonomy (NCBI): domain Eukaryota; kingdom Metazoa; phylum Chordata; class Lepidosauria; order Squamata; family Agamidae; genus Phrynocephalus; species Phrynocephalus guinanensis. Next base: position 38,102,911 of record CM074742.1, read on the forward strand.
TCATGGAAAAGTGAGGTGGAAATAGACAATTGTTAATAAGTAGTGAGCGTGGGAGGAAAAGCAGGCTTTTTGCCACAATATGGTGATAATGTTTCTCGTTGCAGCTTTAAAGGGCTAAAATAAATGTTATTTTGATGTGTTGGGAACTTTTCAGACGAAACAGGTCAATATGGGTGATGGCGATGTGCTCCTAGTCATTTCAGATGTGCGTGTTTTAATTACAGGGCAACAACGAACACAGCTGCACAGGCTTTCTTCAAGCATTGTGTGCAGTGTTCTATGATCTGATACAGAAATTTGGATGTCTTATCAAAACCGGCATGCCATCTGTCTCTCAGACACTTCCTATTTCCTTTTAAAGCTGCATATGTTCACCAAGATCTGCAGAAACAAACGCTATTTCATTCTGGCCATACTTGGCTCTCCCCTGCAAAAATGGACCTTCATCTGGGTTCCTGCATGGCAGGGGGTTGGACTGGATGGCCCTTGAGGTCTCTTCCGACTCTATGATTCTTCTATGATCTGACACTGCAAACCACACTGAGACAGGACATTCAACTGCCTGATTATTTTATAAAGTCAGATAGCATCACTGCATGAACCACTGTGTTAAAAAGTGCCATTCCTGACCGATCACGTGAGCAGCCTTCATTCACCCAAAGTTTCGCTGTAATAGTCATCATCATTCATGATTCCAGATGGCCCACCAATTATTTGAGCCCATCCAGTATCAGAAGGACCAGTTTCTTTCTTCTTTTCCCCAATTCCTTTCTTCTTCTTCTTCGGATTTTCTTTCTGTGTTTCAATTAAGTGCCAAGAACCTTTAAATAAAGGTTAGTGGAGGAATAATAGTGGAAAGGTTCAGGGCACCAAGAAAAAAATGCAATTACATTTAATTAGTTTGATGACTAATGCTTGCCCAGATTACTGGGGCAGTTGAAAGTTCAGCTCACTCAATCTGTCCCAATTTGTGCAGCAATTACTTGTTCTGTAGTCTGATACCATGAGGTCTTGACCTTTCTCATCTGAGTTCTTCTATAGAGGCATTCCCCAGATCATCATCTTCTGGATGACATACAAATTCGAAATAAGAATGTGTGCTGCTAATGAAAACATTATTAAGCATTCACTCAGCCTGGCAAAGAGGCTTTTGACATTTACAAAAATATAGAGGGGAAGGCACGCAATGGGGAATGAGGACACCACAGCACCATTCATTGTAATTCACAGTTAAGAGTGCTTAACCAACACTCAGTGGTATATTCAGACACTGGAAATTTTGGACATCAATTTTTAATATTTGTTTTAAATTTGAGGGTTATGTTTCAAGATAACTTGGGGAATTCTTTTTTGAAAAAAAACCAACTAGCTATAAGCCCTCCTAAAGTGGTTACCATCATATTTTCTATTTTTTTAAAAAGTCATTCCTTGTTTCCCTATTTACCTAAAGTAAAATTGTTACTTTTCATTACTTATTTTTTAAAAAAAGGAATGTTTTTTATTCAACAACATAAGGTACAGAAAGAGGCAACATTGGAATGGCTCTCCATCTTTTAGAGAAACTAAACTCCTGTAATTATAAATATGGGGCTTATTATTTAGTGAAATTTAGCGACTCCTTTAATTATGTTACAAGTTACAACACAAAGGGAGTGAAATTCACCTTCATGAAATTACAGTGATATAAGGCAGCCATACCTTAGTTACTGTCAAAAAAAAGGTGATTACAAGCAACTACTTATTTACAGCTAGCTGCTTCTAAGCTTGGGGGGGGGAGGATTACTGTTGTTCATCATGGTGGCTGAGTTGACTAAACACAGATACTGATATACAATTAGAAGCCACGGATGAAAAAGTGGGTTCAATCTCACTTTCTAGGTATTATCAGGCCACCCTTCTATGATCTCTCAGGCCAACCCAGAAAAAACAAAGATAACAGTAAATCAACAATAAAAGTATAAAACATGAGGCAGGGTAGGTAAAAAAGCAGCTTAACACTTTGAAAAATAAAAAAAGAAGTGGTCGACCCAGTGACAAATTGTCACTAAATGACTGTCCACTGCCATATATTTATTTTCCACCTGTTAGGTCAGCTAATGAGGAAAGGTATCTAAAAGAACTTTTCGTATATGTCAACCATAGATTCACTTGCCATTATTACCATTTTTGAGACCTATCTGCTTTTAGGCTGCACCCCTGAATAGAGTTATAGTAAGTGATGTTTTTGTCATTTTCCCATTGCAAGAGGCCTATAGGAATCATTTGTGACATTCATGAGGGTCCCAGCAAGGCTTTTGTAAATGAGACTAGAGATGGGTATTTCGTTTCGGAACCAGTAGGTTACGAATCGAACCATGCAAGCCCAGGTGGTCCTCGGAACCAGCTGATACACGCAGATCCAATTGCTTTACCTTTCTCTACCTCACACAGGGTTAAAATCCAATGAGGAAGCATGCTGCAACGTCATCTGTGCTAGATCTGTGATGCTGGCCAATCAGGAGTTGTGCAGGGACAGGCATCATCCCATCCCCCTCTCTGATTGGCCAGCAGCACAAAGCAGGAAATATTGGGAAAACATTCATATTGGGAACACAACACTTTTAAAGACGTTTGTAGTTTATTTATAGAAAGCACATCCTATTTTCCTTCCATCATAGAATTCAAATAGCATGTCCATACATGGCAGGGGGTTGGACTAGATGGCCCTTGAGGTCTCTTCTAACTATGATTCTATACTAACCAAAGTCATGTCTTCCCAATCTTAGCAAAGTCGCCACATAACTCTGATCATGCTCTAAGTTAGGTATACTGTATATATTAAACATCCCTTGCATGTTGCCTTTCATCCACATGCAATCTCCTGGAACATTCTGCAGTTACAAGACCTCCAGGGGCATTAAAGTTTTAGGGAGTCTCTGAAAATTATTATTACTGTTATGATGATGATGACGATGCAAGCAGAACACTAACCTTCATTAGATCTAGTTATTAAAAGGGGGATTATGCAAGCCTTCAAACGACACATTCAACCTCAGGCATAGAATACAGATAAAATAAAGAAAAATTATATGTTCTTGGCTGAAAAACAAGGTATTTTACACCTCTTAGGAACAAATACAAACAATAATTAAAGTAGTCTAAGCTGCAAAACTCAGTCATATTGTGAGTGTGAGTGACACATAAATGTGAAGGCTTGAAAAAAAATTCTATCATATTCACTATTTTTTCCTTGAATGTTCTCAGACAAAAGTGTTCAAGACCATTCTCTCTCTCTCTCTCTCTCTCTCTCTCTCTCTCTCTCTCTCTCTCTCTCTCTCTCTCTCCACCCCCTATACATACACAAGACAACAAAAAATAATTACACAGCAGAGTGTGAAATGAATGGGAAAAATAATTTTATTCTAGTGGAACTGTCACAGCTTGATAATAGATCACATACTATACTGAGTGAATTCACTATTTGCAGAGCCAGAAGTCTGGAGCTGAATTCTTCACTATGTCTCTTGCAAGAAGGACCAGCTATTTAGCTTAGGGCAAGCTACACAGTCCTAGAGTGTCCCAAGAAAAGGGGAATAATAGACCACTGGAAAGGGTTGTAATAGATTAGAATTGATGCAGTATTACTACTTGGTATTGATATGACCATACTACTGCCAGGATTGGGAATCTAAATAAACTTCATGTCATGATAAATGATCTGTCATGATAAATGATCTGTCATGATAAATGATCTGGCCTTTTAAGATCTCATAAGTATATTTATATTCTTGCTTTATAGGGCCACTATTCTTCATAATAATAACTCATCCCCTGCTATTTACTTTCACATTACTTTTAGAAAGCACTGTAAAGCATTTTAGAAGTATGTTTACTGCAATTTTTCAGACTTTTAATGCCATTCTCTTAACAATTTCAAGTGATTTTCCCCCGCTGAAGCCACTGCCGATCAGCTGTAGTGTGGGGGTTCAGCGGGGGAAAAAAAGTTTTAAAAGCCCACCGTTTTCCCCACCCAATCGGGCACGATCGGGGGGGGTTTAAAAAAACCACACTGACCCAGCCTGCCGGCCAGCTGGTCGGCACTTTGGAAAAAAAAATTTTTTTAAAGCGCTGACCCAGCCCGCAGGCCAGCTGGTCGGCGCTGTAGTAAAATATACAAATAAAAAATAAATAAAAGTGCTGACCCAGCCCGCGGGCCAGCTGGTTGGCTCTATAGTAAAAAAAAGTTGTTGTTTTTTTAAAAAAACCCGACCTGTGGGCAAGCTAGCATGATAAGGGGGGGAAGCACTGACCCAGCTGGTCAGTGTGAGTTTTAAAAAAATGAATAATGACACAAACGAAAAATGAAATGAATTTTTTAAAATAAAAAAATAAAAAATAAATAAAACAAAGCAAAACAGAGCAAAAAACAAAATAAAATGCCATTTTGGCATTTCGTGCCCATCTCTAGTTGGAATTAATGTAGAGAGCTAGAATGATAATACTCATGGTAAGTGAAAAGAGAAGATTCCACCTAACAACCACTTTCTGATAAAGATAAAAGTGGGGGGAGAAAAAATAAAAATAAAAATAGAGTTAAGTGTGATGCCATTGCACAGGCGATCATTAACTTTTCACCTTCAAGACTTTCTGTCCCTTTTGATTATTATTAACATTAAAATTAATTATATCAAGTCAGAGAGATAAATGAAAAATGAACTAGCATTTCTTTTAACAGTTTTATATGCACACATAAAAGAGTTACTAAAATAGGAAGCTAGCAGAAATTGTTCCTCCTCTTCTTCAGATTTTGTCTAATTAAGAGTTACATAGTCAAAAGATACCCACCTCTATGCTTTCAAGCAAAAAAAAAAATCACTTTTCATGAATTATAAAATTTTGCCATAATTTGTGATGAAGTCTTTTCTTTTGCACAATTATATTTTCCAATGTAATAAAAGAGTAGCAATGATGAGATTCCACTTAACAACATACATGTTACTGTGACTGTTTTTTTAAAAAAAGAAGTTAAACTTCTAATTTTAAAAAACTATGCTTATTTGTGTTTGTAGTTTATTATTTTAATCTACTCCAATCATAGCATTAGATTAGAGCAGTGGGTCAGTGGATATATTTTAAATATGACTCTGTACAGAACGAATTTTGCAACAAACTTGATAATGGCAAAAATTCCATTTATTCTTCTACATCATCCATCTGTGAAACAAACAAAACATTGGATTTGAAGTCCAGGAAAGAGAGCTATGGAAAATTTGGAAAACATTATTAAATATATTAGTGGGCTAATTTAGGTACAAGCCACACTGTGGACAGAAGTTGATTTTCCTATCTCCTTCTTCTGAGTTCCCCTAGCCCCATGAAAAGATTTCCCAGAGGCTGTGGGAATTAGATGAGCATTGGTGTAGGAGAGAAGCTCTCATATTTTTCCCAGTTGTCCAAAGATGTGCTGCCTTAGCCAGCCTACCTGCTATTGGGGCCAGGGGATCCATGGGGAATTAACATCTGACAAATCTCCACAGCTGCAAGCTGGCTACACTAGTTGTACTGACCTGACTTGCCATGTGTGTAGTCAGCAGTACAACTGAGATTGTTTCCTTGTTTCTAGATAGTTGGAGGGTGATTATTCTTTTTTTTCCTTTTTTTTTCTTTTTTTTTTTTTTTTTTTTTTTTTTTTTTTTTGGTGTGCGAAATTTGTATCTGAACTGGATTACGAAGCACTGATTGTGGCAGTATTAACCATAGATACACATTCACCTTTATCCCCTACCCCCCAAAAGTCAACTTCCTTCATACCAAAATCCTATCCTGAAGAAAATTCAGAACAAAACTGCAATAGAATTCCCACTGTGGCTGCACAATGTGGCATGAAGGATGTTTTCTTTTTAAGACTCTCAAATCATTGCAAAATGACAGTTAACCTTTTAAGATTCTATTGAGTTTAAAGCATAACCATATTTCCCCGCATCTTTATTTGTTTGCCTTCAGAGATGTCCTTCTTTGTACAGTATATCACTTGCATTATACGACGTTGTAAAACTGGTAGACATTTGTGGCATTTTAGAGCAGAATGCAATTGTGCCAATGCCTTGTAGTAAAGAGCAAAAGTGCCCTTATGGAATAAAGAGTAGAAGCTTGATGATCATCATATGGACAACAGCAAAACAACCAGAAAACATCCTGCCTTGTGTACATGTTGCATAGCAATATTTCTCCCCAGCTCATATGGAAATGGACCTATTTCTAGCCAGATTTTTTTTAAATGTAAATCATTTCTAGCCATTTTCTGATGTGCGTATTCCTATGTACATTTTTGCACTGATAAAAAGATATCTGTGCATAGTTTTTCAACTATTCATGCTTCTAGATTTTCAGATTTTAAAAAACTGTTTTGAGCACATTTATTGGCTCCATAAAGACCAGATTTGGAATTACTTCCATTTTGTGAGTTACTTTGCACAAGCTCTCATATATTCCCCTCATTAGAGATGGGCATGAAATGAATTTTTAATTTGCTTCGTTATTTGTTATTTGTTTTGTTCAGTGTTGGCAGCATTGGTGGTCCCTCAGTGGTGGTGGTGGTGGTGGTGGCGGCGGCGGTTCCCCCGGTGGTGGTGGCAGCAGTGGTAGCGCCGGTGGTCCCCCAGTGTCATTGGTGGCATCTGCGGTCCCCCAGCATCAATGGTCCCCCCGGTGGTGGCAGTGGCGGCAGCGTTGGTGGTCCCCCCGGTATTGGCGGTCCCCCGGTAAGCCAGGTAAGCCAAACCAGTTCATTTTGGTTCAGTTTGTACAAATTTTTGTTTTAAAAATTCATACAAAATGAAACAAAACGAACTGAGCCCCCCCAAAAAAAACAGAACGAACTAAAAATCGGTTTTCTGTTTCGTGCCCACCTCTACCCCTCATCCATGACTGAGACCCTGAAGTATGAAGATGGGGTTTACTGGAGGCCTGTTTCCATTTCATGATGAGGGTTAGATTACTGAATACAGACAATAAATGAGAGTGGATAGATAAAGCAGAAGAGGACAGGTGACAACGGGACGTGTTCAGTGTCTGTCAAATGGTCCATGTGTGCAAAGTATAAAAAAGAACATACATGTGGATTCTTCATTAAGCTTGTATGAAATTGGAATTACCTGGAAATCCAAAGGTGGAGTGGAAAAACAGGAAGCCACACATTTACAGTGATACAGAAAAAAGACAGGTACTGATAAATGTAAGATTAATCTATTTAAGTCTGATAGTTATTTGTTCCTGTTTTTATTAATTCAGATGAACAATATAAAATCTTTAAATGAATTAGTCATAATGACAGTTCTATAGTTATTATATTTACTAACTCAGTTCCTTAGATTGTGTGGCCTCTTTGACTATACATCTCATCTCAATTAAAATTGAAACAAGACAAATCACACAAGTATTGGGTCCCTTAAGTGATTTTGTTGTTGTTATATCTGCACCCCTTTGTAGTATGTTTTGCAGCAACATTTTTGGATCTATTAGCTTGCTTCCCCTCTCCCCCATTGTCCAGGTGATCAAAGGCTGGCCAGCATATGGCCCTCCAGATGTTATTAAATTGCAACTGCCATCATTCCTTACCACTGACTGTGCTTGCTAGAGCTGATTAGAGTTATAATCCAAGAAGAACCAAAAGGCCAAAAGTTGCCCACTCCTGTTATAATTGTGCCTAATACTTACATGTTCTCGTGCAAGCTGGACCAGTGGTTTTACCATTCATTAGTCAATACAAGCTCTGTTACAGCTGAATGTGAACAACCCTCCTCCCAAAAGTAATGACCTGACTCCCTGATCATGGAAGCAACTCAAGTTAATTGCATAAGATCATCGAACCACATAATCACTGCTGTGCAGGATTAGAGGTTTACTAAGGCCAAGCTCTTTTTCTCATGTACAAGCCACTCCCCGTCCCAAGACAGACCTAAAAATAATTAATACCATGGTTGAACAGTCTATAATCAACAATGCTGCTGCTACAAGCTGAAAACAAATTATTGAAGACGTGTGAGGTCACACAATTGCAATGCTCAGAAGACTTTTCTGACCCCAACAGGCTATGACTAAGCCTTAGTGGATCATATGAACAAACCAAGTGCAAATGATCCAAGGGCCGAAACAAACTGGATGAGCATAACAATAACATAACAAATATTAAAAAGTTGCAAAAAAAACTAAGATGGGAATTGAAGAGAGAGTTCACTTTCCTATATGGAAAGAAGAATCAAACCACTTCTGGCAAATGTTTGGCAAGCTTTCCTAATACAAAGAAGGAGCAGTGGAGCATAAAGATCCAAACAAGGCCATGAGTATCTTCAGCAGGTTTTGGGGTGGGCGTGGGGATTAAAACCTGTCATTCAGTGCAAATTCAGTTCCTTGTCAGGTGAAAATAGGGATAGCCATAAATAAATAAATAAATAAATAAATAAATAAATAAATAAATAAATAAATAAATAAATAAACATCATCTGCTGTATAACATCTTGTGTCTAATAACAGAGGACATTGCATATTGAAGCTCTGCTACATGCGACAGGTATTTGGCAGAAAGCCAAGCCACAGCTAATGTGGAGAAATTTTAAGAACCTGGCCAAACAGTTTACCTGTTTGTTGTGTTCATACAGATACTCCCGATACAAGGCTTCCCTTCTCACCATTTGCAGAAACCAGCATCAAGCTGTCAGGATGTCCGGTGTATACACAGAGAGAATCCAGCCATACTTTTCATGATTGGTGTCCCAAACCCGTGGCCAAACCAAGACATTTTCAGCCCAACGCGAACGACAAAAGGGCTCCACCTCTCACACTAGGTGCAATAGCTAGCTAGATTGGGAATTGACCCTTCCTTTGACAGAGAGAGTAGGAAAATACCAATGCTATCATGCCTGAAGGTAGGAGATTCACTTTGGGTGTGCAGGAGAGCCAAACAGTTTTGTCCTCCAATTCCTTCCTTCCACCTCCCAATATCTACCATTGGGAGTGACTGCCTCAGGTAGAGCCAAAAACTAGAGGCAATAAATCAAACAGTTCAATGAGGAAGATTTGTCTGGTCAGAATCCTACTGTGAGGGTTCGGTTAGAGCCACCAACGGTTCCAATGGAGAATGATCACCGAAGTCAGTTGTTTTATCAAAATGCATCAAAATTTTATTCACACAACTTGCGGGCAATACTTCTTTAACAGTTTCAGTCATGTATTCAACATTGTCAAATGAAATGTTTCTCAAACTGTTTCTATTAAACATAACTTCCTCAACATTAACCTCTGGCTTAAACAGATTATTATTTGTTATTAACTGAGTTGGGCAGCTTTCGCAATTAGGGGTCCAGAACACCCGGTCCCGCAGCAATGGTGTCTCACACATTCTTGCTGTGTCTCCCATCCCCATCCAGGGATCCATCTCAACACCGTAGCACCGCCTCTTGCTATCGTTACCATATTAGTCGTTTTCCCTGAGTTACCCGTTACTACAACAGGAAGAGGTAGAGGCAAGCCCACTTCTCTTGCTGTTAGAACCTCTTTGTTTGAGTGCCTCTTTCCACCAGGATCTTAGTTTTCCCTCTGTAGTAAAATATACAAATAAAAAATAAATAAAAGTGCTGACCCAGCCCGCGGGCCAGCTGGTTGGCTGCAGCTCTCTTGGCCTAGTCACTTCCCAGTATTTCTGTTATGGGTAGTGATCAACGACGAAGTTCATCTAACCATTAAAGTCTAACTTAATTACCTGAGAAAATGTCTACCTCCTCATTCTGCGAGCCTTCCTGATATTCCCTCCCCTTCTGTTCAATGTCTTTTTTTCTTTTCCCCAAGTGAGCAGCTTGGCAAAATGGAACAGAAGCAGAGGCGCAGCATGGGATGTCACAGGTACAAAAAGCTGACAGCATGGAACGGCAGCATTGCCCAGCATCTCTTATAATTGCATTCAGCCCCCCATTGATTATTCCATAATTAGCGACTGTGCCTCTCCTGCTTTCAAGACAGCAGCCAAACCCTTAAGGAAAGTGGGCTATGGTGCAATTACCACCAAGGGACTTGATATGGGATGAAAATAATCGTGACCTTTATTTTCATTTATTTTTATTTTGTAAAAGAAATCTTGATGTACAGAAACGTTATATTGCTACAGCCTTCAGCTTATTCCAGGCTGTGCGATCAACACATAGTGCTGTTGTGTTTCTAGAAATGCGATGACTACTTTTTGTTCCAACTCAGACAGAATGTTTGCATTCTTGGAAGGATGAAACTTCCAAAACAATACCCTTAGCATGTTGATGACTAGTAGTTCCCCCAAACATGTTGCAGATAAGCCATAAATTATCTGACATACAGCCTAATTTTGATCATTATTATTTTTAAATCTAGATCCAGACTACTTTGAAGGGCATTTGGAAATAGCTTTGAACCTTCACCAAGCCAAATAGAAAGAAATCAGGATTGTTAACCTTGTTGATGTTGGGTAGTATCTGATGTCAGTAACGAACTGGGATAAAAGGCAAAAACATGGAAGGTTAATCCAGACAAGACAGAAGTGGTCCTGATCAAACACTCAAAAGGCTGACCAGAGAACAGGGGTTCAACTTGTGTTGGGTGGGATGGAGAACTCAAAAAAGTGGCACAGTCTACTCTTGAATCTGGGCCCTGTGCCTGGACTGTGAGCTGTCAGTGAACCCAAGAATGCCTTTGTGCGGTAAATGTTACTGCCGAAACTGTATTTACTCTTGTTGAGTTTTAACCTATCAATGATGGTGTGCGATCCAAGTACAGCAGTCAGTCAGGAATCCTTTTTGATATTTTTCTGAGCACTTAAAGTACAGGGGGGGCGTCGGCTTGATATTTTGCAATTGTCCAGTATTAACTAGAGATTGCAGCTGGAGGTCCTGATCTGGTGATGGGATGGTGTGCAATGATTTTCTCATATTAAAGGCACCCCCCTGATCCCAAGGTTTTCAGAGGCTTCCTGAGTAGAGATGGGCACAACTTGAAAAAAAAATTTTTCGAGTTGTCATTAGTCGGGCCAGTCCCATTTCGGGTCGTTTCCGGTTTTCGCGAAAATTCGCAAAAATTAGTCGGTTCGTTTTTTCGTTTTTTCGTTGTCGTTAGTACTGGTTTTTTTGGGGGGGTAGCGGGCTCCTGGAGGCACCTCTGTGGGGTGGGTGCCTCCTCTGGCCCGCTATAAAGGGAAAGTGGGCTCCTGGAGGCACCCGTGGGTGCCTCCTGCCACTAGGAAGGGGACGCAGGCTCCAAGAGACACCCCTCTACATGGGGGTCTCCCTTCCTCACCTGCTGCTGCTGCAAAATGCTATGCAATAGCCATATGGATATTGCATATGCATAACATAATGTGCAGACAGTGAGACCAGTGTGAGAGTGATAGGGTCATACCCGCCCTTCACAAGGCTCTGGCACCACCATGTCTCACACAGAAGGGAATTGTACTTGCTGCGTGTAGTGCAATGCAAGCAAGTAGATCTGGCTTTAAGGTGCCTTAGTGCAAGAGCTAGGGTTAGGCTAGTGACGGGTAAGGTTACGGTGGGCTAGTGGGTTGCACCTCTGGGTGCCTCTCTGACCCACTAAGAAGACAGTCTGTGACGTATGGGTACGGAGTCAAGGGTTAGGGTTAGGGCTAGGGCAGGTTTTAGGGGGCTTTTTGGCACATCCCAGAAGTCTCCATGGCCAAGTGGCCATGCGACTGGTGGGATGGCTCCAGAAATTTGCATGGTTGTCCACTCCCACATGGCTGGCCACTTGGCCAGCCCATCATTGCGCACTGCGCAGGTGTAAATAAAATAAAATAAAATAAAATCAATGGAGGACAGAGGAGGAGAGGAGAGACATTTTGTTGCAAGAAAAAACCCACTGCTACTGTGAAAAAAATCTGGCAGTTTTATAAATTTTCGCGTGTTTCTGTTGTGCTTGTGTGTTTTTGGACCACGATTTCAAAAACAATATTGCGTTCGCCGCCCCATTTTGGATCCCCCGCCCGCACCGCATGGCATGGCGATGGCGACTCGCGAGTCCGGCTGCCCAGGACGGGGGGGAGGCGGGACCCCCCCCTCCAGAAACCACCCCTCCGGTAGGTGCCCTGCGCCCTTAGTCAAGCAGGCATTTTTCCGCCTGCTTTTTTTGGCCCGGGAATGGGTGGGGGGGAGAGTTTAAAAGTTTTTTCCTGTGCCGTCCGTGCCGCTTGCTTGCGCTTTAATTGCGGCGGCCGGCGGCCGGCGAGACTGGGCTTTTTGCTGGCTGCGAGCCTGCGGCGAGTCCCACCAGAGCAGCCGAGGACGGGGGATGAGGGGGGAGGCCGGGGACCTCCAGAAACAACCCCTCTGGTAGGTGCCCTGAGGCACGGCAGGCATTTTCCCGCCTGCTTTTCGGCCGGGAACCGGGTTTTTTTAACTTTTAAAAACTTTTTTTCTGTGTCGCGTGTGGCATCGCGCGATCTCGCGATGCAAGTAACGAGCACGACAAATCAGACCAAAATTGTTCGTTCGTCGGTTCGAGCTCGAAGTCTGGGGGAGTAATTCCCGTTACCGTTTCCGTAGAGTAACGGAACCGAGTAACGGAAACGGAAACGGGAATACCGCTAAGTCGTGCCCATCTCTATTCCTGAGTACAAAGAGGATCTCTAGGGAACCTCAGGATCTGAAGAAGGGAATGGGATTTTTTTTAAAAAAAATTACTGTATATAGTAATACCTTGGTTTATGAGCATAATCCATTCCGGAAACATGCTTGTAAACCAAAACATTCGTATATCAAAGCAAATTGGAAATAATGGAAATTTAGATGAGTCCTTCGGGGGGGGGCTAGACCACATACTGTACACACTAAATGCCAAAACTTTCAAAATAAGTTGGCTAGAGGTTCATGTCTATGCCATGGCTTACGTACCTGGCTGTGTAATATGTGCTGCCTGGGACTAGCAACTGGATTTTACTTTGAATTTTAATGTGACAATAATAAAGTGCAGTTTGTAGCCCATACACATTTGACTAGCTGCCCCATGACTAGAAATCATTTGAAAAAATAAGAAAGAATTATGAAAACAAATTAAAGAAAAATATAAATATAAAGAAAACCCTAATCTGTACTCTCCTTTGAAAACATTCCTGGCTGAATAACCAAGTTATTCTTGGACCAAGGTGTTACTGTAATTGAATTAAAGATATTATCCATCACTGGAAGAGGGTGTCACATTTGTGCAGAGATGACTTCAGCCAATTTTTCACTTTGTATACCTTTATGATAACCTCAACTATTGCAATTTTTATTGCTAGTCCCCTTGTAAGTTGTAGTAGGGTTGAGATCATGTAAATAAATAACATATTCATAACACAGCAATTTCAACAATTGGGGAGGCTTACATGTTTGTTGATGTGCACACACTGCCTGGGGAAGAAAAGTTTCCCACTATCTGCCTATTTGGCCAGCATGAATAGTAGGAAAGCATTTTTGCTAAGGGTGCAGCAGAGGCCTGGACACTGGCACATTTCAGGCACATGACTAGTGTATATTGTGCAATACCCCTCCTCGCGCATCCTTTCCCGGAGAGATGGCAGTCACATGAATTTATTTTTGTTGTATAGCAATCAAGTATAGAGAAAGGCCTGTGTATGTGAAGCCGACCGTAACAGCGGGATACTTACAATCAATTCATGTGTTCATACACCAAGGGCTCCCTAAAAAAGGAGCTTCAGCTTTTCCTATTCTCTAGTTATACTGAAGGCAGTGCAGCAATGAAATTAGCAGCTGGGGGATTCCAAATATATGAACTACATCAACCAGCCCTGATCAAATTTTAACGTTAATGAAGAGCTGGGTAGGAAGCTGAAGGACCTAGGGCAGTGGTGGCGAACCTTCGGCACTCCAGAAGTTTTGGACCACAACTCCCAGAATTCCAAGCCTGTATTGCCAATGACAAAGGGTTGTGGGAACTGTGGTCCAAAACATCTGGAGTGCCAAAGGTTCGCCACCACTGACCTAGGGGGCAGGTGGTAATTTCATCTCTCCTCCCTGTTTAAGGACGTGGCCCACAAAGAATAATAGCAGAAGTGAACAACTGGCTACCAGATGGGGCCAGCAAGAATGGTTTGGACTCTTGGACCATGGTTTGCTATTTCATTCAGATGGGTTATTTGGTGGGGGCACTTCACTACTGCAGGTAAGAATCTTTTTGCCAAGAGGCTTGCGGATCTGATAAGGAGAACTTTAAACTGAGTTTTCAGAGGGAGGGAAAAAAATTCTTAAGGGTAGGAATCTAGAAGGGTTTGTGAATAGCCCAAATAATGCAGTAGGAACAGAAGAAGGAGTATTACATTCCAACAGTGGGAGGAAAAATAAGATAAGCAAAGGGCTTGTAAGGAGGATACACAGCCCTAAATGCCTCTACACCAATGTGCAGAGCATGGGAAACAAACAGGAGGAGCTGGAATTCCTAATACAGAAAAATAAATATAATATAATTGACATCACTGAAACCTAGTGGGATGAGACTTACAATTGGAATGTAGTTATTGGAGGGTATAACATGTTTCAGAGGAACAGACCTAGTAAGGAAGGATGTTTATACTGCAGAAGAAATCCAGCTAACCAACGTAGCTAAAGAATTGGCATGATATGGTCTCTGGTGGCCCCACCACTTACCAGCCGGCCACGCAATTCTGGACCAGTTGCAATTGCCGTACCATCTTTAAAAGCTACCCCGTGTACAGTGCATTGCAGTAATCAATATGGGATGTTATCACTGCATGCATAACTGTCATGGGACTCCACACATTCAGGTAGGGGCACAGCTGGTATAATGTCTGCACCTGAAGAAAGGCACCCCTGGCCACTGAGTCTACCTGGGCTTTGAGAGTTAAACTGGGGTCCAGGAGCACTCCCAAGCTGCATACCCTACCCCTTAGTGGGAGTGCAACCCCATCCAGGACAGGGAGATAGCCCTCTAACCTGTCTGGGGAAGCATCCACTAACAGCACTTTCCTCTTGTCTGGATTAAGTTTCGATTTCTTTTTTTTTCTTTTTTTTAAAATTTTATACAAATTACAAAAAAAAGACAAACATCAACACCAGTGCACCCCTTCACCAACAGGATCACTCTTCATATTTACATTCATTATTCTCCCCTCCAGAACAAAATTGATTGTTGCGCGGAAGCCTTACCCTTATCTCGTACAAGCACATATTCAATAAATCTACCCCATATATCATAGAAAATATCTCTTTTTAACTCTCCTTTTTTATCTTTAAAGAACATGTCAATTTATCTTTTAAAGCAATATTCCATATTTCATTATACCATTCATCTAAGCATAGTTCATATTTGGATTTCCAATTTCTAGCAATTATTAATCTAGCCACAGTCAACAAATTTGTAATCAACTCTTAAGTTTTAACATCATAATTATAATCAACAAATATTGATAACAAAGCAATTTCAGAATTGGGTTCTATGGTCATTTCTAGTATGTCACTTAGTTCTTTAAAAATACATTTCCAAAATTTTTGCATCATTTTACATTCCCACCACAAATGAAAAAAGGTACCAATCTCATTATCACATTTCCAACAAAACTCAGAAAAATTAGCATTTATTTTATTCAATTTCACTGGCATCAAATACCATCTTAAACTTATTTTAAAGAAATTTTCCTTTATTCTAACAGACATAGATCTAAGTATTCTCATTCTCCACATTTTAGCCCAATCTTCCTCTCTTATTTCTTTTTTGAAATCTTGTTCCCAGAATAATTTTTATCCAGATCCTTCCCTTTTTAATCTAAATCCAAAATAATTTTATATAGTTTGCTAACATTACCTTTTACTATATTACTATATTTTGATTTCTTAACCCTCATCCAATCCCTTATCTGGTCCAGACACGTTTATGACATAAACATCATGGGGTCAAGCATCTGTTGCACAGCATCACCTTCTGGACACCATCAGCCAGGAAGGATCAGAACCATCACAAAACAGTGCTCTGATTCCCATCATGGCCAGCCTATCTAGAAGAACACCAAGGGTGATGATGTTGAAAGCCATCAAGAGGTGCAGGAGTATCAACAGGGTCACACTCCCACAAAGGTCATCATACAGGGCAACCAAGGCAGTCTCTGTACCAAAACCAGGCCTGAACCCCAACTGAAATGGATCCAGAAAATCTGTTTCATCCAGCAGTGCCTGGAGTTGACCGGACACAACCAGCTCCAACACCTTGCTCAAATAAGGAAGGTTCACTACTGGATGGTAGTTAACCACCAGTCCTGGGTCCAGGTCTATTGAATCACTTCCTTGCTAGTGAGGCAAATGTATACAAATCCCACTGTTTCGGTGGATTTGCTCTAGTTGTGACTGCCAATTAGATTCAGTCCCTCCACCAAAAGTAACTTTTCAAGCCCTGGTCCTGCTCTTTCTTCTGATATCTGTCACATAACAGGCCTATTCTGACCTATATTTTTTGCCCCTGGGTCTTCAGTGTTTTACTTCGCATAGCAGTTTCTCTAGTGTGAATGTGTGCAGGTGTTGGCACACACAGTAAGTATTCAAGGCACCCAGGCATGGCCTAGACCAGTGTTGGCCAACCTATGGCACGGGTGCTAAAGGTGGCACTCTGGGTCCTTTCTGTGGGCACCTGACATCGCCCTCTTCACAGCCACCTGTATTCAGGCTAAACTGCTGTATTGGCACTTTGCAAAAAATTAGTGGGTTTTGAATCACAGTTTGGGCACTCAGTCTCTAAAAGGTTTGCCATCACTGGCCTAGACTAATATATGTTGTAGTCAACTTTAATGAAAGCCATATGCGGGTCACTTAGGTTATTATTTAATCCTCTCCAGGCACCCCCAATTTTCAAAGCCTCCATTCATATAAAGCTGTCCCAAGGTACTCATCATTTTTGGAAGTAACCAGCAAATGGGATTAAGGATCAGGATTAAAGTCTGAGTCACTTGGGGGTTTACAAAAGAGTTGTTTGCTAAAGTTGGTAAGATTGCAGCAATTGGTGGAGCAACTCACAGCAGTGCTGGCAAAGGTTTCAAGGTAAATGCGCAAATGAGAGGGCTTCTGTTTTGTTTCATCTTTGGATCATGCAAAATGCACCATGTTTATTCAATGCTGTGTATTTACTTGGTGCTGCCATGACTACAGTTTTATCAGTTCAACTAGTGCACAGAGTAGGGTGAAGCTCTATTTAACTGATGGCCATCTTCCAGGTTCACCTGCCGACGTCAATAAAGCCTTGTTTAATGAAGCATTTCAGTACACAAACGGGCATGACGGCAGCACACTCTTTAGATGTCTGGGAGAAGAAAAGCACCCTGCCTCTTCTGTCTGTCACATTTACATGAACAGCCTAACGGAGAGAAAAAAATGTGTATAAAGTTCTGTGAATCTTAGTTTACTGGCCTGTTTAGGGCTACTTTCACACGACCACTAAAATTTGCTGCAAAGTACTCGCAGATGCAGAGCATAAAATTGTTTTCCCATGAGCAGTGGACTTTAAAAAATAAAGTGTGACCACGCCCACTTAAGCGTGACCCAGTGCATTTTACAAGTACCTGGTCTCAAGGTGGTAAAATCCTTGTCGCTATTCCAATGTGGATTTTAAAACATTACTCAAGTCCATGGGAACCCAGATAATCCGCACCAAAACCTTTTTGCCCCCGTTACGGTATCTTTGCTGCCATTCCCTGTTGTGGGATCAGAACAGTTGCAGATTTTTGAAACACGACCGTGGGAACACCCGAACCACAACATCAACCACGTGATTGCTCTGGGAGTGTGTGATCCGGGCCAAAGTTTGCTGCGGATTTCAGTGGTCGTGTGAAAGCAGCTCCAGGCTGTATTTCTGAGGCTCAAACTAAAACATGCATGAAAGCCTGGCAAACTTGTGCATATCAAAATTTAGGAGGTTCTGTTTCAAAAGTAATTTTTCTTGTAGTTCATTGCCAGTGTTTAAAAAGATGATTCACTGTGGTTGTCTTTAACTAAGTGTAGTTAAGTGTATATGTGTTTTCTTTCTTTCTTTCTTTCTTTCTTTCTTTCTTTCTTTCTTTCTTTCTTTCTTTCTTTCTTTCTTTCTTTCTTGTGAGTTAAAAGAACATGGGGCAGAATCCTGTTTAGTCAAGCCACTAGTCCATTGGTCTTTCGGCTGAAGGGGTTCAACCTTTCCAATGGGGCAATGCCTTGTCCATGTTCAATATGTTTTCAGACTTTTAATTATTAAGAGAATAGAATAAAATATGGAGAGTACCAGTCATAATGCCTTCAAAAGTGGCCATAAATGGAATGTGGGAGAGTGGTGTTGTGGCAAGTAGAGGGTTGTGGTCACCATGCAGGGAAGTGTGCTGATCAATATGATCAAACACTATGTAGCGGCTTTCAACATCCAAATCAATCCACTCCCAAATACTTGGCAACAACATGCAACAATATACCACTCCTGGGAGAATCCACTTCCCTTCCAGTTGCTGTGGAAACTACAGTGGAACCTTGACTTACGTCATTAATCCGTTCCAGTGGTCTAGACTTAAGTCAAACATGACTTAAGTCAAACGAACATTTCCCATAGAAAGTAATGGGAAAGTGGATTAATCCGTTCCAGATTATGAAAAAGACCCCCGAAAACAGCAATTTAACACAAATTTGACTGGGATAGGAGATTCCTTCTGGGGATGTAAATGCAATGTCTCTTCAAAGAGAGGAGGAGGCAGTGGAATTATAGTCCACAAGTTATATGCCTCCACAGTTATATGCCTCTAACATTTAAGTTTTACTGATTTTTAACCTGACGTTCCAAGTTCTGAACAACCCTATGCTTACCATTAGAGTCCCACAACTTTCCAGCTCCCCAACTAAAATGCTTCCATTGTGGACCAGACTTCTGCAGCCAGATTTTTTACAAGACTGAGCCGAATGTCTAACCAGCGAGGCCAGCCCCGAGCTCCCAGCCCTTCTTCACCTCCGGTAGCAGCAGCGGCTTCGGTGAGGCCGAGGACCAGCTCCAGGTGCTCTGAGCTGGCCTCGCCAAAGCCGCCGCTGCCGGAGGAGGGGAAGAAGGCAGGAGCAGTTTGGAGGTGGCAGCCGTGATGCTGGGTTGTGGCTGCCACCCAATTCCGGTGCCTTGCGCCGGGGCTCCGAGATGTAAGTCAAAGCCTGCGACTCAAGTCAAACAGGCCCCTTCTTGCTGCAAGTCAAATATGATGCAAGTCAAGCAGTATGTAAGTCAAGGTTCCACTGTATAGCTAAGGTCAGTGGAAACAGGGAGCGTAAAGGTTGTGGAAGAAGCTGCCCAGAGACCACCTGGTAGTGGGGTGGCTAAAATATCTTGTAAATAAATAAATAAATAAATAAATAAATAAATAAATAAATAAGACAACACTCTCAGCCGTTCATGAAGTCCTGTTTTCAATCTGCAAGTCATACTCCACTATGTCGCTGATCTCCTCTGCTCATACAGCTATGTTTTGTGGTTTTTATTCCATTGGTGAGTTCCAAAAGCTAGGGAATGCTTGCTTTTACTCAGGCTGCTTTTACACAGCCCCTAAAATCCGCTGGCAACTTAAATACAGATCCCCCCAACATGGTTTTTGTTCTGCTTCCTGTGTTCCCACCTCCTGCACTCTGATTCTATTGCTTCTGTCTGCGGTGAGGGGAAAAAAGAAAAAATGCAGGCTCACCTCCGCCTGCCGTTGGCAGCAGCTAATTGTTCCAGCCCATTAGGATTCCTGTCTGTTAAAAGGGGGGGGGCAACTTAAAACAAAGAAAAAGCGGAGGAGGGCCAGGCATGCAATGCTTTAAAATAGCAACAAGGAACAGCAACAAGGATTTTACCTCCTCCAGACCAGGTACTTGTAAAATGCGCTGGGGCGTGCTTAAGTGGGCACGGTCATACTTTATTTTTTTAAAAGTCTGCTGCTGGTGGGAAAACAATTTTATGCTCTGCATCTGTGAGCATTTTGCAGCGGATTTAGGGGTCGTGTAAAAGCAGCCTCAGTGGGTAGCATGTGGAGGATGCGAACACTTGTTATGATCCCAATTCAGTGTGGAGGATGTAAATGCTTGTTATGATCCCAATTCAATGTGTCACATTGAAAATGCTTTATTCAAATATGCATCCAGCACACAGGTGACCATTTTTGGCACCTCCACATTCTATCCAAGGAAAATTCTTGAAGGATTACACAAATAAAGGCATGACCAAAACAGAGCTTTCATCTGTTGCTTCCGTCAAATGTGCTGATGAACCTTTAAAACTTTGGAAGGATCACACAGAGAGATGTAAAGAGGGGAAAAACAATGGACAGAATGGCCTGAAACAGCAACAGATTGCATTGTTCTCCCCCTCCCCCCTTTTTTTCCATGTTGCAAGACTGATTTGGAAGCCCAGACTCTTGAGTACAATGTGTATCCTTTTATTTAGAACAGGGATGGGCAAGTCTAAAAACAGTGTGCATACAGTAATGCACAGACAGACAAATCTCTTAAGAGCCGGGACACAGCTTTCCTTCCTTAAGCCCCTCCTCGGGGCTGTTCTGGCTAAAAATTCTTCAGATGTTCTTGGCTGACTGGAGCTATTTTCCTTGCCTGTTGCTTCCCTGGCCTTGACAAACAGATCGAGGGAAGCTAATGAATGCCCTGTATCGTAGGGAGCCACTCTGACCTAGCTATTAAAAAAAATGCTTTTAGTCCGCTAACTGGATAAAAGAGCTTAAAATAGTGCGGCCTTTACTTTTTATCAGCTTAAAATTTTCCAGCTAACCAATCTTCTTTATTTATAGTTTGCAGAAGTGTGTCGCAGATTGGCAGCTTTAGTTCTATGCTGATTTTCAAGGGAAAGGGAGGGGAAGATGGTTTGCAGATTTAACTCATTGGATTCCTGTTTTGTCCATCTTGGCTACCCTGCTCACAAGAGGAAGCTTAGGGAACTTCTTGGCACAACTCAGACTTGTCTTTTCATCCAAGGAGGAAGTTATTGTGCCAGTGGGCCCTGGATCAATGCCAATCACTATTCCCTTGGTGATATCAAGAACTGCCTTATTGTTTGTTCTTTTGACATCTAAATGGGACCCCCCCCCAATAAACAGGGTAATGAGGTGTCCATGTCTCAAATTTGCCACAGCCTTCCTCAGTGCATCTGCCAGATGGCATTTAGAAATGCTTTCCCATAGGAGTTATCCTATCAGCCCAAAGATGCTTCGCCTTGGCACTTGCCCTTCGCCGTATCACATGCCAGATTTTGCCTGGTACACAGTGGTGTGACAGAAGATGTCAAAGGAGCTTGTGGCGTAAGGGGCTTTTTACATTTATCACTTGTTGGCACTGTGCTTTTGGAGACAAAAGCAAATCTCTATCCAAAGCAACAGGAAAACTGTGGAATATTGCCCTGGGAGACTGTTTTATGATGTTTCACTGTCTGTCAAAACCCTTCCTATTAAAACAAGGTTTCATTTTTCAGATAACTTTATATTGTTTGCTTCTGTTTTACCTACTGCTGCACCTGTCTCTGTTTTATGACCAAAATAAGTTTAATGTTTGTTCTAACTTATGCTTTCATCTAACTTTCTGTCTGCCATTGTGAAGCAAAGTGTAAGCACTGCAAGGCTAAGTATATATTTATAGAGATAAAAATGCATCATTCAAATGTAAAACAATTGAAAGAGAGAGATCCATGCTTATCTACTGCAGATCACCCTGAAATTTACCAGTAGATCTAGAGCAAAATGTGCTCTGGAGTATGAGTTATTTTCAGCTCACATTAAAGCTGCAGCTTCTTCAAAGCAAGTGTTGAACTGAATTAGGGTGGCTGAATCATAGACCTACAGATATACCAGGCTGCATCACATTTTAGTAAGCATCAGGACAGTGGTAAGAATTGATTTAGATTATAGTGCAACAATATCTCTAGGAGCACCATTTGTTCACCAATAGACTTGATGGTGAACAAGATCCTCTGTGAAATTTCAATTCTGTGAATGTGTTTACAGCCTCGGGGAACTTTAATAAATGTCACCTCTCCAATCAATCAACCAACCAACCAACCAACCAACCAACCAACCAACCAATCAAATATTTAAGGTAAATAAATAATAAATGCAGCATGGGGTCCCCACAACTAATCTTAAAAGGGCAATAGTTTCTAGATCTCATTGTTGACCAATGAGATTAACCATAATGCTATGAATGGTAAAAAGGTTTCTACGGAGTAAAAAAACTTTAGCAACACCATAGTTCAATACATGTATGAGAAAAACAAGTTGAAAGTTGGTCCAAGTGTCAGATGTTCCCAAGCCAGGAGAATCTGGGGTTTTTGCCCTGCAGCCTTTTGATGCTCAAAACCGTGACCATGTGTCAGCAGTCACGTGATGTTTGAGGAAGAGGCGCAGACTGTGGGCGTGCTTCCAGCTGTTCTTGGCAGGAGCCTGGGTCAGTGCTGACAGTTGAAATGGCAGTTACCAAGGCCATACTACACAGATGTAGTCTTAAAATGAGCCAGTACACTGCTGTCTGCTCATTTAGGTGTGGCTTAGGACTCTTCTTGAGATGTTTTTTTTTTTTTTAAGGAATGCAACTTTCAAAACCCCGGATTCTAAGAGTTGTGGTCTTATAGCTTTTTCAGAAGTTTAGGTATGGGCAGGCATGGGAATCACGGATTTGCATCCCTACTGAATGAAACCCAGACACAGCAAACAGCTGATCCCAAAATAACTTTCCACAAAGGATATTTTAAGGATATAAGTCTACCTTCATGTTAGTTGTCAGAAAGGGGATTAGGAAAGGAATTAGAATAAAATAAACAAAGATTTTATCATAAATCATTTGCTTCTCAATTTTAGATCATTAGATTCAGAAGTATACAGAGAGAGAGAGAGAGAGAGAGAGAGAGAGAGAGAGAGAGAGAGAGAGAGAGAGAGAGAGAGAGAGAGAGAGAGAGAGAGAGAGAGAGAGAGGAGATGTAAAAGATTAACAATATACTATTTAATCACACATACCTACTAATAAATGAAAATAGCCTACAAAATACTTACCGGTAACTATAGATGGTATGTAACCACTAGTAAATATGGAGTATTGAAAAGTATCAGGTTGGTCCTCTGTGATACTTTTTGCCATTCCTAGGATAGCAGTGCCTTTAGACTGCCATTAGGCCTATGGATACAACTTGCTCTAACCGCAAGATCCATGTCTTCAGCTTTCCAGTAAAACAGTGGTTGGTTCCCAACCTTAGTCCCCCAGATGTTAATGGATTACAACTCTGGGAGTTTTAGTCCAAGAACACCTGGGGACCCAATGTCAGTACAGCAGATGGGGGTTCCTCCATGGCAGGGGGGTTGACTGGATGGCTGTTGAGGTCTCTTTCAACTCTATGATTCTATGATTCTATTAATTCTGCATCCCTAATTATTCTAACTTGTTGCAATTGACAAAGACTGATGAGAGATTTCCATATTTCCCTCATAGAAACTAGTAAGAGACTATTTTTGGAGTTGCTTTGTGTTTTGTTTTGCAACCTTTTTATTACAGTGATTATTTACTGATGCTGTGGTTCTGCCTGTCAGTCCAGGCACCCTCTGAAAGCTTGAAGTCTCTATTTGTGCCTTTAATCTTGAAAATGGCAATTATGGGGAGAAAATTGCTGTTCTCTAACACATGTGCATATGCACACACATATACATCCTTTAGAAGAATTTATTTTTGGTGGAACACATCTAATTCTGGAATCTGCTTCCCAGGAGGAATGCTATGGGCTGCACACCAACTACTTATGGATTTGACTACTACTTGCATTTCTCTAGCAAGAAAAATGCAAATTCTCTCACAGTAAAGTCACATTAAGAAATTCAGGTTTTCCCAAGTCTGTCCACTTTAACTGGCTACACAGGGAACTTGGCTGGACAGCCTTTTTTACAGCTTGTTAACATAGATCTCCTGTAGGTCCGACAAAGTAGAAATTTCCACTTCCTTCCTTCTTTCCTTCCTTCCTTTTGGAAGTGGGAAAAATGTATGGGAATCTAAGCACCCTAGTGCAAAAGCACTGACACCAAACAGTTTTTTTTAAAAAAAATAAAAGGAACGGCATTATTTGCAAATATTCAGCCCCACCAGGCACTGCACCATTGTGCCAACTGCAGCAGAAGCAAAATGCAAAGCAGGCTATCTGAGTCCTAGTACCTATATATTATGTCAATGTGGTTGCCATCTATGTGGGGCAGGTTTGTGACTCCCTTTGTGGGACATAGGAACTATCTTTTAAAAGGGAATCTTTAAATGGCAACTCCTCCATCACGGATAGATATGATTTCCTTAGATGCCCTACTGTTTGTGAGAAGCTGATGAATCTAAACTCCTTTGTTGTTGCTGAGAAAGGGTTGTTGTTTTGAGAAAGGGTTTTCTCATCCACGTGTGTTTCAGGACATGTGAATTAGGAAAACCCTTGATCAAAATCAATATAGCACCATTTGATTAGGAATGAGTTCCTTGGTGGTTGCTTTGTGAAATATGGCCAGTCTTAATTGTGAGCTTTAGCTTTGGATGTTTGCCAGAGGAAAAGATAAAAGAGGCCAAATCTTCCTCATATCCTATTCCCATTGTGTAGCCACGTGTACAAACTGTCCAGAATCTGTGTACTCTACAATAAAACCTAATTAAACTTCCCATTTTCTTTGAGATGTTTAGGAATTACACTGGTTGATGCTGAAAAGTTTCCTCTTAGGCTGAAGTGACAGTGCTATCAGGGAAGAAAACATTTCAAAACACACAGCACAGCTATGACTCATCTGGAATGAGTTTTCATCTACTGACTGTTAAAAAGGTACAACAAACATGGTTACCTCAGGGAGGAAATCAACTATTTCAATTAGGGCATGCTCCAGCTCTCTTAGTTTCCCCCACTAATCAAGGCCAAAGGTTTCTTTGGTGTTTTCCCTCTGTTTTGAGCTTTGCAATCAGACTGTTTTTCCTTGTGGAACTTGAAAGATGAACAGATTTTTCTCTGCTCATAAAAGCTGCGAGAAAGTGGACAAAACCATGTAGTTAGGAGTTCAATAATCATTGTGTCTGACTCTGAGGTGAATCTTTTAACTGTGGTAACTGGAGATAGTGTTGTCTGCTGTCTGCTTGAGCAACATTTCATGTGCCATTCCTATGACATGGTTTGGTGTAAAAGTAACTTGGAGGCCATTTTTAACCATCTCCCCCTCCCTCTCTGCCCCCTCCATGATTAAAAAGCAGCTCACAAATAACATAATAAGGAAGTTTGTTAACAGTCAGTAAATGGTAACACTGATGCACTATTTCAGAGAACTAGGCCATCAAGAAATACTTTTGAAAAATAAAATTCCAAGCTCTGCATGTTGTTTAACAATAAATCCAGGCAATGGCACAGCACAGGCTATGCACACAGAAAGCCTTGGGTGTGATCATTAGCATCTCTTGATAAACTGCAAAATACTGTCCATTGTTACAGTCCAAAGTGAGGTGTCTGTATAAAGCAACTTCCTAGTTATATTGGGATTTCCTTATTTATACTAGGTCTTGTTTAACAGTCTGTATTGCTGCAGTCTATTACTTTGTGTTCTATCTCACAGTGTACTGTCAGAGAAGAGGCATATGTTCAACCAGGACCCCATTACTTGTGGTATAAAATATCTCACTGTCTCTCCAATGGTTCCTTACTGCATAAGCCTTCAAGGTATCAATAAACCAGACAAAGCCTCTGAAACTTGCTTGGGAGAAGAGAGCTTAATATAGCTAACTGTTTTTGGTAAGAAAACCAGCACACTGTGGTTTTGTTTCTTAACAATGTTGTTATAATATCAACATGTACCGTTTTGAAGTAATCTTGTGTATGTTCTATGTTTAGCATTTATTTTGGGCTTCCTGACTAAACATTACCGGTCTGAGCTGCAATGACAAAGCTCATCAGTTTTGTGGACATTGAATAAAGACAATATATAAATATAGTACAAAATATACACTAAACCACTCTTTCAAAGCCACAACATAAAGAGAAAGATTCTAGGGCATCCTTCCCCAGGCCAGTGCCATCGAGACACTGTCATTACAGCCTCCCTGTTATATATTCCCAGATAAATTTCAGCTGAAATGAAAGAGTCGTCTCAGCAGGAGAATTCATGGGTAAAAAAGGTACAGTTTTAGTCAGTAATTCCCAGAATTACCCCACCAGCTTAGCTACTTGCTGGAGGTTGTTTTTTTTTATTTATTTATTTGTTTGTTTGTTTGTTTGTTTGGAATATTTTTACCCCATCTTTCTCCTTGGAAGAGGAGCCAAGGTGGCTCACAATAATGAGGGACAATATACAGCCTAGAACATTTAAGACATATTCAGCTTAAGAACTGGGAATTTGAAGAGGCATCTAAGAACATTAAAAAGGAAAGATTAGAGCAAGAAGAAAAGAAAAATCCATTATGAGGGGTGAAAAGCAACATGGAGAACACTAGTGTTCTTATGAAATTAGTCAATGCAATCATGTATGGTAATCCATATAAAGTCACATAGTAGGTAGTCCCTCATTCAGGGAAAGCTTGCCTGAAAGGTCTTTGCCTGCCTCCAGAAAGACAGCAGAGATGGGGCAGTCCTGGCCTCCAGCAGGAGGGAGTTCCAAAGTCTGGGAGCAGCAACAGAGAAGGCTCTTTTGAGGGAGGTTAGGAAAGTAACTTTTCCAAACTCAGTTCATGGGGTCAGGGCCACCCCTACCATTAGGCGAAGTGAGATGGCCATTTCAAGCTGCAGATTTTGGAACACTCAAGAAAGGAATCACATTTTAGTTGCTTAATTTTCTTTTTCATTTCATTTTTGGTTATTTTTATACTAATAGGGATTCATGTGCCCATATATCTTTATTATGTGCCCAGATCATTATGTGCCATTTCTTACTCTATATGAGCTAGCAAAATTGGCCAACTCTCTATGATGGCATTCAGGAGCTCTGATAAAATCTTATCAAAAACATAGTGAGAAGAAGATGGTGTTTTGGGATTTGGGTGCTCAGACATCTTTTAATTCTCCTCCCATTTAGAAAATGGCTTGTGTTAGCACTGTCTGGTTTTAAATAAAAATTAGTCTCTTTGATTCTACTCTCAAGACTGAAGATTTAAAACTATTTCCAGCCATGGGTTTTACTGTGTAGTGGTCCTCCCATAGTCATAGACCTTTTCAAGATTTTGGATGGACACCTTCCTGTTCTCTCATTCTGTCTATTCCCACTGCCATCGATTCAACCACAGCAAAGGTTCATTGAAGAAGGAAATACATTATAGCTAGACCTTACCATCTGACTGGCAGTGATTAAAGCCCTCTGTTTGGGTCACAGGCAAGTATCTGCTGCTACCACTGCCACCCTGTGTGCAGCCCATGGGCAGCATGGGTCCTCTTCTTTATGACCCCAGGACTCAAAAGAAATAAGAATTTTAAAGATATTGCCACCAATATATAGCAACACAATAATCCTCCAGATATTAATGCCATGCCATTCCAATGGCTTCCTCATCTTCCTGGTGGCCATTTACAATGGATTGTCATCTTGTTTTAATGTGTCTTGTAAATAAAACTGTCTATTGCTTTGTTTCGCGTCTGTGACTGGCTGGCTGTCCTTTGTATTATACTAGGAATTTTGAAGATTGTGTAAGGGTATTTCCTCAAATCTGACTTCTTTCTTTGTTCACCAGCGGTTCCCAACATTTTGGCCTCATATGTTCTTGGTAAAATTTCCAGAAGCCCTCACCACTCACTTTGCTGGCCAGGATTTGTGGGGTTGTACCTCAAGATCATCTCGGCATCTGAGGTTGGGAACTACTGCTGTATATTGTTTTAAATCACATTTCCAGTTATTGGGAACCACCAATTTGGTAGTTCATGCCCATCTTTAGTTATACCTTATTGAATTTTGTCTCCATATAGCAGAGAAAAGAGATCCCTGCTCATGTTTTTTTTTCCATTTGTATCATAAATTTTCTGGACATGCAAATCTTAAACCACTTGCCCAACACTGTTAAGACTGCCTAGCAGTGAATCCCCAGGAATTCAGAAAGGGGTTTTCCTTATGGTAGCTAGAGACACCAGAGACCGAACATGAGGCCTTCTGTACTCAAACCTGTGTTCTTCCATGGAGCTATTCACCCTCTGGCATTCCAGTGGCTAGAAGAGTCTGCTAAGGCTTGTTCCTTCACTCCCACAGACATCAGGACTCCCTTAACTTCATTTTTAGTATGCAAAGGAGGATGGCAGCAGCTACTCATAAGAGGCATGTTCCAGCCCCATCTGCACCAGGAATGAGTCATTATGAGCCTTCATATAATATATTAATCTGCATTCAGTGGTGCCATCAAAATTAAAAATAGAAATGACAGGTGTAGGTCAACTTTCAGAAAAGCCCTAAAGAAGATGGAAGCGAAACTTCATTTTCCATCACTGAAATATTTCCAGGAGATATAGCTGTGTTAGTCAATCACAGCAAAAACAGCAAGAAATCTAGTAGCAGCGGGAGGACTAACAAATTTCATTTCTCAAAAACACAGTGGGCTTCTAGAGCACTGCTTCAGAGACCTTTAAAAAGTATATCAAAAGTACAAATACTTTTAAAAATCCATTCAGACATAAATGTATTGTATTGCAATAGTAGCTTTTATTGATCTCATAACTGCCAGGCTTTTAGCCAATGAGATTACATACAATAAAGATTGCTCTGAAACCAATACATTGTATATATGTATATGTATATATGTATCCTGGGCACAAAAACAGTTGCTAGCAGTACATACATATTAGCATGATTTCTCCAAAATGAATAGGATTGTTACTGAAAAGCAATTAAAAAGGAAGAAACCTAAACCATGCCAAGACTCAGAACTGCAATGATGCTGCAATATACAGTATATATAAAGAAGGGGTCATTACATGCAAATTAATACAGTGAGGATATGATGAACCACCAGTTGCATTTATGTGGAACAGAAACCACTGGAACCCATACAAACAAAGGCCATTCACTGATGATCAGTGGAACATAACATGGGCTCATCAACAGACACAGCAATGGTGTAAGCAGGCTGGTAAAAATTGCTGTGGAGGCTAGTGTAAAATGCTAAGCGCAAGATTGGAGCAGAGTTAAGGGAAGTGGGGAAGACCACATGAGCAATTGGCAGAACCGTGTTATCGGGGACATCTAGGTGGAGTTCCACGCTGGTATAATCAATCTCTTTACAGGAGATATCTTCTTGCTTGTAGAAATACATTGTTTCCAAAGGGTCAGGGAAGCTTTGGGTTGAGGTGATTTTATCTATCAGGTGGACAGCATGTTTGAAGTCTTCCTTATTAGGCACATGCATGCTATCTCGCCTTTCTCTGCGGAAGATGATCCTACCTTCCTTCGAGAAGTCGGAACGTGTGCAAATCTCGACCTGGGAAGAATTGCTCTCCGAGAAGAACCACTCACACCCATCCAGGCTCTTCCTTCCACAGTAGTCCCACCCAAATTCACTACTATCAATATGGCATCGATACATTGAGTAACCATATCGGGAACAACGGTAGTCCTCATGGCAAGGCAAACCAGCAGGAGTGACATCACGGAATGGAGAACAGCGTTCAGAGCCATGGGGTGTTTTGCATTTGAAAGAGCCACCATGTGCTTGGCAATGCTCAAGGCACAAGCGATTTTGCTGGGAATATTCAACAAAATCCTGGTGGCCCAACAAACCACAGTAATTCCATTTGCCATTTTTTAAGTAGCAGTAGCGATAGCTTCCCCCAAAGAAATCACAAGATGAGGCACATTCTTGGCCTGAAGCATCTATGCCTTCTTCCAAGGAACAATAATCCCAGGATGCTTTATTGCCACTGGACTTGCACCAGGTGTAACCATAGCCGTGATAACCACAAGAATCTGTACATACACCTCCAGAACTTGTATAATGAATAACAGAATCAGAGGAGGCAAATGCCATAATGGAAACGAGTATGAGCACAGCTATAGAAAAGGCCATCATCTTCTTGGGCACCTGAAATAATAAAAAAATTGAGAAAGTTCTTGTTAACTTGATGCTTGCTGCACTTCATTTTCCACCCTTATTCCATTCTCCTTGCATGTTCCTAACATTATCTATGTTGTGTTTCTTGAACCTGCTTTAAATAATATGAGGTTGGCTCAACCACGAGCCAGAGTGACACAACCAATTTTGGATGAAAAAGAAAATAATTGGTCTCATTTTTAATACTGTCTATTTACTGTCGGGAAGATGTTTGTGTGCCATCTGTCAGTTTGTCTCAAATGACCAACTAATTTGGCTGATCCTGGGTGCAGCAAGTCTTGACTGGGGGTGGGTTGCAGAATACCCTTTGCAACAGGGAGGCAACCTGGGACTGCGTAGCTTGCCCATGGCCACACAAGTTAAATAAATAAATAAATAAATAAATAAATAAATAAATAAATAAATAAATAAATAAATAGGCTGGTTTCACTTGCAGAAGGCACAAGTCTTAAGGTCTCATAAGCACTACCTAGTAGAGCTCTCTAATATCTGTGAAATCACGCTGAGTATGGCACACAGAACAGCAAAGGACCTACTGGTTGAGAAAAGAGTTTTATTTTCCCCAACAATATATTTAACCGCTTGTATGTATTTCTGTTGCAATTTCTGTGGAACGTTAGCATTTTCCCTGAGGGAAGACATCTGGATTGTCCACAACAACTTAATAACTGTGTTTTTCTCATGGGTGGGGGAACGAAATTGTCTGAAGAGACTTAAAGTATTTGTGAAACAAGCATGCTATTATATATATGTTGTCGTCCTATAACAGAGTAGCAGGCTCTATCTCTAAAACAGGAAGAGTAAATATGGAATACTAGAATTCAAACTTAGAAGATAATATTCAAACAAAAAAGTTTTCTTTCATGTAGTCCAAGTACAATCCTTAAAGCTGTTAACTATGTATCAGAAACTACTCTCCGCAGCATCCCTCTAACTCACTACCTTGTGTTTCACATTTACTTGGGAGATGAAAAGTTGAAGAAACTCATCACTTGGAAAAATAGTTGCTCATCTCACATTTTCTTCCTTTAAACTCATAAAATACCATCTACTGTAACTCTTCAGAAATATGCCCTATTGGGCCATGAAGTCATATTTAAAGCTGACATACAGAAATCACTGAAAAGACAAAAGAAAAATGTTATTAACCCCTGACGGTCTCCTTTGAATATGACCAAGGATGGACACAACACTTAGTGTTCAGGCGCATTGCCTTATTATCTTTCACGACACTGTGATAGTTTAGGTTGCTTTAATTCCCATTCCTAAGAAGTTAACTAAAAATAAAGGGCATAAATTATTTAGTGCATTCAAAGCTGTGTATAGATATCTCAAATGAGGTCCAAATCTAAATTTCTACTCTTGAAAACTTTTTCTGTTTGACCATTCTTGCTCCCCGTTGGTTCTCCCACTAAGTCCAAAACAGTAAACAGTTGTATAAATGAGTTCAGCCTTCTATATGCAGTGCTGAAACTAAATTCTACCAGAGGTGCGTAATTCATTGCTGACCTTTACCTAGACAATTAAAATAAAATATAAAGTTATATGAATTGCATGGATATTTCTAAAATTCTCCTGGTCTACATTCTTCTTGTAATAGAGCTGTTGTATAACGAATATACAGTTAATCTGGCTGATTGTCATTGATTTTAATGAATTGTATATTGAGTGTTGTGGACCACTAGTTATAGGTTGGTGTTATTTGTTGATATAAATTTTATGTTTATACTGTTTACTGTTGTAAACCATGTAAATGTTATGCAGTGTACAAGTTGGAAGAGAGAGAGAGAGAGAGAGAGAGAGAGAGAGAGAGAGAGAGAGAGAGAGAGAGAGATCATATCACCTTATCTTAGAAGTAATATATTGGTAGTTAAGATCTCACCACTACATCTTAAATTGAAGTATAGCTTCTCACAAGAATTGGAAAGTTCAAAACTATGAGGCCCTCACTGAACAGCCTAATTTATGGCAGATAGATGTCTAGTATAGGATGTTGTTTCCTGCATTGAACATCACATTGACTATATTCAGAAATGCAGAAACAAAACAAAAATAATTAGAATCTAATATGTATTCTTCTGTCTGAATCTCCCACTGAAATAAAGAGCTGCAGGGGCAAGGAGAAACCTCAGTCTGAAACTATCTATAGCTTCTGAAATGAAAGCAAGGTTTATCAGATCAAAATATACATTGAAAATCAGCCTAGACATTGGTGAATAATCTTTATATTAACTAAAAATCAATTTAACTGGTGTCAGTTGGTCATATGTCACCACCATACATGGCCTCCATTCAAAAACAAACAAAACTTTTAAAAATGTAAAAGCCAGCCCACCTGTCCCTTGTACTTTCAATCAAAGCAATAGTTTTACCTTGAAATGACCATGTGATGGTTCTAGGGATGGGAATATTATTCTGGTCTCACTTTTACTTACCTTGTAGAGGGTCTCAGAAAACAAGCATCTCAAGTACTGTACTTACTTCTGTCTTCCTTAAGCACTCCTCTTGGTCTCCCTCGCTTGAACCCCTAGGAGCAATGATAACTGAGCGAGACTTTCTGTGGTTTATATGCTGAAGGAATTCCAAAACTCTGACCTTATTTATAGTGGTAAAAGGGGGGCAAAGGGATAAATGAAAGAGAAACTGCCCATGGAGCACTTTTGGCCTGAAACCATATTTCACTCCACAACATCAATCTATCTGTAAGAGATTTACCCCATTATATGATGTGAATTCATACAATCAAGAATAAAGCCAGGTAATCTTTTCACTGCTATTATTTTTGTTTTCTTAACGTTCGACCAAGGCATTTGCAGAAACAAATCAAGGAATAGGCAAGAGAATGCATTAAGAATACCTATGGATTACTGACCTATAATTTTTACATTGTTTTGGTACTACAGTATGTATAGGATGTCTGTGTCCTATAAAACTTGTAGAAAGAGCAGCATCGTGGAATCAGAACTAAGCCGCCGGATGGTCTGGTCAACTTGCCTCAAGAACAGGGCAAGGGGAGATGTTGATCTCATAGCTAGAGCCTAATATTTTCACATGTATTCCACTGGTCTGACTGGTCTCCGTATACCTATGATTCTTTCTGTACAGCTGGATTGTGTATGTTTAATATGTCTGGGTACCCTTGTCTTCTATTGGGGGCATTCTGGGACTGAGCAGCTTGTGCAAGGTCATGTAGGCTGGCTCTTCTCCCAGGAGGCACAGTGGGGGGTTGAATTCCCAGCCTCTGGCTCCATAGCCACATATCTAAACCGCTGAGCTCTTCGGCCATCTACATCAAAGGACAGAAGATAATAGGAATCCTAGATGCCCTGAGCACGTCTCATCTTGCCTGATCTGAGAAGCTAAGCAGGGTCGCCCCTGGTTAGTACTTGGATGGGCGACCACCAGGGACTACCAGGTGCTGTAGGCGCCTGGAGTAGGAACTGGCAAGCCACTCCAGTATTCCTGCCAAGAAAACTCCATGGGCATGGGGTCATGAAGAGTTGATCACGACTGTAACGACACAACAATTCTATCTTTAAATAGCGGAGATGCATGGAGTCATAGCTGTCCCCTCATCTCTTGAAAACAAAGGCATGATGCTTGCTATGTGCCTCCTGTAGAGAAGATATCAGTCTAGGTCAGTGGTGGTGAACCTTCAGCACTCCAGATGTTTTGGACCACAACTCCCACAGGACTTTGTCATTGGCAATACAGGATTGGAATTCTGGGAGTTGGGGTCCAAAACATCTGGAGTGTCGAAGGTTCGCCACCACTGGTCTAGGTTGAAACATATGTCAGCATCAATAAAGGAAACTTGAGGAAGTCCTCAAATCTGGTCTAGGAAGAGGAAATCCTCTTTTCTCTGTCTAGATCTTCTCATTCAAAGATACACACTTCAGTGCAAGCTGTGTTATGCCCACTCATAGAAATAAAACACCCTGAGCCAGCTGATCCATGCTCATGCACCCTCAAGGAACCCATTTGCAAGAACTTTACAACTGGTGCATTAAATTACTGCCGCACCATTATTCCTCAGTGCACATTAAGATGAAGCAGCATCTTAATAAAATTGTTCTTATCCAGAGGTGGCAATGCTACTTGGGGGGGGGGGTACAACAGCAAGGCTGTGAGCATTCTGGGACTTCTAGTCCCTAAAAACATTTACAAGATATGGTATTGTTAGAGTGGAGTGTAAGTAGTCACCAGCAGAATGATTTAGGCAGTAATTTGCTGGGGGAATCATATCATGCTTTGAAATAACATTCATTTCTTTCCAGTATAAGGGTAAATGTTTCTTTCTCTTTGTATATGGGCTCTAATCCATTCACCGTCCACCATTATTATAGACTCCTTTGAGTTAAAAATAATCTAGCAGTTCAATAATTGTGTTAATGCTTCTATTCATCAGTGCCAGCATTGCACAATTTCTTGTTTTCCAGAAAATCACACTGCTGTCTGTTGAGAAAACATGATGCACAGAAATGCCCCTGAGGGGTAAGAGTTACATAGAATTATTTTGTTGTACTGGTAGATTCTTCCAAGAATGTCTTGTTTTTCATTTTCATTTTATTGGAATGACCTGAGGATCAAAAAGTTTATCTTATGGGCACTGCCTGAAGGAAACACACAATCTGTTCTTCTTATCCAAACACGGGCCAAAGGGAGCCAGAGGAGGGTAGAGTGATAGTATGCCAAATAAGGCTTAAGTGACTGGACATGGAGAAATTTTTAACTGATCCCAAGCATATCTGTTTACTGAGTGTGTCTGTTTTATCAAAGTTAAGCTATCACATCTCGCTTCAAACATTTAGTCATCCTGCAGCAGACTTTTGATTATTCTGAAAAGCTGCCCTGGGCGATTTTGTGTGAAATCAGTGGTGGTTCAGCCAAATTCAACCCAGGGTTAGCCTCCCAATCAAGTTGCCCCCTAATGCTAAGGTTAGGCTGCAGTGCTGCAGTAAGACCCCTGCTCACAACCTGAGTTTGATCCCAACAGGTTCAGGTAGCCAGTTCAAGATCAGTAAAAATGAGTAATCATCCTGCTGGGTGGAGGGGCAAAATGCCTCATAGTGTTATAAACTGTCCAGAGAGTTCTCCAAGCATTATCGACCAAACAAACAACCAATCTTTTCTTGTTGTTACTTCTAATTTGTTGTTACTTCTACTTTCTGCTATGAGAGAGAAGACCCAGTGATGACAACAAAGATGCCAAAACACGACAGCAACATGGTGTTAAAAAAAATCCTAAGTTGTGAATACAGTAACCTCCCGTCTATCGTGGAGGTTAGGGACCCACCTGACCCACAATGCTTGAAAATCCCCAATATACCGTAGTGGGTCGGGTGGGGCTCCCCGCCGCCCCCTGTGTGGCTCCGAGGATTCTCGGAGGAGCGCAGGGGGGCATTGGGGGGGCTATGCGATCACTCCCCGCTGCCCTCCCGTGTGGCTCCGAGGCTTCGTGGAGGGGCCCCGGGGGTGGAGCAGGGCAATGGAATCGCCCCTTGACGCCCCCCCCCGCATGGCTCCAAGGCTTCTCAGAGGGGCCCAGGGGGGCAGCGCAGGGTGATACGATCGCCCCCCCCGTGGCCCCAAGGTGCAGGTACTGCAATCCCGCGATATAGTGGGACCGCAGTACCTGAACCGCGAAATGGCGGGGGTGACTGTACCATGTTTCCAGATTTCCTCAATGCAGCAGAAAATTGAATAAGATTCATCTGCTAATTTAGTTGACATAGAATCATAGAATAATTGGGTTGGAAGGGCAGCTAGATTGGCGAGTGGGGTGTTTTTGCTTTTGTTTTGTTTATGCGCTGTTTGGTGTGTGGTGTCTAGAAAGGTTTTTTTTTATTTTTCTAGAACAATGTATAGATTGGTACTCAGCCTCCCTCCCTTCTTTAATTACTTTCAAATGAAAAGTATGTTTATATGCTTACTTCCAGTCTCTCGAGTTGCTAAATCTCTTCAGCAGACAGAGTATCAGCAGCAGGCTGATTTACTCAGCTAATATTGAATGTTAAATACTCCTCTGAACTAGCATCTGCTGCCTGAAGGGGGCTGCTTTAATCTACCTTATGATATGGCCCACTCTGGTAGACTCCACAAACCTGAAGGCTGCCTACTCCCACCTTAAGGACCCTGGATGGAAGATGCGGTGTGCTGGATCACAATTTGCATCTTTTATTCTGGCATTTGCTTCCTGTTCCCATAGGGTTATGCTACAAACGCTGGATCCATTTGTACAACAAAGGCTGCAAGTCAGTCTGAATTCCGACGAACGCCTTTAGTTAAATCTCCTTTGGGAAATGCAGTGGCCCATCACAGGACGAACCTTTCAAGTCTCAAAAGAGTACCAAAGGGAGATGGTGGGGGGGGGGAATATATGTATATTCATCCTCTTTTCCTTGCCCTGAAAATGGGAAGCACTAAAGAGTATGTCAGTTGCAGCAGCCTGAACCTTGTTTGTCGCTAGATTAACCAGAGAGCCAACATGAACAATGACCGAACCATTAGGCTCGCTCTGAAAAGTTCCATTCACTGACCAGCTGGCCGGGTGGAATACAATCTAGAGATGGGATGAAGCACAATGTGGGCAGCCAGTCTGGCCTCCCTGCAATCCAAAAGCAACAGGGCAATTAATTATTTATGGAATGCCGCCAGGCGCTCCCAGTATTGTCACCTGGGAGACCACACGCAGCAAAGGACAGCCCTTTCCTCACATACTGGAGGCTGAGAGTGAAACTGGGGAGGGAGAATATTCCAGAACTCCTGCAACTGCAAGAGACTAAATTTAAAAGCAGAGCACAGCTTGGCTTTGCTTAAAGAATATGTGTATGATTTGCCATGGAAGCGGAGGTAAATCTACACACAAGTAAGCCTCAATGATTTCAATGGGGATTATTGCCCGGTGAGAGGGTACAGAGTTATAATCTAGGGCTACAGCCCAAGACCCACATTACTAGCCATCAGCTCCACTGAAATCTGTGGGGCTTTCTTCTGAGCAGACATTTTTATATGATTGCACGGTTGGTGGCTTTTCTGCTTTTTTTTTTCTCATTGCAAGCCATGCTTGGTTTCATGTAGGCTGTGAATCTCAAGGCGTCTTGGTCCCACAGCTTTCTACAGGCTGCTACAGATGTTTTGAAGAACAACACTAATGGTCTCTTGCCACAGACTGCACTTCATGGGATTAAGGAACGTCATAGGGCAAAGCATCTGGAGAGCCAGGGGTTGCCCACTCCGACTGTCTGCTGTTCTTCCTAGTTTGTACAACCATAAACACACATACACTCTGAATCAGGGTTGGGCACAGGATTTGAGCAAATCCCAAGTCAGTAACAGAATCGACCTGTTTCAGATTGAAGGTGTGATCACACAGGGAAACAGATTGCCATTTGGATTGACTGTCAAGCAGTTCTGGAGCAATCTATTTCCAGATGGTCACATGAATTGCAGTGCCATATTTCTACTTTTGGCGTCTGGAATGCCTTCCTGGTAGACAGAGGAATTGCTTTATTGGAGATCTTTCCTGTTAAAGTGTCCCTTTCCAGCCCAGTCAGGTGCATGCTTTTGCAGCTGCCCAGTCACAGCCTAATTTGAAAAAAGTCCAGACTGAAGCAGAATGTCCATATTAGGTTTTGGAGCAAAAGTGCGGCAAGGCAAATTTGAAAATCATTTAACATTTGAAATACAAATCGGCTTGGATGGGGCACGAATCAACTCCTTCCTTCCTTTCTACTGTTTCTTTCTTTTCTTTCTTCAAACCTCCATGTGAAAGTTGTCTATTTGAAAACTGGCAGGTTTCCATCCCTCTTTAGCCTCTATTATATATACAATCTTCATGTACATCAGTGCAAAAACCAAAACGTTAGCCACTATTTTGGTTTTCAGCACATGTCACTGTGAGGCTTACAAAGTGGGTCAGATCCATAGCTGTCAACTCTCCCAATTTGGCTGGGGGAAAAACGGTATTTCATTCTTTTTCATGTTTTTCCCCGGGTCATTGATATTCACGGAAATATCTCGAATTCCCCCCACCTCCTCCACTCTGAGAGTGAGCGAGTGGCACGCCAGCTGCACACTGCTTCCCTTTCACCCAAGCAGGGTGCTGGCCTCCCCCTTCTTCCCTCTCAGGCCCAGTGGAGCTGCTCTTCATCCCCCCCACCGGGCTAGACAGCAAAGGGTTAAGCGGGCCATGCTCCTGCTCGCTGGGGAGGTGTTGGCCAGCCTTGGCAGGGGCAGGGGCGGGGGCTGGGGCGGGGTGCGGAGGAGACGCAGCAGGGGGGAGGTGGAGTAGAAAGGGGGACGAGGCTCCCGACGCTGAGATGCTGCCTTGCCTACATGGCTCTCCCATGGCTCCTCCACGGCCAGGAAGAAGGCGTGCCCACCTGACACTGCTCACAGCTCAGGTAGCTTTGGTGAGGAGGGAGAGTGAGCTGGTGTGGCTGTGGCTTGGCGGGGTGGGAGGGGCAAAGCAAGCTGTGTCTGTGTGCACGCACATGCGTGTGGATGGGTGGGTGTTTGTGTTTGCATGTGTGTGCACACGCTAGTGTGCATGCACACTGCTCCTCTCTCCTCCCATCCCGGCTGGCAGCTGAAAAAAGTTGACAGGTATGGTCAGATCCAGGTCACACATTGAACAGGATGGACCACAAATTGCTCCAGACTGAATCACAGTCTCTTTGGATGTCCTGTATTGGCCTCTGAAGTACATTGGGGGAAACCTCTGGACAGCCCTATGCCAAAAACAAAACAAAACAAACAAATAAAACCCCTCAAAAGCATCTTCTGAGTCATCCAAAGGTGGAAGTGACAGGTATGGGAATTTCATTGTTCTAACTCCTGAGGAAGAATTATAGGAAAGTTGTTGAGAAAGCCTTTGAGGATATAATTATAGGACACTTTATCCTCCTGTCACCCTCTGGGAATGAAGCGACCTGAACATCAAAGCCCTGGAGCAAAAAGCAAGAAAAACAGAAGTAAGCAAAAACCATCCAGGATTATTCCAACTTGCTCCCTTGTTGAGACTGGCTAAACAGTTTTAGGCTGTGAAACCCAAGTAAGAGAATTAACCAAATTTAATCCTTCCCTACCTACTTAGATACCCTAAGCACATCCGATCTCGCCTGATTTCGGAAGCTAAACAGGGTCAGCCCTGCTTAGTACTTGGATGGGAGACCACCAGGGAATACCAGGTGCTGTAGGTGCCTGGAGTAGGAAATGGCAAACCACTCCAGTATTCCTGCCAAGAAAACTCCATGGATATGGAGTCATGAAGAGTCGGTAACAACTGTAACAACACAACACAGACACTCTCTTGTAGTTTTCCCAACCCAGGGCAGCTTTTGGTAAACAGTGGGCGTTTATACACGACCCCTAAGCTCCGCTGCAAATGGCTGCAAGCTCCGGAGCTTAAAAATGTTTCCCCACCAGCTCCGGAGTTTGCAGACAATTAAGCGACCCCGCCCACTTTAGCGCGACCCAGCGCACTTTTCTTGTACCTTCTCTTTGGAGGTGAAAAATCTTTCATGCGGTGCAACGATATGAGTGCGGGGCTCACTTCGCTTCTGTTTGCTGCTTTTTGGCTCTCACCCCTTTAAGAGCTACTTTTACAGAGACGAGAGGCAGAACGAGATGAGCGGCATGCTTTTCTTTGTCTTTTTCTCCCTCCCTCACGCAGCCAGCAACCAGGAAGTGCGGAAGGGGGTGGGGACAGAGGAAGAGTGACGAACCCCTAAGATCTCTAGTCCCAATTTAAGTGGCCAGCGGATCTTAGGGGTCGTGTAAAAAGGCCCAGTGTCACATATGTCCTTGTATTAAATTCTAACCAAAACAGTTTACCTCAATTTTAAAAGTGAGGAAAAGCATGGAATGATGTCGCTGCTATTGTTTTGGCATTTTAAAAAGTGAGTTATTACTTGTGTTAATTGTTGGAACTGGAATCATAACTGTGTTTATTGCTGAAGTTTAAATAAATAAATACAGCTAAAATACCCTCAAATCCTCCAAAGTTTCTTTCCAAGAGTAATTTAATGAGTGGCTTCAATGAGAAAAGACTAGTAATGAGCAAAGGTTATCAATATCAACTGCAAAAAAAAAGTAGCAACATGACTACTTTTTTACATCCCTCTTAAAAAGGGAAACACAGTTGTAACATTTGTTTAAACCAAAAGGTAACACATAACAGATAAGATTTCTGTGCAATGCATTGCTTATAAGATCTGGCTAAGTGTGGGAAGTGATAATGTGCAGATGGGAACTACTTCTTTGGGTTTTGGGCAGTTTAGTAGGAAAGCTTTGGCCTGAAAACATGGTTTGCTCTCATGCTTTGTTCTGAATAAATCTTCAGGGTGTTGTTTCTATGGGATGTTCAATAAGCTATCAACAATTTCAACATGTTGTTGATCCACAAGCAGCCTCCATTGTGTGTGTAAGTCTGTCTGTCTGTCTGTCTGTCTGTCTGTCTGTCTATCTATCTATCTATCTATCTATCTATCTATCTATCTATCTATCTATCTATCTATCATCTATCTATCAAGACCTCTACCGCACTTGGTAGGTTTTGAATCGCCTTTTCCTTAAAGTCAAATCACCTTATCTGAATGCAAAATCTGCATTTGCCACATGGTTGAATTATATATCTCTTTTCCGCTTGTTCTTTTGGGGCCTGCAGTTTCTTGGGCATGATGTACCTCTATCAACAGAGGCAGCTGATGTTGTTTTACTGCCCATACTGAAGACAAAATGGCCTACCAAAATGGTAATTAAAGGAAACTTCAACAACTAGCAAAAGACTGAATCTTTCACTACACCAGAGGGCAGTTGAGTGGTACAGGGAATGCAAGGTAACTTGCATTGTATAAAGGTACACCTCCCACACCTTCTCACACTGTTCTACACACACGGAGGGCTGCAGCAGGACTTCCCTCCTCAGACAAGTAATTTCAATGATAAAATATATCCTTAGGTTCCCTGGCACTCAATGCATTTTCCATGCAACAAAAGTTTCCACACACCCCAAAAAAATCACACCATCTTCACCATTCCTTTATCACCCTCCAAGAACTTTCACTGTTGGATATCTGAGGTCTACTGGTTACACACCAATATATGCAGTGTTCCCAACCATTTGAAAAAGTAGTGTTAACTTGGTAGCATTTGCCAGTGTCAAACTGCTCCCTCAAATGCTCGATGATGCAATTGTAATAGCTGCCAAAGAAGAAAAGAAGTGCTAATGAGGACATACTCCATTGTCATCTCGGTTTTTCATGAATTTGGTCGTTTGGCTTCTGTCTTTCCGTGGAGGACAATCCTGCCAGCTGCTCTGTCAATGGGTACTTTCCAGTTCCATTGAAACAGTTTGTCTTCATTAGTGTTTTGTACAAATTCAGTCAAAGGGTGCTTTCACACTGCTGATAAGCAGGTCTGATCTCACGGCCTCTTTCTACTATCTGAGACTGACTAGATGGAACATTAGAGTTCACTACTGATCTTTGAATCACACTCTACTACAGTGGAATCTACAACAACACTGACCCGTTTTCCCTCTTGCATTCTCTCTTGTTCGCTATAACACTCTCTTTCAGGCACACAGAGAGGTTATTGATCCATATTGTTTATCATAATATTTTATATGACTAGTTGCAAAGCAGCAGCACTGCCTATGCCCAAATGTATAAACATTTCTAGGGTGAGCACAAGGTAGAGGAGAGAACCCAGAAGCATTAATAGATCACAACAGTATACACCTATGGAATCCTTGCATGAAACCCAGCATTCATTTTTAGAAGTGGAGAAAGAAAACAGGAAAAACCTAGTATGATACCAGTGGGGGCTGCTGGCTCAGGATACACTCCTCATACACGGCTGCCCTGTCTTGAACACTTCAGTGCTGCATATCTTGCACTATTTGCTTATTGACTGGGACAAGGGCAACTCACCTGCCTGTACCACCTGAGGCATGTTGATGGTGGGGAGACGAGCAATGACTTTCCTTTACCCAAGTCATTGACGAGCAAGCAAGATTGAGAAGGCTGGGCCCATGTCATTGAATGGGATGCCTGCCACGTAGAGGAAGTAGCCCCACTCCCAAATTCTTTGGCAGAAGGCTGGGAGATCTTGAGGACATGAAGCCTTTGGATGGGTGAGTGGGTCAACCTGTGGGTTCCCCCAGAAGAGGCCCCTTAGGTTGGGAGGGGCCAGGCCAGGAACCTGGAGAACCAAAGGCGTGCCAATAACGCCACATCCAGAGCAAGCACCAGCCTGAGGATCTGACAGGCAAACTGGTAGAACATGCTGCAAAGCTGTTGTATGGAACCACTTTCTCACCGTCTCCTTTGCGTATGGACCCTGTGTGGAAACTCATCAGCCTAGTGTTTGATGCTGAGGAAGCAGTCACCTTCCAGGCATTCACAGCAGAAGGCCTCCAGCCAGGCTCCATAGCTGCAGCTATGAGGATGAGTTAGCATCTCCATCCAGCAGTTGTGCTGCCTGGTTCACTTATCTGGGGTGCTGGGGCTGGCTGAAGAGAAGGGCTATTTTCCTGCTTC
Source organism: Phrynocephalus guinanensis (assembly GCA_037367245.1). NCBI lineage: Eukaryota > Metazoa > Chordata > Lepidosauria > Squamata > Agamidae > Phrynocephalus > Phrynocephalus guinanensis. Next base: position 38,145,512 of record CM074742.1, read on the forward strand.
AGCCCTAAATACTCTGTGGGACTTAGTGGGACTCAGTGTAGCTCAGTTGGACACCTCCCTTTGCTTTCTCAGGGACTTTGTCAAAACAAACAATTATCAGTGAGATGGCAGGCAAGGCTGGCCTATGTACCACACGCACCCTTTTAAAAAGTTAATTGTAATGAAAGTTTATTTTGTGTTCAGACATCTCCCATTGTCCTGTCATGGAGGGAGCAACTGGGGCCACTCACACCAAGGGAAACAAAGGAAGGCATACTCCTTACCATGGAAACTCGACCTTTCCTACACCCAAGTCATTGATTAAGTCACCAAAATGTTGTGGTTCCAACAACACTGATTTCAGATCCAGTGAATGGTAAGGAGGACACAGGTAGGGAGAGAAAGGATAGAAAGTGTGAGCAGATTCACCTGCTTTGCCCTCTCAGGAAAGCATCAAAGAGCAGTAGCCTTTTAAAGTGGGTCCCTACTTCCTTTCCTGGTAACTACATTCTGAAACTTCTCAGGAGCTTTTTTTCCTGGCAGCTAGAAAAAAAAGAAGAGGAAAAAAAAGGAAAAAAATGAAGTGTGCAGCTCTGCAATTGCCACCACCTTGATTAGAAAGCAAAGTGTTCTTCTTATATACCGCCCCATACCACTTCAAGTAGTCTCTGGGCAGTTTACAGTCTTTTATTACAGTATGCAGGCTACACATTCCCCCCCCCCAGCAAGTTTGGTACTCATTTTACCGACCTTGGAAGGATGGAAGGCTGAGTGAACCTTGAGCCTGCTACCTGGGATTGAACTCCAGGCCATGAGCACAGTTTTACCTGCAGTTCAGGCATTTAACCACTGCGCCACAAGGTGCCACGCAGCCCTGCTTTCTGGCTGCCCCATTCAGCCCTTGACCTGATCCTGTGATTTGCATTTCCTCATTTGCAGAAAGGTGATCTTTGTGGAGAAGCGGAAGCCCTCAAATACTGTCATGGACCTGGACTACAATCAGGTCTACTACAGGTTCCAAGAAGCACTGAGTAGGCCAACCTAAGCTGTATGCATTGTACTCAGGAATGGGGAGGATTGGGTAGTTTCTATGCATCCCTATTCATTAGAAATACATTTATTTCACTAATCTGGTATATGAGCAAGATCCTTGTATGACTGTTTAATTTCACTGATTGGGATCGTTCAATCGTCCCGTTCTAGTTCTGAGCTTCCACGTAATGTATTCAGATCTAGGGTATAAAAATGCTTTCCTTGAACAATTTTTTGGAACAAAGCCATTGATTTCAAAGTGCCTACTTCAGGCTAAATGGTTTGGGAACTGCAATCTAAAACCATGCGTAGCCACACATGGTGTCCTTTAACAAAGGTGGGTGTTTGCAATATTGAATATAATTCATCCATCACATTTTCTTTCACTTCCTTTCTCCTCATTCATTCAGTCCCTTTATCTCTTGTATTTGCAATATGCCAAATATATTCTCGTCTTTCAAAAGTGCAATTATAATTTCCTGTGGGGGGGGGGAATAGCACTTCACACACCAGCTGAACCAGATGCCTTGAGAAAAACAGCAGCTGTAATTTGAGGATCCAGACTGGTTTTTCACATTTAAATGTAGCTGCTAATAAAAGCTATGAGGAGTGCAGGAGGTTAACATGTTCTTTTCTGTCCTTTTCAGTTTAAACCTCTTTATGCAGTTGAGTCCCTTCTTGAAACAACCCTTTCCTTGACTCAAACAATGCAATCTAAGGGATTTGGCCCTTAGATTGCATTGCTAAAATAAACATCACCCCAGAAGAGTCTATTGACATTAAATATACATTTGCTAATGTGCAGATATGAGTTCAAAATCAGAAATAATCAATGTTTTGTTTTGTTTTCCTTGAAAAATAAAAGATAGTGGAATTCATGAACTTAACATTTCTGCAGGATTAGATGGTAATTGAGTTGTAATGAATAGTAGTAAAATAGGGCATATAATATAATATAATAAATTGGCATCCATTAAAAAAGCCTTGAAAACCGGCCTATTTAGGGGTGCCTTTGGCAATTGCTAGGTGTTTTGTCCTCCCTATGTTCATTGTTTGTCTGTCATGAGTTGTCTTGCCTCTTGCTGGGTATATTTGTTGTTTTAGTCATTACTTGTCTTTGTATATTGGGGTTGGTTTTTCTTTCTTTCCCTTCTTTGTTTTGTTCTCCTTTCTTCTTCTTCTTCTTCTTTCTTCTTCTTCTTCTTCTTATTATTATTATTATTATTATTATTATTATTATTATTATTATTATTATTATTATTATTATTATTATTATTATTATTATTATTATTATTAATCTTTTTGGGTGCTGTTTTATAAGTTGTTATTGTTCCTGTTTGAGGAAAATCGGATTGTGGTATATAAATATAAAAATAAATAATATAATATATAGTAATATAATATAATAACCTTTGAACTGCAGAGATGGAAGTAATGCAATGGTTTATTGGGTTCAGCTCCTCTCAAAGCAACACAATATAATATAATATAATATAATATAATATAATATAATATAATATACATCATAGTTAAAACCAGAAAAAGGTGGTGGAACTCGGTTCTGGCAGGTAACTAACAGAAGAAAAGGTGCCAGAACTTGGTTCTGGTGAGTTCCATCAGAAAAAAAAGCCCTGGAAATAATAACTATAATTTAATTTAAATAGATATAAAGGAGACAGACCATTCAAGCTATTACCAGTTAATGCCTAGTCCCCTTGTTTCTTATGTGCCTCTGCACGAAGCTTTCATTGAAATGTTCAAAGTTATGAACTTAAGTTAAAACTAACAGGTGGATGAATCAAAATTTCTGAGAACATTGCCTGACATTAGTAAGGAATATTAGTAGCAGCCAGCCAAGATTTACACTGAAACCATGGCAATGGGAGAGGTCAAGCTAACCCATTCTTCCAATTAAAGTTGTCTTCCTAGCTCCAATTTTCTTCTGAGACAAAACTGTTAAGCACGTGTCATCCTTATATTTTGCCACACAAGGCAAATAATACATTTAAAGCACCAATGAGGAACATGATGTCCTCCATTTAACCTTTGACTGCAACTCCCATCAGTTCTAGCCAGCACAGCTGGTTGGGGGAAATGGCACAGGAAAGCTTTGGACCCCAGCTCTCCTACTGGGAGGGGTGCACTCTGAACCTCCTGTTAACTCCTGTTAACAGTTTTTAAACCAAGGACTGAATAGCTGTCTCCTTGGGTCCTTTTCCAAGGAGAAAGGTGGGGTAAAAATATTCAAAATAAATAAATAAATAATACATCATGTGTCATTTGGCTTCTTTCATTCCTTTAGCAGTTTTGTGTTTTTGCTTACATTATTTCTGGCCCTGCTCAGTAGCTTACCATTTTTAAAATATTAGAATGATTGACTCATTAAACTGTTCATTCAAAGCCAAGAAACAAGGGTGGAGGATAGATAAGTTACTTCATGTAAGCACTTTTCACACAATCTGCTATAAAACTACATCCGGTAACATCATCACAGGGCAGGTTGTAATTTCTCCTCTGCACTCAGGACTGGTGTTAGAAGTAAGGTCTGAGATTCAAATGATTTTCTGAAAGACAAAATGTGACTTGATGTTAGTAAACCAGTCAAGTGACAATCATTGGTCAGAGGTTGGAGAAGTTACTTTTTTGGAGTGCAATCATAGTGTTCCCCACGACCGCCCGGGATGGGAGGAGAGAGGTGCGGGCGCTGGGAGCTCCAGGGAGGCGGGGTGCTGGCAGCTGGGCCCTTCAATTAGGGGTGGAGCCTCATTTGCATACAGGGTTACCAGAATCCCTTACGGTGGCTTCAAGATGCTCACTGCGACCTAAGTGTCCCGGCTTTCTAGGGGATAGATATACCAATCCGGACAGCTGGTGGGGTGTGGGTTAGGAGTTGCACCGGAAGAAGAGCTCGCCGGCATTCAAACACTGTGTTGTTAGAAGAGCTTATGAAATGAATGAGTCTTCTTGAGTCAGTTTCTGGGCTGTTGGGCTCAATAGCTCAGTGAATTAGGTATCTGGCTGCAGAGCCAGAGTCTGGGGGTTCATTTCCCCACTGTGCACCCCAGAAGAGTCAGCCTGTTTGGCATTGGGCAAACTGCACAGTCCTGGAGTGCCTACAGAAGAAGGAAGTGGTAAATATCTTCTGAGTAGTCTTTTTATCTAGAAAACTCTGATTTGACTTAAGGGCACATGGTGATTAATTTGTTTTTATTTCATTGCATTCACAAAAGCCAATTGGAGTCAAAGAGACTTCTGTACTTACAGCTACATGTTGTTGTTGTTGTTGTTGTTGTTGTTGTTGTTTGTCTTTGAACTTTGGTGATACTGTGTCTTGGTATAGATCAGGCTGAGCAGATAACACACTTGCACAGAGCTATGGATGAAGGGAATTTTATTAAACACAAAGATTACCTCTCCTTAATCTGGTTAGACTGTTTTGGAGTTATGGAGTGTTGGACCTCCAACTGCCATGATCTGCTGGAGGGTACAAGGGGAGATAGATACCAAACTAATAATGACTGCTTTATGTATTTTTATAGGGCATCTTTAACAGGCTGGCTAGCCATCTGGCCCTTTGTTGTCATGTGTCTTGTTCTACCCTGATCTTCTCACCTGGCTAATCCCAAAAACAATGAACCAAGAATGGCTCATTTACACAACAGGAAGATGATAAGCAGGCCATATAGGATATTTGTCTTCCCAGACCTCCAGACAACTCTTTTAGCATAGAAACAAAAAAGGGTGATTACATTGGAGATGAATGGCTGGGGCCATTCATATCTTATGTACTTTTGATGGGGGTCCTTTGGAGCTATATCACTTTATTTCCACTTGGGACCATGGCTCACCTTTAGACCTTTAAGGCATTTCTTTTCTGTCACTGTTTTAATCTATACTTGTCCATGAAAAAAATTCCAGTTAAAACAGTCAGCGGCATGCATGTTGCAGGGGTGTCTTTCAAACCTGGCTAGTCTGGTACTACTGATCAGTTATCAAGGGAGCAAGAATATGTGGTTGTAAAGTTATGGATGCCAAAATGATTTTCAAGTGAATTAGAAGGATTTTCAAATTCTTTGGTATTCAGTAAAGACAGTGTTGTTTAGCAGCTAGATAGTTGCAGTCAGGGCAAAATAATTTTTTTTTTGAAAAATTCCATTCCTGAACCCTTTGCTGTTGTTTATCCCTGCGTTTCATGCTTACATAGGAGTAGCAGTCCCAATGAACTTAATGTGACTTACTTTTTACCTAAATTGAATTGCAAAGTGAATATTCTAGGAGCGGACATCCAAATTTCAGAAGAGTGCAAAGTCTGAATATAGCAATTAAATTAAATAAATTATTTTTACAGGCTGTTCTTACTGGGAATGAAAATACTCAAGAGATGCCAGTTTGCTGTGGTTATTTACAAAGTTTCTGGAAACTGGCCTGACAAGGAGAAGCATTTCAACTTCCCTAAGTGACTTTTCACACCACTGGGAATTTTCCCTCAGCTTCTCCATTCCATACAAAAATCTGTCAATCGTTGGCTCTAAATATTCAACCAGTTTGCTGCCTCCATTAGAAGCCTCATGCAAGACCCTCCATCTGCCCTTTTCTCTCCATTTGCCAGTCATTTATATTCAGGCCAGCAGAATTATTTAGCTGTTACGGATAATAAGATGATTGAGAGGCTCGGAGACCTGCATTGGAGCAGGTCAGATGCTGCCTCATGAGCAGCTCACAAGCGGATTCACATGCAAATACCAAAAGGTTGAGTGCAAGAGGAAAGGCACAGGAGTGGAATTGCTGTTGACACAGAGGGGTCCCACATGTCTGCCTGCCTGTCCAGGAGAATAAAGGAGGTGGGGACATTTATACAGGCAAAGCAGACAAGAAGCATTATTCATACCCGTCACCTGTCTCCATTGTACCCCAGGCATATCACAATCAGCAATTGCTCAGGCACCCCTGCTGCAGGCAAATGTAATAAGCAGAGCAATAAATTTCAATTCTGCTTTGCATTTGTGAGTTTTAATGACCGGGTGACTATTATTCCAATCATAGGCTGTGGAAGGGGAGGGGGGAGGAACTGTTGCTGCTACTGCTACTCAGTCCCGGGTCAGTTTCCCTATCCTTAAATCAATCATGGAGCTTGAAAATAACTATTGATAAATCATTCTTTTTTATTTACTTATCTATAAATATATAAATAACTAATAAATCCAAGTAATACATAGCAATGAGTCCTGCCTTGAGGCAAATGAGCAAAAGCAGACCAGATCAGCAATACTCACGAAATCCTGGGCAGAGCAAAGAGCTTCTGTCTGTGACTGGGGTGGAGCAAAGCCATCTATGTTTTGGTTTGCTTTTACTGACATTCAGAAACAATCTGTATGTTCTTTATTTCCATGGATAGAGTTTTTATTTATTTATTTATTTATTTATTTATTTATTTATTTATTTATTTATTTACCACCCGTCTTCTGAAGGAACTCCGGGCGGTGAAGAAACATCAACAAGTCAACAATTTAATAATAATAATAATAATAATAATAATAATAATAATAATAATAATAATAATAATAATAATAATAATAATAATAAATAATAATAACAAGAAGAAGAAGAAGAAGAACAACAACAACAACAACAACAATAGGAGAAAAAATAAAAAATATGTATATCTAGCAAGATGGTGGGATAAGATAGGAAGAGAAAAAAAATTAAATTAAATTAAATTAAATTGGATTAAATTAAATTAAGGGTCGCCAAAGGCCTCATGAAAGACCCAGGTCTTCAAGGCTTTTTTGAAGGCTGGCAGGGACTGTGCAAGGCACAACTCACTCGGGAGATGGTTCCAAAGTAGAGGACCAGCCACAGAGAAGGCTCAGTTGCATGTTACTGCTTTCCGAGCCTCCCTGGGCATGGCCACCCGAAGTGAGAGCACTTCTAGTAGGTTGGGCCTCAGTTGATCTCTGGGAGATTTGCTCTGCCAGGTATGTAGGTGAGCTTCCATATGGGCATTGTAATAATTTTTAAAAGTTAATGCTAGTTATAAGATACTAGCACCTTGTAATCAGTTCGCTCTTTTTTTGCAGTAACTAAAACATGGCAAGTTGCTTCATAGTCATAACTTAATGTGAGAGTCCCCTGAGCATTTGAATGCAACTGTTCTTGCATAGCTTTCCATTTAAACGTTTACAGTTTGATGTAGATGTATGAATTAATATCCAGAAAACTAGCATGGATCAGTATTAGAGCAACCTCTGTACCCCAGTAATAATCAGCTGTTACCCTCTAGACTTGGGAGGGGGTTGACTAGTTAAACTGCACTTAATTGCTCACCATTGGCTCTGCTGGTTTGGGAAAGTACTACACAACCCATTTATTCAATTCCTCGACAGGTTGATGGGAACTGAAGGCCAAAAACATATGGAAGATCAGGTTTGCCCACCCCAGTTTGATCCCATTTACTTGACAGTGTGCGGTCTTTGCTGTTGTCATTGGCAGTGTCATTGTCATCACTGTTATTATCAAGAATTATTATTGCCTCTCAATTAGAGAAGGAATACAGACCACAGGTTTCACATTCTTTTTGTAGTATGCTGGTGTTCTTATTGAGTCCTGACCCACATATCATGCTGGCGTGTTGGAGAGGTAGTCTATGTACGTAGGATCAATGAAGATCTGATCAGTTAATTATTGTCTGCTTGGTTTTATTTTACTTAGTAAGAAAAAGAAACCTATGTTATTATATGAATTTTAGGCAAATCTAACAACAACTGCTTTCTCTTCTGGGAACTGGGATGTTTTATCAAAGCCGAACATGTTCAAAGGCACACCCAAAGCAATTACTGCAGAAGCCCTAAAAAAAAAAAAAACAGAGAGTCAGAGAATAAACCTTAATCTTCAGAGACATGTAGAGAGCATTAAGAATTTGTTTTTAATCATAATCATAATAATCTTAAAACAGCAGCACTGGAAGACACCCCGTGGGTCATCAAAGCCAGCCCCTGTCAAGGAGGCACAGTGGGGAATTGAACTCCCAGCCTCTGGTGCTGCAGCCAGAAATTGAAAACACTGAGCTATCCTGCTCATGACCTCCTAGAACACAGCTTTTTAAAGTATAAAAACTCTGATATTGTCTCTCTCTCTCTCACACACACACAGTTTGGCCTTCAATGTAGAATAACGTGAGATGGCCAATAACATTGTTTTTCTCACACGTAGTAATTGTTTGTGTTGATTGATTTGCAGAACTGTGCAAATTAGTTTACAAAATTGAAGGCCAACGAAGGATTGGCCTGGTGTACTTGCTTTTCTACAAGAACACTTTTAATGATGTCCAAACATGATCCTTGGGAAAGGTAGACATCTTTATCACCTAGGATCCCTGGGGAGAAATCACTTGAGTTGAGAAGTGTCTCTGGTGCATCAAAAGCTTTCACCCAACAATCACCCTGAACCTGTCCTAGACCAATCTGCACAATATGTGTAGCTTCTGGATATAGTGTGCAGCTGAGATCCACAACACAGAGACTCAAAACTTACAGATTTACAGCAGGCACTCGTAATCTATGCACCCACTCAATGCAATGAGAAGGGCATGACAGCTACACAGAAGCAAGATGTTATAAGTAGACATGGGCATTTCGTTTTGGAAGGGGTCTGGTTCTGAAACAAAATATGGCAGAACAGCTGCTCTTTGGTACCATGATCCACCTTCCAGAATGAAATCAACCAGTCTCTTACCTCGTTTTGGGTAGCGAGGTGCTAAACTCCAATGAGGAAGCAGTCTCAGACGTATCATATTTCACTCTTCCTGGTGCTAGCCAATCAGGAGCTGTGCAGGGACATGCATCATCCTGCCTCCCTGCCTGATTGGCCAGCACCAGGAAGAGTGAAAGATGACGTGCTTGAGGCTGCTTCCTCTTTGGAGTTTAGCCCCACGCTACCCAAAATAAGGTAAGACACTGGTTGATTTCTTTCTGGAAGGTGGATCCCAGTACTGAACGGCAGCTGTTCTAACATGTTTCATTTCGGAACCGGACCCCTTCCGAAACGAGATGCCCATGTCTTATTACAAGAGAAACTGAAAATAGAAAAGAAGAGGACGTCATTGGTTGGCACTGCCAGCTTCCACCTGAGGTCACTCACATTTATCATTAAACTACAGCCCATTCTTGAAAATGACATTTCCTTCTTCCAGACTTTGGGTGAGAGGCCTATGCTTTCTTAAAGATAGCCACCAGCCTTAACAACTGCTGACACAGCAAGCAACATAATATGAATGCAGAGGTAGGAACAAGACCCTGGCTGCCAAACGTGTCTTCATATCTACATAGCAATAACATTACAGGTCCCACCAATGTCAGTGGGGTCATTTACTTGTCAGAGGGTCATTTACTTGTTTATCTTCTAACCAGATATATGCCACTCTCAGCCAGCAGTGCCCCTCCTCACATGGCAAACATATCAATCTGCAGCCAGAAAACCAACATAATGCAAACCTGACATCAGGAATAGCAACACACAAAAGGCTATGTCAGAACACTCTAACTTGCTGTGATTCTTGTTTCTTGATCTGAAAGTGTTTGTTGCGCAACGTGACTTGTGGCTCTTGGAGAATCAGTATATTGGACTAGGACTCAGCAGACCTGGGATGGAATCCCTGCTCTGCCAGGGAAGCTCACCATAGGGTAGCTATGGTAGACTACTTTGGGGTCATCTCACACATCCTGAAAACCCTGCTAAGAGTTGTCATACGTAGAGATGGGCACGACTTGAAAAAAAAAATTTTTTCGAGTTGTCGTTAGTCGGGCCAGTCCCGTTTCGGGTCGTTTCCGGTTTTCGCGAAAATTCGCAAAAATTAGTCGGTTCGTTTTTTCGTTTTTCGTTGTCGTTAGTACTGGTTTTTTGGGGGGGCGGGCTCCTGGAGGCACCTCTGTGGGGTGGGTGCCTCCTCTGGCCCGCTATAAAGGGAAAGTGGGCTCCTGGAGGCACCCGTGGGTGCCTCCTATCCTCACCCACTAGGAAGGGGAAGCAGGCTCCAAGAGACCCCTCTACATGGGGGTCTCCCTTCCTCACCTGCTGCTGCTGCAAAATGCTATGCAATAGCCATATGGATATTGCATAACAGAATGTGCAGACAGTGAGACCAGTGTGAGAGTGATAGAATCATGCCTTCCCTGCACAAGGCTCTCGCACCACCATGTCTCACACAGGCTTTAAGGTGGCTTAGTGCAAGGGCTAGGGTTAGGCTAGTGACGGGTAAGGTTACGGTGGGCTAGTGGGTTGCACCTCTGGGTGCCTCTCTGACACACTAAGAAGACAGTCTGTGACGTATGGGTACGGAGTCAAGGGTTAGGGTTAGGGCTAGGGCAGGTTTTAGGGGGCTTTTTGGCACATCCCAGAAGTCTCCATGGCCAAGTGGCCATGCGATTGGTGGGATGGCTCCAAACATTTGCATGGTCGTCCACTCCCACATGGCTGGCCACTCGGCCAGCCCATCCAATGCGCAGGTGAAAAAAAAAATCAAAAAAAAATCAATGGAGGACAGAGGAGGAGAGGAGAGACATTTTGTTGCAAGAAAAAACCCACTGCTACTGTGAAAAATCTGGCAGTTTATAAATTTTTGCGTGTTTCTGTTGTGCTTGTGTGTTTTTGGACCACGATTTCAAAAACAATATTGCGTTCGCCGGCCCATTTTGGATCCCCCGCCCGCACCGCATGGCATGGCGATGGCGACTCACGAGTCCGGCTGCCCAGGATGGGGGGGAGGCGGGGACCCCCCCCTCCAGAAACCACCCCTCCGGTAGCTGCCCTGCGCCCTTAGTCAAGCAGGCATTTTTCCGCCTGCTTTTTTGGCCCGGGAATGGGTGGGGGGAGAGTTTAAAAGTTTTTTCCTGTGCCGTCCGTGCCGCTTGCTTGCGCTTTAATTGCGGCGGCCGGCGGCCGGCGAGACTGGGCTTTTTGCTGGCTGCGAGCCTCCGGCGAGTCCCACAGAGCAGCCCACTAGGACGGGGGATGGGGGGGAGGACGGGGACCTCCCTCCAGAAACAACCCCTCTGGTACGTGCCCTGAGGCACGGCAGGCATTTTTCCGCCTGTTTTTTGGCCGGGAACCGGGTTTTTTTAACTTTTAAAAACTTTTTTTCTGTGCCGCGTGGCATCGCGCGATGCAAGGAACGAGCACGACAAATCAGACCAAAATTGTTCGTTCGTCGGTTCGAGCTCGAAGTCTGGGGGAGTAATTCCCGTTACCGTTTCCGTAGAGTAACGGAACCGAGTAACGGAAACGGAAACGGGAATACCGCTAAGTCGTGCCCATCTCTAGTCATACGTTCAATGCAATTTGGTGTCACATAACACATATGCATCCCACTCTCTAGGGCTTTGATTCAGAAGTTGCAATTCTTGTTTTATCCCCCTCTGGCAAAAGTGGGGATGAGAGAGGGGCTACAAGCCCTAAAAACAGCCTTGGTGCTGGCAGGGGTTACTGTATTTTCATATCACTGTGAGCAGATGCTTAGCAGAAGTGGAATGCTAGAATACTAGGTGAAAGGAGGACAATTATGACAGAAAAGAGCAGACTGATTGTACATGGTACATATTATTTAGTTCTGGCCTGGTTTTCTTTCCAAATAGGATTGAAGACCATTTGCTACTGGCAACAAACAAACAAAGAAAGAAACAAAGAAAGAAAGAAACAAACTGATAGATCCAAAGGAAGAACAAGAAAAGACCAGCCAAGCAAACTATAAGAAGATTAGCTTGTATATACTGTACAATTGATATTAACTGAGTGGTATAAATTGCATCACTGAGGCTGTGTGTGTAGGTTAAACTGGCTTGGCTGTCAGAGGTGTTTAAGATCAACCCGATGCAGTGGATTAGGATTGCCGCTAAACCCTCTAGCCGCCAGGATGACACAGCCCTTGCCTTTGACCCCTGCAATAGTTGTTAAGCAGAAGAGACACCCCAGTCTCTCTGCCTCCAACACAATGGACTTGCAGCCAGATTTCCCGGTCTCCTCCTGCCCTTTATCTTGGATAATGCAGTGGTGACAGGAAGCCAAAACGGTGACCCCAGTGACCTGGAGGGATTGTGTATTCGTTGTTTTGCCGCAAAGCTCAAATTGAGGAATAAGATTTAGAAATATCTACTTGTTAAAAGAGGCAAGAAATGCTTCTAGGAGGGGCAGGGGAGGAGGAAAGCTCTTAACACAGCCAATGGAAACTTGCTGTGTAACTGCTCTTCCATCTTTCCAGAGTAGGAAAAAAATCCATGCTTTGTATTGCAGCTCTCAGAATCTCAAAGCCATCTCTGATCTTTTCCACTCCAGTGCATTTCTTCTGGAAAGGGTGGAGGGGGAAGATATATCGGAGAAAAATAGAATAAAATTGCAATCTGAAGATGCTGTTGTCTGAACTATTGAAAAACTCCTTGCATAATTTTAAAAAAATATGCCATGGGTTCCCCAGCATCACCAATTGTTGCAAACCTATACATGAAAGAAGTGGAGAAGAAGGCACTCAACACCTTCCCAGGGACAACACCATCCCACTGGTTCAGGTATGTAGATGATACCTGGGTGAAAGTCAAGATTCAGGAAGTAAAGGCCTTTGCAGACCACATCAACGCAGTGGAGCCTAATATTAAGTTCACTAGGGAAGACAACCACAACAACAGGCTGGCTTTCCTGGACTGTGCAGTCATCATCAGACTCAACCATAGCCTGGGAGTAGAAGTTTATAGGAAACCAACCCACATAGATCAGTACTTACTGTTTGACTCCCAATATCCATTACAAAACAAATTGAGTCATCAGGACCCTAAGCCACAGAGCAGAGAGCATCCCTACCTCCACAGAAGCCAAGAAGAAAGACAGGCACCTGAAGACAGCACTTAAGGCCTGTGGATATCCAAAGTGGGCCTTCAACAAAGCAGTGGGCCATCCCAGAAGAACAAGGGATCAGCCTGAGACCCAGACCCGACAGAAGAACCTGGTCATTCCCTACATGGCTGCAGTGTCTGAGAAGCTTAAAGGGATTTTTGGCAAATACCACATCCTTGTTTATTTCAAGCCCACAAACACACTAAGGCAGAGACTTGTCCACTCAAGACCAAAACAAAAAAGGAGCAATATAGTATATGTGGTCCAATGCAGTGAGGAGTGTGCAGATCTCCATATTGGAGAAACTAAACAGCCATTAAACAGAAGGATGGCCCAACATAGGAGGGGTAATCAGCTCAAAACCAGAATCAGCAGTACACCTCCACCTGAAGGACAAAGGGCACTCATTCAAAGATGAGTATGTACACATATTAGACAGAGGAGATAGGTGGTTGAGAGAGGGGTGAGGAAAACCATTCATGTGAGCATTGAAAACCCCCTCTCTCAACAGAGGTGAGGTGCTCAGGCACAGTCCATCTGCCACTTATCAGGCTGTGATTTCAACAATACCCAGACAAATAAAAATATTTCATGCCTTCACCACCAAGGCCATAGTTAACGACCCATACATTATGGGTTTCAGCACCTTAGGCCATGGTTCACCTTAAGGCTACTGAGACTGTTGTCTACATAACGAGCCTATTCAGGCCATTGTTCATCTGATGAACCTCTTTCAGACCAGTGTGACAAGAGGTCAAAGTGAACTGTAAGATGGAGGGCTTGCCACTAGCTTTCTTCAGACTGGCAAAACTGTTTGGAAGAGGAGCGAAACATTTCAATTTCTCAAGAAAAAGAAGTCCAGTTGCTATGATTCAACTTCCAGATAAATATGGGTTGCCCCTCTGAAACTGATGTTTCTGTGGCTGCTGACGCACATCTAGGTTCACTCGCAGCTCTCCTGTCATCCATCCTTTTGGTTTCAGTTTCAAGTCAAGGATAAGGCTTCAAGGATACATTTCAAATTTAACAATAATGCTAGGAAAGAGCCATATGAACCCATCAGATAAATGATTAACTGGCACAGGCTGAAGCCATAGGGACTTGAGCTGCCCTCCTCTGAAAATCCAAATGCTCCAGTTGAAAGAGAGAGTGCCCTGGTTTTGCTCCTTTGCCACTCCATCCAAGCCTTGCAGGAAGATTTCAAAGAGCTGGCCTGAAGCAGATCAGCCGGTTCCTTGAAGAACTCAGCAGCTATATAATCAGAGATCACAGGCTGTAGTTCCCACGCAATGTGTCTGGTTGCAAAGCATTCAAAGTCCAATTAGGTCAGCTTTGAGGGTAGATTGACAATGTAGCAAGGGTTTATTGCTTCCTTGTTCCTATTTGCAAAGGAGCATAGTAAAAGAGGACAATCCAAGCAAGGGGAAACAAAAGGCCTCCCTGAGCTGTGCAGGCATCTCAGCTATTTGCACACATTGGTCTTGCCATTTCCCCTTTGGCCTGGCCACCACATAAACTGCTTTCAGTTCACTTCATTGAGAGCAAGACATTTGCCTACTAAGCTCTTTCCACTGACTCCAGATAAGGAAACTGGCACTGACCAATTTTGAAGCCCTTTTCAGGAGTTTTATCTGCAGCTTCACCTTCCGTCTGTGGTTTGTTTGACTGGGAAGGACTTTTTTCATCTGCGGGGATTGTCTGTCCAGCACTAACCAAGCATTCCATTCAGCCTTTGCATTTGAAGAGAGTCCCAGCTCTCTACCAAGTGTTTCTTTCCCTCTTTTTACTCTGTTCATGACAGTTGTTTGTTTGCTGTCAATCTGTTCAGCTGGTTGCTAAGTATGTGTGCACTAAAGAAACAAACAGATACAAGTCTGTAATTTCAAGCAATTCTAGGTAAAGATTGTTTTATATATTTTCTCCTAGAAATGTCTGAGAGTGAGTTACAGGATTGAGGCTTTAAGTGTCAATTCATTAGAAAGGGGTAGAATTTCAGGAACCTTGACACTGTCCTTTGTGGGTCTCTGTACTTCTGTGTAACAAAAAGGGATTTCACCAGAAATTTAAAACTGGTAACTTCTAATTAGCTACTTCTGCTGCTTTTAATTACTTTTTTGTACTTATGGAGGGTGGCCTCACAAGTTCAGTACTGGCTCCATACTCTTGTCTTGTTATCAACTGTGGATATTTTGCTAGTAGTAAGGTAGGCAGAAGTCGATTGTGTCTTGCAATACAGCCCAGCAATTTGTAATATTTGGTGCTTTTAAAAATGTAACTAGAAATAGTATTGCACTTACTTTTGACAAATAAGGAAACAATGTATTTTACTCACCAGTACCGGACATAGTAAACATTGCTTAAGGAACAATGAACTTTTTTTAAAAGTAACAAGTGCAACAGTAACTAACTATTGAGAGCTTTCTAATGAAAGCTTTCAAGTATGTTTCTAGAATCTGGCCCCTTCTTGCATCCTGCACTTTCCAAGGGAACTATGGTATGGCGAGCCCTGTAGCAGCTAAAATGTTCCTTGAGTCATTTGAATGGCTTCCAACATACCACACAGAACATTTCTATTATACAGTCTCCCGCCTCCCTTCAAAGCAATTCAGGAACAGCATGGCCTAGTCTTGGCTGCCCAGAGGAGGAAAGATCACTTAAAGCATACAGCACATGTTGTAATATTTGGTTCATTTGCAAATTTACAAGTAGAGCATAGGTGGAAGCAAATAGTTCAGCTCTGCTCGCAGGGACTAGATCTCCTGCCCCACATGACAATAGGCATATGCAGGAGTTTTTCCGAAGGGAGAAAAACACATCATGGTGTGCGAGTATAGTTCACGCGCACAAGTTGGTGCATGTGCCTGGACTATGGTTATGCATGATTTAATCATTTAGGCATCACATGTAAGGGCATTTAGAAGCCAATAAGCCGTGTGTGGAAAATCTTCCAAATCTGGCATCTGACACCTGTAATCCAGACCGCAGGAGAAATCGTGAACCCCAGCAGAAATTGACGTGAAGTCAAAGACATAAAAAAAACAATAGTACAAGATGACAAGAAGGGGAAAGCTAGATGAACAAATACCATATTTAAGAATGTAATGGACCCTAGGGAGTCTTTCTGGCAGCCAGACGGTAAAGAGGAGCAGATATATAGCTGTCTAAGTATTTTATAGTTAATAAAGAATGGGAAAATTCAGAAGAAGTACCTACTGCCACCCTATGTCCATATGACATTAGATACCCAGAGAGAGAGAGAGAGAGAGAGAGAGAGAGAGAGAGATGTCCTGCCCAGACTCTTTGGGTGCATCCACTTAAAGAAAGAACTCCTGCTACTCACAATTAGAAAGAACTTTTACAGAGCTTTTGTTTGTTTTGTTTTTTTGGGGGGGGGGTGGCCCTTTTAATTTAATGACTTTTTTTTTGAAGAAGAGAGAAGAAAATGGTGGACAAACACAAGGAAGATTGCACACCAAAAATGACATTGTTTACATATTTTGCAACCTCCGGGAATGAGTCAGTATGGTTGCACCATAAACATCTCACCTCACAACTCCGTCCTCCTGCTTCTGTTCTGGCTGTCTTGCAGATCTCTGTCTTGCCGCTTTCCCCAAATTATGTCAGATCAGCCCCTACCCTTAATTTCTGTACAAAAGAAGCTTAGGTGGCCATCTTGAGCCATAAATCAGCAGGTCCTCATTTTGAATATCTCCTATGCCAATTGTTCACTAGGTTATCTTAGGCAAGTCACTCACTCTCATCTGCAGTCACCCTAAGTGGATTGTGGGCATAACAATTGTGATCTAGCATTACTTTCAGACTTGTTGGAAGGATCACACTCTTGGATTGGGGAAGTACTTTGAACACCTGGAAGTACTATTCCAGAAATGAACAGTTTGGACAGGTTCAAGAGCCAGTTCCCCAAAGACTTGCTGTGGGCCACACATTCCAGTGGGCTGCTGAAATTTGGCAGCAAATGTAGAGATGGGAAATGTTTGGATTTTTTAAACCTACAAATCCCAGAATTTCTCAGTCAGCAATGACTGTAGGATTCTGGGGGATTATAGGCACTGAAGATAGATAGATAGATAGATAGATAGATAGATAGATAGATAGATAGATAGATAGATAGATAGATAGATAGATAGATAGATAGATAGATAGATAGATAGATAGATCACTACTGTAGTGCAGTTTTCAAGATAAATGACATATTTTTGGTATGGTTTTACCTATATCACTCCCAAAATGGCTTTTCATCATCAAGTGGAAATTTGAGCCCAGCACTCCTCGGTCCTTGTCTGTCACTACACCACACTGGCTCTCACTATACAAATAGTACAGATTATTTTTGTAACACAAAATCCATGTGCCCATATTCTGCACAACCCGGGCCCCTTTTCTACATTATCATTTCATTCAGTGGCACTGGTAAGAGGCAGCAGTGTGCAAAAGCAGAACCAATTTCCAGGAAAAAAATATATAGATGTTTTCCCAGCATAACCAGGTTGCTAATATACTGGAAGGTTGAGTTTTAGATGAAAATGGCAACTATTTGTTTTAGAAACAAGGAAAAATACCAAAAAGCAAGAATATTTAAATAGAACGTTTCATATTTCATAATAAACTGTGGTGTAAAGACCCAAAGAAGACATTATTTGTGATTTTACACAGAGGCCCCTCCACCTCTACAATTTTAAAATGATGATTACTATTCTCATCATCATTTAGTCTCCTAAGGGTTAAAATAATACAGTGCCATTAATGAAAAAAATCATTTGGGTTACTCCTCCCATAGTTCAACTAGACACTGAATGACATCAACTTTGGAATGGTGGTGTTGATGATCGATGATCAAACTGGCAGTGCACATAGAACTCTGAAAGCTGATTTTTTACTAAAGAGTGTATTCCAAGAAGGAACATTTCCAGGACAAATTATTAGGTCATCATCAGGAGAGGCCTCTGGGCTGTTATGCAGGAAACCCAGCCCTCAGTAAGAAAATGAAAAAAAGGTTTCCTTTTAAAAGGGAACAGAAAAGAAAATGAACAGTTGCTATGTGGCATGGGATAAAAATAACATAATCTCATCCTTGTTCCTGCCCTGAAACACATAGGTATTGAACGAGGGACAAACTCATTTAGAGTGATTTTCTTTTTGCCTTCCAAATTACAGGGAGATTTTTATTTTCTCACCTTCAATGTGCTGTTGTAAACATGTTCAGCCCGCCCACCCTGATTCTGATTCTGAAAGCTCCGCCAATGGTCACAACAAAGGCTGGCACTAAATTAGATTTTGGTAAAAAGGCTGGCTAGGTAGCTCAGTCAGGGGCATATCTGGGGGGGGGAGCAGAAGGGTACATTTGCCCCGGGTGCAGCAATCCAGTGGCACCTGGAGGAGGAGCAGGAGGAGGAAGCCATGCACCCTCCCGCTGCACAACAGTCTCCTTTCCCCTAAGGCTTGGTGACGGCACCCCCTCCGCCGCCTCGCACCAGGCACATGGTGAAGCAGACAGGCAGACAGGAGTACGGTGACCACAGTGCCCTCCTTCTCCTCTTCCTCACCTTGGTGGGAGAGGTGTAAGGCGCATGAGTGCTACCGTGTGTGTGTGTGTGTGTGTGTGTGTGTGTGTGTGTGTGTGTGTGTGTGTGTGTGTGCGCGCGCGTGCGTGCACGCGGGCATGCGCGCACACATTCCCATCCGCCCACATGCACGCGCACCACCCCAGGCCTGCAGGGTCCCCACCCCGTTGCTGGGTGGGTGCAATGTTGAGGGGGAGGCAGGCAGAGCGCAAAAATGAACTTTGTACCCAGGAGCTCCAAATCCTGGCTATGCCTCTGAGCTCAGTGAGGGCGTTTATACACGACCCCTAAGCTCTGCCGCAAATGGCTGCAAGCTCCGGACGATAAAAATGTTTACCCACCAGCTCCGGAGTTTGCAGACAATTAAGTGCGACCCCGCCCACCTAAGCGCAACCCAGCACACTTTTCTTGTACCTGCTCTTGGGAGGTGAAAAATATTTGATGCGGATGTGCTGGGCTCTCCTCGCTTCTTTTTGTTTTTGTTTTTTTGCCTCCCGCCCCTTTAAGAGGAACCAGGAAGTGACCGGGCTCCCCCGGTAGTGTCCACCAACACCGGGAGGTAAGGCTTTATTCTTCTGTCCCTTTTTTTCCTCCCTCCCCTCTCGCAGCCGGCAGCCAGGAAGTACGGAAGGGTGGAGATGCACAAAGAGCGACAAACCCCTAATATATCTGGTCTGAATTTAAGGGCCAGTGGATCTTAGGGGTCATGTAAAAAGGCCCTGAATCAGGCGTCGGACTATGGAGTCAAAAGTTGGGAGTTTGATTTGCCACTGGGCTTCCCCAAGAAGGGGATGCTAAACCATTTCTGAATACTCAAGAAAACCCTGAAAGAGGGTGTCATGAGTTGGAATCAACTTACCAATGAATAACTGTTATTAGAAAAAGAAAAGAATGCTGCTGAGTTTGAAAGGAATCGTTTGCCTCCAAAACGGTCATATCTACATAACTTGCAGGGAAAACATATATGGAACAGTACATGTATTTTCAAAATGTGGACGGTTAGAAATGCACGTACATTTGAAGAATAATTTCCAAAGTTCTTCAGTCAGTGAGAATAAAACTGTATACATGGAAAAATATGTATAGTAGTTTTCAATGCAAACATAAATACAGTACATGCAAAGAAAATCCATTGCAACAAACAAACAAACAAACAAACAAACAAACAAACAAACAGAAATGTTCACAACCAATATGAATCAACGAAGGAGAAAAAACACAGACTGATTTTGTGGAAACTCAAGGAAACTAACATTTCAATGTTTAACAGATTGGGGATGGGCCTTTCGGTTTGTGCAAATAAAGCCCAACCTCTGTGCAACCTCTGTGCGACACTCTTTTGACAATGCTGGGCTCATAGTTATGATGGTGCTCATATTTCGTCTTGTTGTGATTGCATACTAGATTTTGTAAACGTTTTTTGTTGTTGTTTTAGGATTACAACCTCTAGAATTCTCTGAGCAGCATGATCAGTAGCCATACTCGCTCAGATATTTTGGAGCTGTATTTTAAGAAAAAGTAACTCGGCTGTACAAATCCTAGTAGTCTATCTATCTCTCATCCATGGGGATTCCGGTAATCACAATCTCTCATCTTCATATGCTGCATGGTCAGGCTGAGTTTGCCTCTACCTCCCTTTGAAGCTGAATTTGCCATGTTGCTTTTTAAAAGTAATTTGTTTCCATTGCTTGCTATTTTGTTTGGCATGCAACCCACCACCTTTCATCATGACAGACAGTATTGAAAAACTAACTCATTACACTACTTGCTCATTCCTTTTCTTTTTCTTTTCTCTTCTGTTTTTCTAAATTCATACGAGAATGGCACAACATTAGAAAACTGTTTCAAAAAAACCATGTCTTAAAACACCCCTTAAAAGTAGGTTCTGAAAGTAACTAGAACATTTTACTTGCTCTACCAATGAAATAACTTCACACGTATTTCTTATGTTAACTTTAGATATATGAATGCTTTGCTCCAAAAGGTTATTACATCCTGGTATCTATATAACTTGTTGTAACTTCTAACACTGAAGCTCTGCTTCAAAAGAATCATGTCCTTAGTCTAAAGGGACTGGAGGTAATCTGTGTTCCAGTAAATCAGCCATCTTGCTTTGTTTAATAAATATTATCCCAGCATGTTGGAATCTGGGCACAGTTCTGGCTCATTCCTGAAATGCTCACGTAGGGCCTACAGTTTATGCAAGCCAGGCTTTGGGAGAAGAATGATTGCATAAACTATCAACATCTGCAAAATCTTTCTTCCACAACATGGTTATTAGTAAACCAGCAGAGAGCATGCCAAACCTGGTCAGTCTGTCTCTCTGTTACTTAAATGTTGCAGTTTCTGGCCCTCTTGGAGCTTGTGTGAAAATGAATCGCATGTCAGGCAGAATTTTCCCCAAACCAATGGTTCCCAAGCTTAGGGCTCCAGATGTTCTTCAAGTAAAACTTCCACAAGCCTTCACTACTAGCTGAGGTGGCCAGGATTCTGAGTCCAAGAACATCTGGGGGGGGGGTGGCAAAGTTGGGAACCATTATCCTAAATAATTTGGGCAGAAAGTGATTCACGTACATGTGCGCAAACGTCAGCCAGACCTTTTCAAATGGGAACCCTTTAAGGCCTTACTAAAGCAACAGGTTTTATGAGACCATTTTTGTGGCTTTTGACAATACCATTGATTATTTGTTCTGAATTACTGGGTGTTAAGATTCCACACCATTTCAACTGTACTTAGGTTCTGAGGCCGACAAAAAGCCTGCATGAAGCAAAGGCTGTTGTAAGGGTCATAGTACGGATTAGTGCACAGATACAGATTGTTCTGTTTATTTTACCTCTGGGTGTGTCTGTTTGAGTTGCCAAACCCTACCCTCTACTTGAAGGGAGTTCACTTCCACCAGGAAAACCCTTGTAACTCAGGCAGTGGGAAAGGAAGTATGCTCCTGGAATTGAGGCCCCACCAAGCGAAGAGAATGTTATTCAATTATGTCATAGCTCAGACCCCTTTTAAAAAGTTGATTTAAAGGATTAGAGCCAAAAAGAAATAATTGCAAAGGAAGAGCAAGGCACTTTATTGACAGCTTATTTGGCAAGGTTACATACTACAGCTGCATTGTGTACTGTATTGTTTTAAATAAAGGCTTTTATTGTTTTTTTGTTTTCAACTTTATGTCACCTTGGGACTATATACCAAAGGGGCGATGATCAATCAGTCAGGCTTAAAACCAGGGTACTTCAAGAGCCAGATGCAGGGGAGTGGTATCAGAAGACAGATATCTAGTCTCATGTGCTCCCAGACGCATCTGGTGAGGCCACTGTGAGATACAGGAAGCTGGACTAGATGGGCCTTTGGCCTGATCCAGCATGGCTCTTCTTATGTTCTTATTATTCCTGGTCAAACCCTATGTACTTCTACACAAACCATACCAATTATAGAATAGCTGTATGTTTTGCATATAAATTAGCATATGTTAATATCATGTAAATCTGTATCCTCCCATTTAATTGTCTTCTAATCCTAGCAGGATTGCACCAAATTTCTTGCTATGAAATGTATCCTTAGTTGAACCAACATCCTGGCTATCGCTATACAAAAACCCCACTCACTGCACAGAAACTGTCCCTATCTTTTCCATTCCTTTTTGTTCCATCACAAATTGTTCACTACTGAATGTCTAAATCCATTGGCTCTTTATAAAATGTTCTGTGTCTCATCTGCATTGAATTCATTTGCATTGCATCTTAATGTTGAAGTTTTGGCACACTTTTAAATGCCACCCTACTTGTAGTTCCTTAAAGACTGACAGATTAATTACCTCAGGAGATATAGTACAATGCTTTTTTCATGTGTTAAAAATATTCAGATTATTTGTTTATTCAGCCAAATTTTACATTTTATCTTAGAACTGCAGATCTGGAAAGGATCACAGAATTAACTTAATTCTATAAAGATAACAGAATGTACATAATCTAGTGTACCGTTGGTCAAATGACAAATTGCTATGGAATGAATCAGGACTTCAGGAGAAAAAGGATCAGGAGTTGGCATACAGTCCACACTTTTGTCTCCGCTCAGAAATTGACTTCTTGTTTTCTCCATGTCAGTTGAGTGCCTCATGAAAGAGGTAATATAAGCTCCCAAGAGTCCCTTGTCTATTTTACTCCACCTGAGCTTTTATGATGCTTCACCTCTTCCATTATCCAAGTGTTTTCTTCTCTTCCTTTTCAGTGCTGGCCGACTGACTGAGGAAAATTTTCTGCCCAACACAAAATAGCGCCTCAAACTCACTTCTGCATACAAAACTCAACTTGGCTGGTGCTGGAACACTGTTACAATCCTGACTGGCAATACGATATGATTATCTACCAATTCTGAGGGGAAACTCTGGTTTAGTTGGTACAGAAATGCTGGAGGGCTCACAATGAGCCATTCGGAGACACTATTGCTGCTCACCAGCATCTGCTTCCTGAGCTAAATTCTCCTGCTGTTTAATGGCTGGGACCTCCCAAAGGTGGTTGGATTAATTTGCTCATGCCGGTAACAATTTGCTATATCTTCTACTGGCTTCTTTTGCAGTGGGTAAAGAAATTTATATCCACAATGAAATTGCTCCTCTATAACAAGACATATCAAAATTCCCTACCATGGTTTTTCTTACATTCAGCATCCTAGTACAGTGGTACCTTGTATAAAGGAATTAATTAGTTCCAAATGAAATTATGTTAAGCAAATTTTCCTTTATACAAACTCCCAAAGGAATGCATTGAAAACGGAGTGATCCCATTTTTATGTTGTATGGATTTTCCCCATAGGCAATTATGTTAAACAAATTTCCCCTATCTCCAGAATTTTTTATTTTGTACAGATTTTATGTTATACAAGCTGTTTGTTATACAAGCGTCCACTGTATTTCCCTTTATTGTATGAATTTAGTTTTACTGGAAGTATGTTTGAGTCCGGGAAAAGAGAACGTGGAAAATGGAGAGGAGAGACCAATGCCTTCTGATACACAATCCATTTACTCTACCTGAACCCCTAATTTACTCCTCATATTTATCCCCTACAGTAAGACAGGACCTGCCACCAGACAAAGAATTACACACTGCAATAAGTTGTTTTCAATTTTATTTATCTTTTAATACAATCTTTTAGAATGGTGCTTCCCACTAGGTGTGCTGGCCAAGAGTTCTGGGAGTTACAGTAAAATAACATCTTGGGTCCTAAGTTTGGAAACCACTGTTTATATATATATTTTATTTATATATATGCTGCCCATAGGTCTCTGGGTGGCTCACAATCAAAGTAAACAATTAAATAATTAAAACATCAAATTGCAATATAAATATACAATAAAACATTTATACAATAAATACAATGTATTAAAATACCACACTAAAATCACCATATATTTATTTTAAAAAATTTGATACAGCTTGTATGCTGTCATCCACTGGCCCAAAGGTCTCGCTGGGAGGGCTCACAATCAAGCTGCCGAAAACGCCCAATTCTACAAGCCATCCCTTTCAAAACTCTTTCAAGGGCCCTTGCAATCTTAATTGCCGGGTAGGTTACATATGGAAGGAAACATCCTTCAATACTAATAAAGGGCAATGTATTCAAAACAACCACACTAAATTCACCATCACTGGACCCAAAGTTAATACAGAATCGGCGTAAAAAACTTCTGCCAAACAGCATGATTTTGAACCAGTTGCAATCGCCGGACCATCTTCAAAGGCAGCCCCACATAAAGGCCATTGCAGTAATCAATACGGGATGTTGCATGCGTAACTGTCATGCGGGTCTCGCATCTGGGAGGGCATATATTTCCACAATCTGGAGAAAGGCACCCCTGCCACCGAGTCCACCTGGCCCTCCAGACCTGTCCGGCGGAGCACCCCCAAGCTACGGACCCTAGAACGGGGATAACCCCTCCAGGACAGGGAAGTGGCCCTCTATATGTCCGGCGAAGCATTTATAATAGAATATGTATATATTCTAAATCTGTGTGTATGTGTGTGTAATATGTGTGTGTGTGTGTGTGTGTGTGTGTGTGTGTGTGTCTGTCTGTCTGTCTGTCTGTCTGTCTGTCTGTCTGTCTGTCTGTAGCACATCTTGTGGGGAATGGATGCTGGGCCACAAAAGGCATACCTCAGGTTCATGAGAATTTTCATCCAAACAGGCTATAATTCTATTCTGGTTAATGTTCCTGACAAAACCTTCTTTGCTTTTAATAGAGATGACTGCACCAATATTCAAAGCTTCTGGAGGAACTGGAGCTTAATAATAATAACCTTTATAAGAACCAAACAGAAATCCACTGGTAGTAAGCTTGTTTCCAGGCATCGTTCTTCCTCAGGCTGCATGTTAAATAAAGAAAACGGGGACAGCGTTAAGGTAGTGACTCAGAAGCTCTTTATAGATCAATTTAGTTAGTGGCTGGGAGAGCCCAGCAGGCACCACCAATGTGAGTGGGTGCTTTTCAGAGACAAGCAGGCTCCATTTTTTATGTGAGGAATCCAAAAGGTGTATAATGGTGCTGGAATAACCTGAGCCTAGAATTGTCCAAAGCAAGAAAATATCCAAGAAGCACTTTTCTAAATATTGTCAGTTAGATTCATGGTAATTTTTTGCTGCCATAAAGTGCTTGCCCTTCTGTCAATTACATTTTAAATAATAAGAAAGATTGCCCCCACCCTCACCTGGCTGTTGAAACATTCTTTGCTGTGCTCCAAAAATAGTTTATTGCACAACTAGGCTGCAATGATTTATATTTTATGTGTTTTCTGTCTCAGACAGGTTCACATATACATCTGCAGACTTGTAGCACATAATACAACAGGAAATGTTCTTCTTAGTACTTTTTTGAATAGGTTTAATCTGTAAAACTAGGTCCGTACCTCAAATCTGAATGTGGGGAATCAAATCACAGGTTAAGGGGGGCATATTTCTTAGTGACAGTTTTCTCTCAAAAGAGGCAGTTGCTTCAAAGCTCCAAGCCCAAGGAATCAGAACTTGAAACAAAGCTTGCGTTTACTGTCAAGTGCCCAATCACTAAATAAAAACATCTTCTACCTCTTAAGGGAATTTGTCTTCTAATGCCCTCCTGATCATATTGTTCAGTTTAATGTTGAGTTTATAAATGGGACATTGAAAAGTCAAAGTCAAACAAAGTATGAGCCACACATTCACAAGGAATAACATCAGGTTGCTTGGGACAGTTCTTAACATGTATTACTATCACGTTGTCGTTAGTACTGGTTTGGGGAGGGGGTAGCGGGCTCCTGGAGGGACCGGCTCCCTATCCAGCAGGTGTGATCTTTAGCCACAAGTGACGGACTGGTGACTCTTTGCACCCGCTGTGTCTACAGCAAGGCCTTCAGCAGCTACTGTTTAATCATGAGATAGTTTTCCCCATTTTATACCTTCAACCCAATTGTTTTTATTCTGCTTTCTTGAATTTTCTGTAAGTCGGCATATTGCCGTGTCACTGGGGAAAAACACAGTCTTGCATGCTTCTCCTTTAACAATAGATGTCTGTGGGGAACATGCCCTAGACCTGCAACAAAACTTTTGTATCCACACTTCAGCATTTTTGCAGCCATCATTTACTTCTGGTTGTTTCTGTTGCTCTATTCCAGGCATGTCCAAACTTTGGCCCTCCTGATGTTTTGGACCACAACTCCCAGAATTCTAAGCTTAGATTGCCAATGACAAAGGACTGTGGGAGTTGTTGTCCAAAACATCTGGAGGGTGTTTTGGACATGCCTGCTCTATTCTATATTCTCCAAATGCAGGCATGTGGAGATACAGTCATTTACTTCTCTCTCTATTCCAGGCATGTCTCTCTCTCTCTTAGATTCAATCTGGTCCAAAACATCTCTCTCTCTCTCCTCTCTCTCTCTCTCTCTCTCTCTCTCTCTCTCTCTCTCTTTATACACTTCACCTTTCTAAAACTATATAGGCGTCTGTCTCAAGGAAGCTCACAAGCAGGATGCAACCTTATTGTTTACAGTACAAGGGAACCCAACCTGTCTAGATAAAAACACATGTGCATTCCAAGAGAAGGACAAGAGAGATGGAGTTAACCTGGGCTTCCTTGGCATAGAGATCAAAAGTTGGGTGCTACCACCAAGAAGGTTCTTCTCTCTAAAGCGTCCTCAAATGATGATATCCCACATTAGAAATAATGACTTTTTAAAGATGGTGCTTGCTCTCAATTTATTAATAGGTGTCCATTAAAAAATAAATAATTAAACCTGACCAACTAAGGTTGTAGTCCTCTGTACACTTACCAAGAGTTAAGTAAGTTCTGCCAGAGACAATGGTCAGTGTTCTGCAGTGTAGCTCCGTTAGTGCAACAGAAGTGATCCCTGCAATGATAAAAAGTTGGATGCCCTCCCAAAAGAGCTATATAATTAGCTGTTTGAAGCAACTCTTACTGAGCGCCACAACCAGGTACTAACTAATAGGACTTGGTTCTGTGTCCCTCTCTCAACTTTCACAACTAGGATCATGCTGTAATTGACTGAACGTTACAGCTCAGGTTTTTTTTTTCAATCTGTTGAAATCAAGGCTTTTATCAGAAAGAAAAGAATATGTCCTACTCCTCTAAAAAGCAACCATACCGAGAGAGTGACAAAGTGCCCCAAAATGAAAACATACGGTTCATTACACTTGAGTATTCCAGCCTTTCAAAACATACACAGTTGTACAAGTTCAGTGGGAAGGGGGACCAACAAGGAAAAACCCAGTAGAGGAGGTGGCGTTGCATTGTTTCCAGAGGGTGGACTTTGTTCTCTCCTCTCAAATCCAAGCTTCTTTTTAAACAAACAATGGCCTTTTTGTATCACAAAGAGATCACTCTCCCCCCTCCCCTTGATAAGCCCTCCCCAATGTATTGTCTGCTCTCCCCTTTCAGTCTCCCTGGAGGGGAAATCTAAACAAACAATGGCAGGACTGGGGGAGAGGGGAGTGTCAACTCCCTTTTACAGGTTTATGTTAATAGAGGCACTTCAAAGCCACACCAGAGCTTGTTTCTGGGCAAGCAGTTCAGTCACATGTCAACCCTCCAGAAGACAATCCATGGCTTTGGGTTCCCACCCCACCCCCTATATTTATCTAGGGTCATTCCTTCCTCTTCTTTTAATCTTTCCGGACTCCTTTCTTCCAAAATCATACAGACCAAAAAGGAAAACCTTGGGTTTTCCCTGCCTCCCCCTCTTCCCCTCACCCTATTGTGTGATTGTCATTTCTCAATCCTTTCTTCTCAGATGCAATGCTGCCTCTCTCTCCCCCCTTGGTGAACTGTAAACCAGATGGCTAGCAGTTCCTTTGGGCACCTCATAGGATTCTTTGGAAAAGACAAAGGATTCTCTAGAAAAAGACAGTGACTGTGAGAAAAGGCAAAGGGAAAAGGGAAAAAATATGATATGCATTGGCTCCCTAAAGAAAGTTACCGGCTTGAGTTTCTTCTTCTTTAAGTGCCATATCCTCGTAGAATGGTAGCATGATCTGTTTGTTTGTTTGTTTGTTTAATCCAAAGGTATTCTAGATAGAGAAACTGTGCTCACTGTGAACCATTGCCTTAAATTCTTAATCCAGAATTTAATCCAAATTCTTAATCCAGAATGTTCTTCTATTCCTCAGGCCACACTTCCATCATTTTTCCTTGAAGGATAACCTGCAGCAGATGGCACTTGTTATTGCATATTATGTGACCAAAATATTGTAATTTTCTACTCTTTATGGTATTTAGAATGTCTAGCTTTTCATTAATGTGCTGTAATATGGCCGCATTAGTGACTCTGGCTGTCCAAGGTATCTTCAGAATTCATCTGTATGTCCACATTTCAATTGCTTCCAGCTTCCTGCATAATGTGTCTATAAGAGTCCAAATTTCAAGTATACTAAAGTATACTAAATACAGAGGGTATTACATAGGGTAGATATTACATAGGTTACTTAGGCTTGTGTTTGCAAGAGCTCAACAAGGTGTTGAGGACAGGTCCCTTTGGAGATTGCTCATTCATAGGGTACCACCAGAATTTGACAGCACATAGTAGCAATAGTAGCAATGATACCACGAGCTGTTTCAAGCTATTACAGCTTCCAGGAAATACTATGGAATCACAGACCGTGCCTTCTCTCTGCTTGGCACAAAATATATGCACAGAAAGTGTGCAAGGCCAACATGGATTTGATTTATTTATTTATTTATTTATTTATTTATTTATTTATTTATTTATTTATTTATGTTCACTATTTTACCCCACCTTTCTCCTTGGGTTAATTTCATACTCTGCTTGCTGTGATGACCATACTGCTGTTCAAGAAGTTACTTCACCCCATCTAAAAGTCTACACTGGGGTAGCAATAAACCAGGATTGTAAAAACTATGCCAATTTCACAGTCAACGCTGTCTTATTTTAAAAGGCTTCCATTTTTGATCTCTTGCATCCCACCTGCCCAACCCTCTGGCTTTACAAGTTATGAGAGTTATTTCTGGCCTGCATTTCAGGGATAAGTTTTAAATTATATCCCTATTAACCAGAGGCCATACTACAAAAACAAATCCATATAATTATCATCAGTACTGTTTGCATGGCCTGTTTAAAGTGATTGGTCCCTTGGATCCACAAACGAAGCAAAGTTCTCATTAAAATTTCTTTTGCAGAATTGGCAGCAGGGGGAAGGTATAACAGGCTGTTGCAACAAGAACAGTAATAAAGCCTCACCTGTTCCAGGCAGTTTTAAAAGGGCCTTAGACCAACAGGTAGGTCAACCAAAATTAGTGATCGGCACGTTATCTAGCAATTTAGAGAAGGAGTTCCAGAGAAAGCAGCATGAGATTCAGAAGTTGCAATAATAATAATAACAACAATAACAACAACAACAATAATAATAATAATAACAGCAACAACAACAACAACAACAACAACAACAACAACAACAACAACAACAACAACAATAATAATAATAATAATAATAATAATAATAATAATAATAATAATAATAAGAGATGGGCACGACTTAGCGGTATTCCCGTTTCCGTTTCCGTTACTCGGTTCCGTTACTCTACGGAAACGGTAACGGGAATCACTCCCCCAGACTTTGAGCTCGAACCAACGAACGAACAATTTTGGTCTGATTTGTCGTGCTCGTTCCTTGCATCGCGCGATCGCGCGATGCCACACGCGGCACAGAAAAAAAGTTTTTAAAAGTTAAAAAAAACCCGGTTCCCGGCCAAAAAGCAGGCGGAAAAATGCCTGCCGTGCCTCAGGGCACCTACCAGATGGGTTGTTTCTGGAGGTCCCCGGCCTCCCCCCCCATCCCCCGTCCTGGGCTGCTCTGGTGGGACTCGCCGCAGGCTCGCAGCCAGCAAAAAGCCCAGTCTCGCCGCCGGCCGCCGCAATTAAAGCGCAAGCAAGCGGCACGGACGGCACAGGAAAAAACTTTTAAACTCTCCCCCCACCCATTCCGGGCCAAAAAAGCAGGCGAAAAAATGCCTGCTTGACTAAGGGCGCAGGGCACCTACCGGAGGGGTGGTTTCTGGAGGGATGGTCCCGCCTCCCCCCCCCCCCCCGTCCTGGGCAGCCGGACTCGAGTCGCCATTTCGCCATGCCATGCGGTGCGGGCGGGGGATCCAAAATGGGGCGGCGAACGCAATATTGTTTTTGAAATCGTGGTCCAAAAACACACAAGCACAACAGAAACACGCGAAAATTTATAAACTGCCAGATTTTTCACAGTAGCAGTGGGTTTTTTCTTGCAACAAAATGTCTCTCCTCTCCTCCTCTGTCCTCCATTGATTTTATTTTATTTTTTTTTTTTTACACCTGCGCAATGATGGGCTGGCCGAGTGGCCAGCCATGTGGGAGTGGACGACCATGCAAATTTTTGGAGCCATCCCACCAGTCGCATGGCCACTTGGCCATGGAGACTTCTGGGATGTGCCAAAAAGCCCCCTAAAACCTGCCCTAGCCCTAACCCTAACCCTTGACTCCGTACCCATACGTCACAGACTGTCTTCTTAGTGGGTCAGAGAGGCACCCATAGGTGCAACCCACTAGCCCACCGTAACCTTACCCGTCACTAGCCTAACCCTAGCCCTTGCACTAAGCCACCTTAAAGCCAGATCTACTTGCTTGCATTGCACTACACGCAGCAAGTACAATTCCCTTCTGTGTGAGACATGGTGGTGCGAGAGCCTTAGTTAGGCATCTCACTATGGCTCTGGGTTCAGTGCCATCCACTAGTCTTCACAGTCACTCTCTGCACATTATGTTATGCAATATCCATATGGCTATTGCATAGCATTTTGCAGCAGCAGCAGGTGAGGAAGGGAGACCCCCCATGTTGAGGGGTCTCTTGGAGCCTGCTTCCCCTTCCTAGTGGGTGAGGATAGGAGGCACCCACGGGTGCCTCCAGGAGCCCACTTTCCCTTTATAGCGGGCCAGAGGAGGCACCCACCCCACAGAGGTGCCTCCAGGAGCCCGCTCCCCCCCAAACCAGTACTAACGAAAACGAAAAAACGAACCGACTAATTTTTGCGAATTTTCGCGAAAACCGGAAACGACCCGAAACGGGACCGGCCCGACTAACGACAACTCGAAATTTTTTTTTTCAAGTCGTGCCCATCTCTAATAATAATAATTAATAAGCTGCAGAAATTCCCCTTCTTGACAGGGGCTACAATGATCCATAGGCTCCTTTCCAGATACACATTTCCAAGATTATCTAAAATCATTAAGCAATGAAACTACTTGTCACTCCACCTCAAAATATCATGCAGCATTAAGGCAAAAGGCTAAAAAAAAAATCCATCCTAGCACAATGTAAATATGTGACACCCCCAGTCTACACCCTCCTCTGGGCAATTTAGTAAATTCCCAGTGGCCAGTGAAATGATAGCTGGGTGTTCTCCTTTCTTCAACACAAATCTATAGTGAAAGCACAGACAAGTGGGTTTAAAACCATGGGGTGAGGGCATGCTGTGTATGGTTTTATTACTGATGACACAAGTATTGTGCTACCACTTTCCTTGCACCGCCCAGTTAAAAGCATACTTCTGTATTTTGCTGTGGTTTTGGTGCACCACTGTCATGGAAATGGAGAAAAGAAGAGGAAAACATTGAAACATTTTCATCTTAAAGAAGAATTGCACCTTTTTGCTTTGATTAAGTAGTGGTTTCTCAAAACAGGGCAAGTGAAATTTGGTTGATTGGCTACATCCAAAACACAGTGAGAATCAGAACTGACCAAGAATGTGTATCAAACAGAACTACCAACATTTCAGGAGTTTCTGGCATAGTTTTCTGGAAAGACAACATACCAAGGTAAGCTGTTCAAACGTTCCCAGCTGCTTGCTAGCTATCTAGGCCATCCTATTGATTCGGTTGCATAATAACTAGCATAAGCTTCTCGTTATTATCAGGCCAGTTCTTCCATCTCTCAATCTACCAGCTTCAAGGAAGGATTTGTAAAAGAAAAAGGGAGTTATCTAATCCTCCCCACAAACCCTCTTGAGCCACTGATTTTTAAAAACTTTTCTATGCTGTTCAAACTACAGTATTATTCTGTGTTTTCAAGTCAGAAAAAGCAAAGCAAAGCAAAGTGTTCTGCTTATATACTGTCCCATACCACTTCAAGTAGTCTCTGGGCAGTTTACAGTTTTAATTACAGTAATGCAGGCTATACATTGCCCCCCCCCCAGCAAGCTGGGTATTAATTTACTGACCTCCGAAGGATGGAAAACTGAGTCAACCTTGAGCCTGCTACCTGGGATTGAACCCCAGGTCATGAGCACAGTTTCACCTGCAGTACAGGCATTTAACCACTGCACCACAGGGCTATAGCAACGCTAATAGGGCTTCAGGATAAGGGAGATATTTAAGGGGTGGTTTTACCAGTTCCAGTCCCCCAGTGAGTTTCCATAGCCGAGTAGGGATTTGAACGCAGATCTCCAGAGTCCTAATCCATCGTTTTATCTACTACACACCACACTGGGTATGGCATTAAAATGAATAGCATATAATTTTTAAAGAATTAGATTTCATGTTGTTTTTTGTTTTAGTAATGACAGCAGGGATAATTTCCTCAAACTGAGGAGGAATGCTCAGTGTTCAAAAACTAGGGCTGAATATACAGGTAATGTAACCCCCAGTGACTCCTCTAGTTTTGACCTGTCCTATATAATCTTCCTTGTTATATATTTCTATCACACTGACGTAGGATTTCAGGAAGGTGCTGGTTAATACTGGAGAATAATACATGACTTATAGAATTGTGATAGCATACGGGACAGGTGCCTTTCCTCAAGTTAATGGCAGTGTTCCCAATTATCCTTTCACCGTGACACCACTGCTCTGATAATACCCTTCCTTATTATGCTCTTTTAGCAGTAATTGGAAGCTTTGGCTGCCTTGGGGAGACAGGTGATAACAAACATGCAGGTGTTGATTTATGAAGATATTAAATACCTATCTTAACGTTTCATTGAGCTACTATATCTAAAAATAGCAACATCTTAATTGATGCTCCATCATTTTGGTTGGTGAGTTCAAGATGTCTATGGGTAATTTCTAGGCATGGGATTATTATTATTATTATTATTATTATTATTATTATTATTATTATTATTATTATTATTATTATTATTATTATTATTATTATCATCATCATCATCATCATCATCATCATCATCATCATCATCATTTTTCTTTTGGACTACAAATCACATAATTTTCCATTCTGGCAGTTCCACCTAGAGACATCTAAATGTGACTGACTTGGAGAAAAAACCTAGCGGGTAAAATGTCACAGCCTAGCTCTGCCCTTCCTTCAGGTGCAAAAAGGAAATGCCTCACTGATGCAGTTTTCTGCATGGAAAACTAGGGCAGAGCTAGGAATATCTGAGGTATGTCAGATACGATGAATCTTCATGAAGACACAGGTGGTGGCCGGACAGGGCTATGCTGTGTGGAAGCGGCAAAGCATTAGAGGTCTGCTCGCCCTCCTGCCCATTTTTTTCTGTGCCTCTCAGGAAACGGCCTGGCCTACACTGCTCTGCAGCTCCCACACAGCTTAAGACCATCAGGCTACATCTCCTGTCTTCTTGAAGATTCCTCACGTTCATGGCAGTGGTTATTCCTCCACAAAAAGCAACTCAGAACATTTGAGGTGACATTAATTTTTTGACTAAAGCCCCCAGAATTCTGGCTGAGGGAATTCCTGACAATTTTTAGGTACCATACCACTCCCCCCCCCCCCCACACACAACAATCACAAAGTCCCATATCTGACATAAAGAACAGCAGCAAAGATTTTTACTTCATCTTAGGATGCAGGAATGCTCTGAGCGTAAGCAGTCCAACACCCAGTCCAAACAATAGCCCACTTGAACTGATGGCCTCCTTGTTTAGCTTTAGGGGCCAACTATGAAGTGGATATATTTACCTTCCAAAATGCTCCTGATACTTGCTATTAGAGAGTAGAATCAAGAAAATCAGAAACTGGCTTTACCTTAAATAGTTTTTCGTAACTCCCCTTGTAAAATATATTGAAATAAATATATATATATATATATATATATATATATATATATATATATATATATATATATATATATATATATATATATATATATATATATAAAATTGACTCACTGGTGGGCTGGCTGGCTTCAACAAAAATGCACATAGCATGGGATTAAGGCTCTACTTGGCAATAAACACCGGCAAGTTGGTACATATATCAGCACATGTTGTCACTGGAGCCTAAAAGCATAATGACATAATACATTTAAGCCCTGAAACAATTAACCTTAGCATGGAAACTGCAATTACCCTGCTAAAGGTTACCGACAAAAGAAAAACATTTTTTCTGCACTTCTGTACATGCATACAGTCTCCCTGATCTATAGCTATAGGCACCCACCTACCCCACACAAGCAGTTATGCTAAGCAAAGGAATGGTGTTAGCTAAATAACTTGAGGGCTAAGATAAGATTGAACCAATAATGTAGTGGATGGAAAAACAAGGAACAGCCATGGCATAGCATCTTTTAAAAGTGAACTTTTGTGAAGCCTTCATCTCCTTAGCTTATTCTACTTGAATGCATCAGAACTCTTGTAAGGTAGAAAACAACTGAACCAAACAATGCAAAGGTGTCCATCAGTAAAGGAGACCACACTACATGTTTGGAACCAAAACATCCCATGTTTATTCCCTGACATCTCAAAATGAAGGAACAGGGTACCAAATTGGAAGAAAGGCCCAAAAACCTTTGGCAGAGCAATTAGAAAAGCACATGGGGTAGAGAGATGGAGTGCCTGAATGCATTCACTGTTTACCTGAATAGATCCTCCTTCCCTTTTTTCCTTCCATTTGTGTCTGAGTGTTCTGACTAATTCCTTCTTTCATGCAGGCTTCTTTAAACTCCAGATCATGGGCATCCAGTCTGATTGAGAAGCAGAGGTAGAAGCAGGAAGAGCAGATTTTGAGTGTGTCCTGCAGCATGAGTAGGACCAGATAACGTTGGAGACAGGCTTGTGGTTACGTTGGAGGACACAAAAATCTTAGCCATTCTTAATAAGCCTGGCTTGGCATGGACCTTCTAGTCCCGTAGCACAAAAAGCCACGAGGTTCACACAGTGCCTCCCCAAGTCAGGCCTGGTTAGCTCAGAATGGGAGACTGTGCAGTAAGGTGGGTGGTGTGCCAAACAAATCTTTGTTCTCTCCACATTCAGATACATACAGTACACTCAAATATGTGGTTCCTTGTGAAGGGAATAAAGCCAAGACAGAACACTGAAATTCTGTAAATGTTAACTTTTTTAAAATTAAAATTGAAGAAAGTAATTCATCATTGTTCATTTTTATTTACTTTTGGAAAAGTAATGTACAGGTACTATATTATATGTTATATGTTGCCCTAAGGACTAGCTCACAATGTTGATCCTGTTGACATCATCAGGTAACAATGGTAATACCCTTTGCTAAAATAATTAACAAATAGCATTGTTACTTTTAAAACACTATAGTACAGTATTTCCAAGCACTGGTATTGGGCTGGTGACTGCTGAACACCAATTAACTCACTGGGACTATTGGTAATACAGTAGCATAGTAGCCAAATAAGGGTTATTTATTTTATTTTATTTTATTTTATACCACCCATCAAGCCCTAGGGCTACTCTGGGCAGTTTACAACATAACATCTTAACGTAACAATAACAACAGACTTAAATAACAAAAATATGAACAACAAAATAAAACCAAGTCCTTTCATTGGGCCTTTTTACACGACCCCTAAGATCCGCTGGCCACTTAAATTCGGACCAGAGATCTTAGGGGTTCGTCGCTCTTCCTCTGTCCCCACCCCCCTCCGCACTTCCTGGTTGCTGGCTGCGTGAGGGAGGGAGAAAAAGAGAAAGAAAAGCATGCCGCTCACCTCGTTCTGCCTCTCGTCTCTGTAAGGCCATCAAGTCCAACCCCCTCGTCTCTGTAAAAGTAGCTCTTAAAGGGGCGGGAGCCAAAAAGCAGCAAACAGAAACGAGGAGAGCCCCGCACTCACTATCCTTGCACCGCATCAAAGATTTTTCACCTCCAAAGAGAAGGTACAAGAAAAGTGCGCTGGGTCACGCTAAAGTGGGCGGGGTCGCACTTAATTGTCTGCAAACTCCAGAGCTGGTGGGGAAACATTTTTAAGCTCCGGAGCTTGCAGCCATTTGCAGCGGAGCTTAGGGGTCATGTATAAACGCCCATTGCTCTTTTACTTGAGAGAAGTGCTATCATTCTGAACCTGCTGTTCAATTCTTGTTCCCCTCCCTTCTGCCATAAAACTACAATCAGAAATGTAAGAATCTTCCTGTTCCCTCTGTTAAACATTGAGTCATCCCAAAATGTTGCTGTTTTGCTGAATTACTTATCATTAACTTCTACAGCCTGCTAAATTAGTATGTCTGCTCTCAGCAAATCTCAGTGTTTAACAACAGCAGTGACCAACAGAAAATGAATGGCCTTATTGATGTATACACTCCTCTGTTTTGAAGATCTTAAATTCAGCTCGATAATAACCCTCAACTGAATTATTACAATTTAACTTCATTATTGTGGAAACAGTACATGGTAATTAAATAAAATCAAAGAGTGTTTGTCTCTTTTTAGCAACACACACAAACAGTTTCTCTTGAGAAAGAAGATAACTGTTCTGCACAAAGACAATGGACAGAATCAATATTACTAGGCACTGAATTACAGTTGAAACAAAAAATATAGGTGTATGCAACAAAGACAAGTAGTTCTACAGTGGGACAATCTACCAAAAATAGAGGAGAAAAACTTGTCCTGGGATTCCAGATAAATCCACATGAAACACTGTTATTTAGTATGATGTCTGTGACACTTCCTGAGAAAATCTGAAACACTCTATGAGCTTGTGCTTGGTTGCCAAGATTAATATTTGTTCTCCTAAGGCTGTCTCGCTTAAGCACTGTTTGGTTTGTGTGCCGAACATTATTATTTTATGTTTAATATATTTTAAAGGTGTATTTAAGAGGTTTAACTAATAGTTTTATACTCTTGTATGTTTAATTGTTGTTTAATATTACAATTAGGGCATAATTGGGTAGTTGTTGTTGTTGTTGTTGTTGTTGTTGTTGTTGTTGTTGTTGTTGATGATGATGATGATGATGATGATGATGATGATGATGATGATGATGATGATAACTTGTGAGCCGAGCCGCCTTGGATCCCTTACATGGCAGTAAGGTGGCACTTTAAATAAATAAATAAATAAATGAATAAATAAATAAATAAATAAATAAATAAATAAATAAATAAATAAATGCTAGCTACCTTGAGTGGTGCATAAACCCCTGGTTGGGGGAGATTTGTTCTTCAATAAAAACAAATAAATAACAGACACATAACAGATCAAAAATATCAAAGCTGTTGCTCATTAAAGGATTGATTATATAAAAAGTTATTGCTCTTATATGCTGTTTAGTTAAAAAAACAACTAGAGCAGCTCTAACAAGTCTTCCAAGATAAGTATGATATTTAAGGAGTGGTTTTACCAGTTTCATTCTCCAAGTGAGGTCGATGGCCAAGCAGGGATTTGGACCCTGGTATCCAGAGTCCACTCCAGTATTCCTGCCAAGAAAACTCCATGGGCATGGGGTCAGGAAGAGTCGGTCACGACTGTAACAACACCAACACACACATCCAGAGTCCTAGTTCACCACTCCATCCACTACACTACACTGAATACATATTAAAAGTTCTTACCATACTGCTAAGGAAAATGCATCACACAAAGATACGACATCAGATAGGTTATTAACAGACTAGAGATTTCTGATTAGGCACAATGGAGAAGGCCGCAAAGGAAAGCTCCTGATATCGCAATCAGACAATCTCAGCACTTAAGGAATTCACTGCTTTACTCACCAGGTATCTGCAGTGCATATTTTGGTAGTCCTTTCACCTCTTGGGGGTTTAGTGTGAATACTGGTCCAAAGTCCTCATGCATGTATTGTTTGGGAGAGTCTATGCTAATTCACCAAGATCAGAAACATGGTTCCCACTGCTTGTCCTATGGAGCAACAGGAGAGTGCAGACAAAACTAAAACAGTAACAGTGCAGAAAGTAGGATAAGAATTGACTCACTTATAACAGACAAAAAACTGTGGTGAGCTGTACTTCCCTGTCTCTTCTAAACACCAACAATCTCAATTATGTGATAGACAAATACTGGGAGATTCAATGTTCCTTAGGCTGTTAAACATTTCTGCCACCCACCGTATCTATCACTCCATAACAGTGGCATAAAGTTAAAATGAAGTCATGGACTCATCAAAATGCCAGGTCCTATCCGCTGACATCTATTAATATCAGCCATTGGGATCATGGGTCTGTCAGACAGGAAACTGACGGCACACTTTGACTCTTGTTCTCAAATAGTAACCTGTGGCCAAGATGCTTTAAGATTTCCCCTTGGAATCATTGTGCAGAACGACCCCCCACATTGTTGCCTCAGGAGAACAGAATCAACTTTAGCCTGACTGGAAAATAAAGACAAGGAATATGACAAGCCTCCAGAAGCAACTCCAGACAGCAACACTGATGAGGTCACAAGGTTAAGCAGAGGCATCCTTGGTGACCTCAAGTTGCAGTCACACAAGGTTATGATCTCTATTATCTCACATGTTTAACCTCAGACCTTTGTTTCTCTTTTTAAACAGCTTCTGTATGTTTAAGTCATAATAAAAATTCAAAATAAAGACCTACACTGGCTTACATCAGCTGAATACAGCAGGCCCGGAGTAAGTGCAGCTCTACCGGTAACATTAGACTCCCATTCCTAGCAGAGCCAATGGAGAGAGGTGATGAGAGTTGTAATCCATCAATAATTGGAGGGCAACCCACCATTAACACTCGTGCGCTTCAAGTTTTCTTGACAGTATTATGTTTTCTTGACAGTATTATTATAACCAGAGCAGGATACAGTCCTTTATGTGATGGATTGCTAGCCAAGTGCGCTGACCCTTCATTTTGTTTGGCAGATGAAGGAGACTCAAGAAAGTCCATTTTCTGAATAAAAGAGGGAAAAGTTGTATAGTCCTCCTGCAAAACAAAACAAACAGTCATCGTCATCTTTGGATGGCAGAGCTGGAAGGGACCCTATTGGTCATCAAGTCCACCCCCTGTCAAGGAGGCACTATGGGGTATCGAACCCCCAACGTCTGGCTTCATGGCCAGATATCTAAACCATTGAGCTGTCCACCAGTTCATGGTCATTAAAATCTCAAAAACAGACAAGCTTTTAAGCACTGTAGAACCCTAAATCAGGCAGGGCATGATGGAGCGAGACATTTCTTTCTTATCCCGATTGTTGTTTTTCACAATGGTTCCAGAGTCCAGAAATCAATAATTTATTTGCAATTATTCATGTTTAAACAAGGTCTTCAGTTTTATCATCTTGAACACAAGGGAGGCTTACCGCCAGGGCAAGGGTCCCTGACGAAAAGATTACAGTGAGGTGCTCCTGTCTCAGAAATAGAGTCTGTCTCAGATTTCTCACACACCTCTTCCTTCCTGCTGTCATAGCCATTCTTCTATTTTTCATTTTATTTTTTACTCTCAGACTGTTTCCTTCCAGGTGTAACCACAGTTTAACTAAGAATCCTCAAAGCAATACAACCATGTAGTCTCCAATATATAAAAGCCAGCAAGAAAAGCCAATATCAAATTTTCATTGTTTGTTAGGTTTATAAAGATAGTATATTGTGGTTAACATACCTGGGATAAAATGGTACCTTCAAACATCAAGTTTGTGGTTTGTTCTGTACTCTGAAATACTGTACCGTGGTATTTATTTCTATGGAGTATGAGCATATGATGTAAATCCCTGAATATGCAGGAATATTGCTATGGGGAAGCATTCTACATGAATTCCTCTTCTTGCCATTTTTATACTCTGTAATATTATTTTCCCACACCATTCAAAGTGCTTCATTTACATTATCTTACCAGTGCTTCATTTACATTATCTTACCAATCACAACAATCCGGTATCATAATAAGCCAATATTGCAGTTGTTATTTTACCTCTGAGGGGAATAGAAGTAGAGACTCAGTGGCTCACTTAAAGTGGCCACCTGATAAACTCAGTTTTGTTGAGATTTGTACTGGAAACCCCAGCTAGAGAGAATAAATGGAATAAGCAGAATCCTCTTCCTTTAAGTTCATGCTGGGTTTTGCTTGTTGATAAACACTACCGCTCGACTAGCATTGAAAAAGTGCCTTCTGATAACAACATGCTGTGAGTCTGTCTGGACAAGTAAAGTTCAGCCACAGCGTGTCAGATCTTCAAAAATTGCTTCCCAGCTGAAAAATAAAGAGGTGTTATTCCCAGAGTAATATAGCAGATAACCTTCCTGCATGAGACCTCTACTTATGTGAATATTTTTTTAAGTCAAACTGCATTCTTTTTAAAAAAAAATCAAATTTACTTTATCAGCCATCTCTTCCCTACATTAAAAGATTATGAGAATGAAGGTGAAAAGTGTATTTTTGTTTGTTTGCCCAATGATCTGGTGAAATTACTTTTAGCTGACTTGTCACTCTTCAGCCGACATTTTAATTCAAAGTGTTCCATCATGGTGTGCATAATTCCTCTTCACAGCTAGCATAAAAATGGAATCATAGCAATGAGATGTGAATACACTATTTTAAAGATTACAGTGCTTAATATAGTAGTGTTAGTGCTACAAATGTTGTACAGTTGCAGCGGTCAACGTCAGTTTCCCCCCATCATGGGTGGGATGTTTGGAAGGAATGAACTTGTACATAACTGTCACTGAACACTTGTGTACAGTTGCCTGACAACACAATCCCTTGAATGTTTACCTAGCTATTCAGTGAGACTGACATCTACGTAAGTTCTTAGGAAACCTGAACAATTCATGTACAAACACGAATTACTTTCACACTTCTGCTAGAATCCTATTGTTATTTATATAACATTGCATAACGTGCTGCAGCAAATTGTGACCAGTTGACGGGCTATTGGGAGCATCTTGCTTGCACAACTGGGCACATGACAATGCACACAAGTGAGATGCACCCTGGCACCTCGTCAGTTAGCCATGGCAAGTAACACAAATGTTATCTGAACACCAATAAGATTCTAGCCTATGGGTATACTAATAAAATTAAATTAAATTAAAAACACCTGTGTAACATCTGTGCTTATGCTTCCCCCACTGTAATATGTCTTGTTAGCTCAATTTGTATTCTAAATTGAATTGCATTTAGTAAGCAAATGTTACATGCACACCTGCACTGTAGCACTTATAAAAAGTACATCCCACAAGGAGGCTGGCTGGATAGCTGAGTCGTTTAGGTATCTGACTGTGGAGCCAGTGATTGGGGGCTTGACTCCCCACTGTGCCTCCTGTAAGTATAGTCAACCTGTGTAACCTTGGACAAACGTCACAGTTCTAGGGCACCTCTAGAAGATGGGACCAATAAACACTTTTGAGTAGTCTTTACCTAGAAACCCTGGTTCATCAGGAGTGGCTTGATGGCATGCTCTTATTATTATTATTATTATTATTATTATTATTATTATTATTATTATTATTATTATTATTATTATTATTATTATTATTATTATTATTATTATTATTATTAACCACACAGCTATCTACGCTGGATTTTATATTACCAATCACTAGTCGAACGCTTCCCAAGCGTTTAGGACTCAGTGATGTATTGGCGAATTATGCAAGCAGATCCCAGTAAGGTGGCTTTCTGCATCTGACTGATGGTGACTTTGTCAACTCCAATTTCTTCTAAATATTTGCTTAGCTCTTTGGGCACTGCACCCAGCGTGCCAATTTTATTATTATTATTATTATTATTATTATTATTATTATTATTATTATTATTATTATTATTATTATTATTATTATTATTATTGACATAAAGAGGCTTAGTGGGTAGCCTGGTCATTTGCTCCAGAAAGGAGACCTGTTTCTTTGGGTTAAAAAGAGATAACAAGACCAGTGAGGGTAAAGTGTTTCCACCAAGAGAGACTTTATGGTCTGACATTTGCTTCAAGGATGTTTGATGCTCAAGCCCTGTTACTTTATAAAAGTAAACAGTGCTGGCAAGAAATATTTTGTACTTGATATCATCACTTGATATAGCAGAAGGGGGATCCTGGGAGTTTTGCTGCAAACAGGTACTATTTCCATGCTCTAGTTACACCCATGAGCTGCCTGCCCCTTCCCCCTGGAAGAGTGACTCCATTACAAAGGAATACTCCTGCTGAGCTGGCTATTTATCCCCAAGGTTTGCTCAAATACTTTCATTGCCACCACTTCTTGGTAACAATGAGAACAAGCATCAGGACTTCTGAGGTCAACACTCTTTTTCACTAGATCTAAAGGCACACAGTCCACCAACAGGATTCCAGTGCAAAAAAAAAAAAAGGCAGACATAGAAATGAGAGTATATCGGCATAACACAGTGATACCAGTTTGATTTCACTGTCTTGCCACGGCTGCATTCTAGGCATTGCTGAGCTTTATAGTTTCTTCTTTAACTGTGTTGACTCCACCGTGCCATTCTGTCAGAGAATGCTAAGGATCTCAGCTAATCCTAAAGAATTCGAGATTCCATAGGAAGGAGCCATAGCAGATAATGTGATATGAAAGAGATATGCCACAGATATTAGCACAGGCAAAAAAAGTCTTCATAGTAAATTCAGAGCTACAGTACTTCCATTCTACCTGAGCTTTTACAGTATGTGCTTAGGTGGGAGAAAATAAAAACCAATCAGGCCATCTTTATATTATCCAAGATAAGGATAATTTTAGATACTGGATTAAATACCATTGAAATAAATATTATGCTGGCACAACTCCTTTCCTACTAGTAGCGAGGTGTTGCATTGTACATAGTGGGCAACACTGTTCCCTGGAGCTCTAGTTGAATTAGAGTCCCCAGTGTTATTTGAAAGGGGAACAAAGACAATTTATCTAGTGTATGTAATTTGTTTCAAAGAAACAGGGTGAATACCACTGAGCTGCCTCTACCAGATGAAAAAAAATGCTTACTGTAGGTTTTGCCAGGAGGAGGCCTCTGGCCCCATTGTTTAATTAACTGTGATTAATTAAATACAATGTCTGATTCGTTTGTTAGAAATGATATATGTGCTGGCAAGACTGATTTTGAATTACTGATATATTGTGTAAAGGCTACCCTATCAGCAATATGGAACTATTTGTCTGTGTGGCAATGTATAATGTGTGGTTCTCCACAAATGAAATGCCATGTTGATCCGACGCAACAGAAAACAGCAACATGAGCTGCACGTTCTAAAACACTCTTGCTTTTTCAAAGAAAAGATTTATTCTTCTGTGCTGTGTGAACCAAAGTAAGTGAGACAGAATTGACAAATACTTACCTGATCCGAATTCAGGCTGACTTTTGCTATCTCCTGTTCCATTTGAACAAGGTGACATTTAAACATTTTGTCATCTTCCCTAATGGGTCTTGACTTGAGTCTTGAAGCAGCTGGACGGTGGACAGAAATAATAATCATTTTTAAAAGGCATCACTTTGCCCAAGCAAAAAGATGTGAT
Organism: Phrynocephalus guinanensis; assembly: GCA_037367245.1. NCBI lineage: Eukaryota > Metazoa > Chordata > Lepidosauria > Squamata > Agamidae > Phrynocephalus > Phrynocephalus guinanensis. Next base: position 38,189,137 of record CM074742.1, read on the forward strand.
CCAAAATCTGCCCCTGGCAAGATTCATTCAGCAGTTAAAAGCACACTAGTGAAATAATGATTTGTCTCACACTGGTCTTCGCCAATCTAGTGCCCTCCAAATAAGCTGTACAGTGATTCTCATCAACACCAACCAGCATGGTCAACAGCTAGTCAAAATGGTGGCAGCTTAAGTATTTTCAAAGGAATACGTTGCATCACCAAAAACATTGGTAGATGCAAGCTGGAAATCACTACTTGTGAAATCACCGTACTTGTGATCAGATCTGGAACATGTATAGCTTGCTGCCTGAGTGATGCTGCTGGAAGTGTACAGAGATCGTTTCTCACTTGTCATGGTTCTTTTACCTTTGGACCAGGCAGGCCTTCCAACAAGCTGATTTCAAACAGACGACTGGCTGGCTGACGGACTTCTGAGCTGCCTTTCTCCTGGGACAGAAGCAGGCCACCTTAGGTATTCTAGAGTTAACATTTCCACTTTTCTTTCTTCTAAAACATCCCAGTACAAATTACGGTGGGCTCTTTAACATTTTTTTTTTACAGAACTTCTCTCTCCCATATTATAATGGTATTTCCTCCTTTTCCCAGCCTACTTTCTGTTTCTCGGCTCTCAATACTTGCATCTTTGACCTTTCAACACTTCTCTCTGAATCTCCCAGATGCTTGTCGAGCTGTTTTTTTTCCTTTTAAAAAACATCTTAAGTTGCTCTGCATTCCTAAGGAGTTTCTGACATCATTGTCAGCCCAGTTTTGACCACTTTTTTTAGCAGCTAGATTCCTCAATCACAGGTCAAGATCTCTGTGGTTTTAGTGTTTATTTCTTCACAGAATTAGCTGTCGACCCTTGGATTCAATAGTTAGCCATTATTTTAAAGCCAAAAGTAGAATATATCAAAGGGGAGGGGGGGAGAGATTAGCATGGTTTAGGAAAGCAAGGGAAATCGTGCTGTGATAATTCCCCCACAGACTGGAGAGATGGCTTAGCATTATGTGAATCGTAGACCAAATCATGGAATCATAAAACTGTGGAGTCAGAAGGGACCCCATGATTAATGTAGTCTAACCCTCTGCCAATGCAGGAATCTTCAGCTAAACAAACTTTGACAGAGGGCCATCTAATCTCTATTTAAAAACTTTGAATGAAAGGGAGCCCACCTCCTTCTGTGACCATCCATTCAGTGTGTGTATGACCAGTTACTTTAGCCTTTTCTTTTAAAAATATAGAATATAAATGCTTTTCTAAATAAAATGTGTCTGCTGTCCTGAATGGTCAGCATGCTAATCTTGTCTTTTTCCAAACTTCAAAATAGGATTGGTTCCAGGCTTAACCATACTTGGTTTGATTTCACTTGGTTGCTTTTGTTGGTATATGCCAGGCATGTCCAAACTTCGGCCCTCCAGATGTTTTGGACCACAACTCCCACAGTCCTTTGTTGTGGTCCAAAACATCAGGAGGGCCGAAGTTTGGACATGACTGGTATACGCCATCAGTTTGCATCTGACTTGCAGCAAACTTAATTGGATTTCCAAAGCAGTGAAATAGTATTTTACATTTGCCATCTTTCCAGTGACTTTCCATGAGCAGGTGGGGTTTTAACCAGGGTTTCCGAGTCTTAGGCCATTACTCTATGCATTGCACTAGACTGACTCTACTTCCCTTAGTTAGACCTAGTAAAATAAGGTAGCTTAGTCACATGAATACCATCCTATTGGTTTTAAAGACTCCGCTCTAACAGTTAGTTATCTTGTCAAGTCAAAATGACTTTCGGCACCCCTAATAGAGCTTTCAAGCTATGTGATATATTTAATGAATGGCTTTTCCATTCCATTTCTCCAGTGAGTCTCCATGGCAATGTGAGGATTTGAACACTGGTCCTAGTCCATCATGCTATCCACTGTACAACATTAGATATTATTTTAACTGTGACCATGTTTAAATGTCACAAATCAAATTATCACAAAATGTACCGTGCCTTTTGTGATTTGTTGTAATGAGACTGTCTTGTTCACAGTTTCTTTCTCTGCCATGTTTGTGCACCCATGTCCTGTGTCTCTTGTACATAACCATACATCTGTAGTCAAATCATCCCTGTAGAGTTCAGCAGATTAGGGTTTAATTAAGCTCTCAATGAAATGAAACTGTGTGTGTGTATATGGAGTTGCATTTCACACATCTCTGATGAAGTGAGTAACAGTCCATGATAGACAATACCACTGTAAATCAAATGGCTTTTGAAGGTGCCAGGCAATTATTGTTAGTACAACAGGTGCTCAGTAAGCTGAGCTACCCTTTTATATCAGGGGTGGGGAACCTTCAGCCCTCTAGATGTTTTGGACCACAACTCCTACAGGTCTTTATCATTGGCAATATAGGCTCGTTATTCCAGGATTTGCAGTCCAAAACATATGGAGAGCTGAAAGTTCCTCACCTCTGCTATATATTTAGATTTATATATGTCACATAAGCCCTCAAAGCACCATAAAGCAATTTTTGTTCCAGTCACACCTCTGCCCAGTTCTTAGGGACTAAGAATCTATAAATGTGTTGAACTTCTATTATGGACTTTGAACTTTTGCGTAAAGGTAGTTCAGAGTCCCTGAAGCTGGAGAAGTGGAAGAGGGCAGGGAGATATGAGTCAAACCTAGCTCATAAATGGAAGCTTGTCAAGTGCTATCTAATGAACTTTATACCAGCCAAGGTTTAAACTGACAAGAAATTGCCACAGAATCTTATTTCCCAAGTGTAAAATACTTATCTTCTTAGGGTCTAAAAGACTAGCAAGCACAGATTTAAGAACCACTAAGATTTCTACTAAGAAGCATGGATTAATACAATTTCATTTAATAAAGAATAAGCCAATTTTGGTGACTGCATGTTATAAAAAAGAAACAATACTCCCCCTGTTGTTTAGTTTGTCTATATTTCACTGAAAAAAATGTCAAATTAAGTAATAATTTTTGAAAAAAGTTCAAAAGCCCCAAAAGCCTGCAGGCCAGTTTTCAAATAAGTGTGCAGTTCCATGGCTTTTAAAGTTATTATCGTTCCAGAAACAGAAACAGAGAACAGAAAATGCTGACAGCCCAAATTCTGAGCCAAATTTTATAGCACCATTCTAAATTAAAAACATCATGTATTTTGGGTGCTGTGAAAGTGCAGAATTTACAAAGAAAGAAAGAAAGAAAGAAAGAAAGAAAGAAAGAAAGAAAGAAAGAAAGAAAGAAAGAAAGAAAGAACAACTGTTTTACTTCAAATTAGCGATCCCTTTGCAGGAAAGCAATACACACACATGAGGCTTCGATGTACACATGAAACTCCCTTCTGTCTTCTGGGCAATCACTCCAGCCTGGCTTCCAAAAAGGCCCAGCTTAGAATTGGTCTTGGGCTAGAATGCGTTCCCCAAAAATTGTGTGATGACCAGGAAATAGATCACACCAGACTGCTTCACAAGTGACCCAAAATGAGATCTGTTTCCCTGTGTAGTCACACCCTCAATCATGTGACTTGGCATACAACAGATGTTTTTTTTTTAACTTAGGCAATTCACATCTAAAAGTTGGACCGTTTGTGTAAGTGCATAGTAGGCTTTTAGTCAATCTGAACATCCTGTTCATACCTGGCATATATAAATTCTTAAATAAGACTTGCCCTACAATCATGTAAATACAGACAGCTGCCTTGAGTTCTGGATACTGTAGGCTAGCAATTGCAGCACCCAGGAGCTTCTCCCGAGACCCTATTTCCTTATTCTCGCATGATGGTGATGTGTATCCAACAGTCTCCATGCCTTCAGGTGTGGTGTGGTGGGGGAAATGAAGTCCCATTGAGAATCTGTATGTGGAATGGCAGTTTTACTCTTTGCCTCTGGCAGGTCAATATTTTGGGCTGGGTTTATTGTTGCGTTTTACTCCCACAAAAGTACAATTAGAACTTAGCCCTCTACTACCTGCCTGTGCATATAATCTTATAACTAGATGATTCTGAAAACATAATATTTTCCTTATTATTTTCCAAAGGTAGCTTGTGTTTTAACAACAGTGAAGTACTATGCAAGCTAAGTCACGGTTAGGATGAACTGTCAAGACACATGAAAAAGGCCAGAGCAGTTATTTTTGGATTACAATTTTTAGGATCCTTCCTAAGTACTCAAGTAAGGCATTTAATGAAGCCATCTTCCATAATATAAAAAAGGTTCAAACTTCTTCTTTGCATTTGCCCCTTCACCACATTTAGAACAAGACTTTGGAAGGACTCCAACTGGGAACATTTATCCAAGCTTGTATCATATAGACATTCATTTCCAAAGGAGCATGTCCTTAAATATATGTGTTTTTCTTTTCCTTACTCCTAGTCACGTCTGCCCCTTAATATTACAGACTTCCACAACCAATGCCTTTACTGAAAGAAACCATTAGTCACACCATTTTTTTATTTTGGGAGAAATCCTCCTACAGTATTATACACACGGTCACACTAGACAAAATTGCTTTGTTGTTTAGCAACATAATATAACCCATTATAAAATGGGTTATTTCCTGAGTTCCTTTTTTGAATACCATTTCATGAAACCCATCAATTAGATTGGCTAGGGTAGTCTGGGAGTTGTAGCACAACTCTACCATAAAAAAGAAAAACTTGTTCAGGCTTTGTTTATGTCTGAATTAGAGATGGGCACAGAACGAACATTTTTTCATTTCCGTTACCGTTTGTCGTTTCCGTTACGTAACGAAACGACAAACGAAAATTGTGATGAAAATGAAACGAAATGAACAGAACCACAAAAATTGTGGTCGTTATGTTTCGTTTCCGTTAATGGCGACGCACAATGAAATGTGCTGTTTTAAATGTTAAAAAACGCCCTGGACATCCATAAAAACGCAGCGATAATTATTTATATTGTCTAATAATACCTACCAGGGGGGTTGGGGTCCTTAAAATGTTTGTTTTAGTCTTTTCCCTTTAAAATGGATGTTGCCACCAGCCACAAAATGGAGTCAAACCATGTGATGGGATCATGTTCAACCAAGAGCATGCCCAGGTTGCAGACTGGGCGGGCAGGTTTGGCAGCCACAGAGGGCATAAAAAGCTCTGGCAGCCCCCGTCCTCCTTGCAGTCTCTGGTGGGAGTTAGGGTGGGATTGCTGTCTCTGCTGCGACTCTAGCTTCAGTCCTGCAGCCTCCCTGTGTGCGTGCGTGCTGCGTACCTCTCGGTGAGTACCCTCCCTTGCCCCACAGTGCAGTCACTCTGCGGCTGCCTTGCACCCTGGGCAACGCCCGCCACTGCCTTTGCAGCCTCCCTGCATACCTAGTCTATACTGTGTCTCTGCCAGCATCTATTTTTTTTAGTGTTTTCCCTCTGGTCTGGGGCGTTGGGGGGTGCCTGTGCACGGAAATGCTTTAAAAATCGCGCAAAAAGCGGGTAGAAACGACAAATGAAAAACAAAAAACGGTAACGAAAATTTTCAAAAATTTTTCAAAAATTTCACAACAAACGGAAATGAACCGAAACAGACCTCTCAACGACAAACGAAAAACCAAAACGCCAATTTTCTGTTTCGTGCCCATCTCTAGTCTGAATTACAACTGCTAATGTGATCAACTAAATGTATTAATTGACTTCTACATAAAATTGCAATTCATTGACAAAAAAACAAGGCTTTATCAATAAATGTTCCCCATATTTAACCAAGAACAGCAGCTATCTACCCAGCTAGGCTGTTGCAAGGGTAAGACTAACAAGGGATAATATTTCCCTTCAGAGCTCTCCAGATTGACACTGCATTCCTTCATAATCTTGGACGGTACGTTGAAATAAATGCTGAAAGTTGCTATAAAGAAATATAATAATGACACAGCATTCCATCTAAAAGGACAGCTCTAAAGTCTGTGTTTTATCAGTACACATGTTAAATTCGGGAAGCAAGAGTGGTTATTCTGAAACACAAACATTCTGCTTGCGAATCAGTAACAGAAGTAAGCACATTTACAAGGATTATCTGCCCCAGTTCCTGTTCTTATTATGGGAAAGCAATCAGGTCTTCATGAGAATCTAGCATCACACTGAGCCACCCTGGGGCTTCCTATAGTCCATCCTTTCACTTTACATTATCATCTGGGAGCAGCTACATCCTGTGCTACCACCAACTGCTTCACTGCAAAACAACAAAGTCAAGGAAAAGATCTATGAAGCTTCAAGTCTGGAGGGCAGAAAAATATCAACACTCTACAAACCCTGGATTAAAGAAGACAAACGTATGTTAAAAATAGTAATTTAAAAAACTGTTTATCTTGCTTTTTTTTTACAACGTGCATTTTGAAATAAAAATACCCAGGTAAACATTTATTTGTTTAACTTAAATCGAGCATTTTCTTCAATGCATAAGGCAGCATAAACAGCACACCTCTTCACTCCCTATTGGCTTTGCAATCCCTTTGTAAGGTAGGTCAGGGGAATTCATAACTGTTTCTTCCATTGTTATTATTCTCTGCCATCAAGTCATATCCAAATTATGGTGACTCTACTGGAGTTTCCAAGGTTTATGAGATCTTTAAAGGTTGGTTTTGAAAGTGCTAACCCCTAATGATTTTCTATGGCTGAGGTGCAACTTGAACACAGATGTCCTGAATTCCAGTTTGACATTCTATCAATCGCAATGTATCAGTATTCAACTTTCTTCCTGGCTCTCCATGTACTGTGCCATAATGCCCAGTACTAGGATAATAGCAGTCACATCTCCAAGAACATATTTTGCTATTCAGCGCATGTATCCACTAAATTGCAGTGATGAAATGAGACACATTGCCCTGCATTCCTGGGACTTACAGACATGAAGAATATAAATTTACTTATTATTGCATTCATTTATATGCCACCCTGTTCGAATAAATCTAGGCAGTTGGAATAAATGTAGTTTCCTTCCCTTTGTAGGTGCTCTCCACACATGCCAAACTACAAGTCCCATCAGTCAGCATAGCTGCTTGCAAAATATGATATGTAGCCCAAGGCATTTACTGGGAAATGCTGGCTTAGAGAGCCTACATATTTAGCATCTCATGTAGATGATTATGTTGTGAGTCACACCACATGGGCACATCTAACACCTTGCACCCACAGTATTCAATTTCCCTGAATCTTGTTCTGCCCCCAGTTTAGGGAAACACCATTTATCATATTTTCGTTAGCCTCACAGGAGAGGGGATTGGATTGCTGCTCCCAGACTTTGGAACTCTCTGCTGCTGGAGGCCAGGACTACCCCATCTCTGCTATCTTTCTGGAAACAGGCAAAGACCTTCCTCTTCATGATGTGACTTTTATATGGATTACCATGCATGATTGCATGGACTGATTTCATAAGAACACCAGTGTTTTCCATGTTATTTTCCTCCCCTCATAACACGCTTTTTTCTTTATGCATGCTTTTTATAGTTTTGTTACCTTTTAATGTTCTAAGATGCCTCTTCTAATTCCCTGTTCTTAAGCTGAATTATGTCTTAAATGTCCTGAGCTGTATCCTGTCCCTCATTATTGTAAGCCACCTTGGGTCCTTTTCCAAGGACAAAGGTGAGGTAAAAATATTCAAAATACTGTAATAAAATAAAAAATCATAAAATCAAGTGGCTAAATCCCTTCTCTTACATTACTGACATTATTATAAGATTCAACATTTCCTGAGTCTATTTTAAGACCAGTTATTTATACATTTTTCTCACCCTGATTAGCCCTTAGACAATGGCATTGTTGGTGTGAGGCAGTACGGGTTAGGATAAGATAGGGTGATGACATGGAACAGTTTTACACATTGTGGAAATCTTTTCTGAATCTCCATTCTGACATGTGAGTGATTAAGGTTGCCATTTATTTATTTATTTATTGTTGGCCTTGTCCCTGTGCTTTTAAAGGCAGCCTGACCCACAAAATGAACAAGCGGAACCTTGTCTCTTGTTACTTTCCCTTTATGTTAGGAAAAATTTTCTACACTTGTCTTGCCAGCCCCTCCTAGTGCACCGAAGCTGAGTCAGCCATCCTCGGTCTAACGTCTAAGCAGGGAGAACAGGAGGGGAAGGCAGCAAGTCACAGTGCTGTTGCCATTGATAGAACATGAATGGGTGGTAGATAAAAAATGCAAGCCCCAGCCTTTTGGGAGAAATGGCCTATCATTCTGATGCACACCCTACGTAAGGCGTGTGCTGGGGCACCCTGCATTTTGTAGCAGCCAGTGCTTCTTGATCAAGACATTCCACTGATACAGTTGGCAAAGCAGAAATGATATTTGTTGCATAGTGCCGAAATCTATCATATGCACACTTCTCAGCACAGCTGAGTTGCATTTCCAAGACTCCATGCAGATATCACTTTGTGCCACAGGCGTTTGTTCTGTAAGTGTGTGTGTGCGCACACACACACACACACACACACCCCTAATATGCCTATCCCCCACCCCACTCTATCAGAAATAATAAAATGGCCCAGTAGTGCAGATGTTTCCTGAATATTCTGCAGTAGTTTTTTCTAGCAAAACATGAGACCTGACAGAATCGAGAGCTGCCAGATACTATGAGCAATGAACACTGGGTTATGTCATGAGATGGTGTGAAAAATGCCAGCAGAGCATTTAGAGCAGGGCTCCCCGAGGCTGCTAACACGATGCTCATCTGATCTTAGCAACAGTGGGATATTTTTAGAAATCATTCCTATTGTAAAAAGCCTGAAGCATGCTGCCTTCCCAGTGCCTCTTAGATAAGCCAGCTTAGTAGGACTTTCCCTGGCAAGTTTAAAGTCCCCTCATATGCTTCTGAAGTATCTCTCAGTGCAAAGCCACTTTCACCTCCAAACCCTTTGAAGCACTGGAACTTAGTCATGCTGAAAGCCATGCCTGCAATCAATGGCATCACTCTAATTATGACACTTCCAAAATGCCATGTATAGTCCACCTGCAGTGCTTTCCACTCCAGGCCCACAAAACTCTTACCTTTACTTATCTGCCTCCGATTCATTCTGTCCTTGCCTTTCCATCAAACTTGTTCCTAACTCTTACTGGGTTTTGAAGATGAGAACTAAGATTAAAATTTGATGAGGTATAAGGCAAAAAGAAATTCAGGCAGACCCTCAGTCACCCTGAAACACCTGTCCTTGCATGAAGAAAAAACCAACTGCTGAATAAAAGAACAAACAGAGAAGGGGTAGAACAACAGGCTGATTTGATACTTGTTACTGTTCTACACAGATGGTTATGGTGCTGTAGCTCAAGTAAACACCATTACAGCTATGCAAAGGAACTATAATTATTACAAAGGCCCTTTAGAACTTGTCTATACTACCAGGAGCATATATTTCAGTACCACGTTAACCATTCCTCACCCTGAAAATTCACAAACACAGTACCATGGCTCAACAAGCCCTGCATGTTGCTGTTCAGAAGCATTTGGACAGCAATGCCGAGGTTTCTGCTTTGTCCATGTATTCATATCATATATGATATACAGCAGTTATATTTACGAGGCCTATGGCAAGTATCCTCTTAGATTTTTATGTGTGTGAAGTCACAAGAATTGGCTGTATCAACCTGGTGAGAAACCAGACATATGACAGCTCATGCAACAAGTACCTCAGCAGACAGCTTCCATTGCTTCAGCTCCATGCCCAGTGAAGCTGAAAAACGATACTGAGGAAAAGTACTTATGCGTCCCACTTGTCTCAAAATACTAAGATCAGAAATGATTAGGAAGCTTTTATGAAGCAACACAGGCTACAATTTCCCCAGATAATTAAATACAAACCTTGCACTGCTTATGTATCTTTGTTCAGTGCCCTGATTTCCTTACTCCACGTAGCCAAACAGAAATAATAAAACACACATTTTATGTTTTCAAATGCCTATCTTCCTACAATAAATGCTACCTAGCTTCATTTATATTTCAAAAGGTAGGAAATTGTTACTAGTAATGTGTATATATGCAATTGCATCATTTCTTATATTTTACTAGAATACATACTGATCATGGAAATCTTGGTATCTCATTACATGAAAGTTGATATCAAAAGGTCCTTTTATCTGAATGTTATTGCTTTCTGGAACACTCATTGAAGTTGTCTGCTCCAAAATTGTGCAAAATTTGCGAGTAAAGTGTGACAGATTACTTCCATCAACCTTAAAACTGTCCACCAGCACCTTAAGACTCTGCCCAGATGTAGTTACAAAGTATCACAAGAACTACATAAGAATCTCCTTCACTTCTGAATGTTGTTGACTGACAAAATACTGTAGACTGATTTTGTCAGGAAGTAAATGGGGAAATATTTCCCAACCCACTACAGAGTTGTCCAAACAGGTTTTGTTTTTCCCACAAAGACTCCCTAGCTTTAATCTAGAGTGGTTTATTATAAAATAACTATTTTCTGCTCCTGGCAAATGCTTTGCCTTCAATAATAAAGACTGAACTAGACTCAGCTGCTAGTGCAAGAGCTGGCAGAGACAGAGAATACCATAAGTCAAAGCTGATCACACACCTCCTTCAATAGGTCAAATAACAAACAGAACTTTAAAATAGGTGTGTAGTTGTTTTTTGGGGTGGAGGACAGCTACCAAACCTTGGAAAATCCCACAGCTGTAGTTTTCAGAGGACACACCTGTTAAAGCAGTGAAAAAGAATATGCAGCAAATAAATGCCTCCAACTTGATGAGTTAAACTATTGTATCATGTACAGTAGATGTATTTTGGAGCACAGGGGGATGCTGATAGCACAGTATCAAATACACAACACAATATTCTTTCCTCTGGCCTTAAACCACTGCAGTTGCATAATTAATGCTTTTAATTGCCACTGAACTATCCATTCAACTTATGCACATAGGGAAAATTGTAGCTCAAATCTTCTCTTCTGGAAATCTACATGCAGTAGTGAAGGAAAGAAACACTATTATTCAGCTGTGTACACTGAGCCTTGGATAGTTTAAAAGCAGCCGTAAAAATGCTGCTGTTCTGTGACAAAGCTGTAGAAAAGTATATCACATTTTTGTAAGTTTAGTGTTCCACAAGAGGATCCTTTCTTGTATTAGAAACTATCATTTAACATAACAGTGGAATGTAAACACATTTGTAAAATTCATCTCTAGTGAACATACAAAAGATAATGCAAATTGCCATTAAATCTTTAATGAGATACCTGTGGTTTTCTTTTAAAACACTGTCACATTTTACAAATCTCACGTGAATAAAGAGTTCAGTTTCATGCAGACAATTCTGATAAAAAGGAAGATCCGCACTGTAAAATGTTGTCAACTTCTGTCACCAACTACTCATGTGAAGGAGAGTTCACCAAATACTCATGTGGAGTAGAGCTGACTGAGGTTTAAGAAGTAATCCATGTTTCTATAAATATAGACATTAAGTGACTTATAGTGTCACTAGTGCAGGTATATATAACCACCGTACAAAAGCTCCACTGGAAGCTACTTCAATTCTTTCAAAAAAGGACCAGGATTTCATTATTTCTTTTTTTTAAAAGCTGTCACTTTCAGTATTGGGAAACACTAAAGTGCATTTTTGGTTACCTTCTAAGCAGTTTCTGGCTATAAAATTTGATTTTATACAATTTACATTTCCTGACATTCATTACTGTGGTTATTCCTCCCTATAGTTGGCTAGTAGGAATTAGAACACACAAACTTTGTTTCTCGTGCCAAGGGGAGGAAACACCTTTTAAACATTCTCCCTTGTTCTCCATGGAATTATTATATTTCACAGCACCATTAGAGCAACACAGGCTTTACTTGAGCCTTTTAACTTGCTACTTAAGTTGCCCAATTAAAAATAATGTACCAATGGGGGGAGCCTCTTTCCACCATAGAAAGTCCCACCCTTTCAGCTAACACTGCATAAATGTAAACAAGGCTTACAGCACGATTAGACAGATCATCTTTAAACTTTTGTTTTTCCTACAGTGTCAAAGTTTTCAAGTGTATAAAGCCTTAATACATTCCTAAGAATAGTGTGAGCATAAAAACAAAACCTCACAGTACATTTTAATCACTCTGGGCACATGGGACATGTTGTTTTGCTTCTTTAAGCTTCATTTAAACTTAATTCTGATCAAATTTTATTGCCATCTATTTCATCTAAAGGTAATATTGCACTATAAGATTCTTGAAATCCAAGTCCCTTATGGTAGTAGTTCTCTTGTCTAATTGTTCGGGGTTTTCTTGGAACGAACTCTTTCTAGAACATGTCTCCTATGACAAACAAGTGTGGTCCAAACCTGATTAGCACTGCTTAACGATGCACAGCTATTTCTAAAGAACCCCTACACACCAAGACATGCTACATTATCAGGAAACTCATCCATGCTCTTACATATTCCATACTTTTTTCCTTTAACAAGCTTCAGATAACAGGAATATCACAGTAGTGATAGTTCAAATCATCTGATCACCAAGTGTTACTTTAAGAAAACCAGTTTAAAAGCATACCACACAGCCAACCTCCATTTAAAAATCCTCTGCATTCAACACCTCCTTAAATAATGGTTTTCTAGCTCCATATATGTTTAAAAGATACTATTTTAAAGCTGTATATCTTCATCTAAACACTCCACTTATACAGGCAGTAGCTGAATAACACTGAATGCCATAAATGCAATTGCCTTGCAAAGGCACTCTCAAACATGAACACCACCAATCAGAACACTCTCAGTTGTTTTATTTGGCTATTTAGACATCCAGGTCACGTTTACCCACCCATCTGTTTCCTGACTATTTTGTACTATGTAACAAGGGACCCATTTTGCCTTGGGTTTTTTTTTAACTGTAGTGCCCAAAAATCATGTGGGGAAACCAAGTAAAAGGTTTGCATCTTCAAAGCTTCCAACCAGGCCAACTGTTTATTAGTCAAGCTGTACAGGATCCAAACAAGCAGGCCAGGTACTGGAAAACTGTTTTAATCAAATGCCAAAAAGGAGCTGCCCCAAGTGGTAACAGCAGCTCATCTCTTCTTTTTTTGCTGCCTTAGCATCTTCCTTCGTTTAATTATCATATCGTGCAGTTTCTCCAGTCCCTCTTTGAGGCCATCTCCTATAATAGCGCAGGTGGGTTGTAGGTGCCAAGGTGTGGAAGAGCTCAGCTCGCTGGTGGCCAACATTTTTTCCATCTCGGCCAGTGACAATGAATGTCTCAAGTCCTGCTTGTTGGCCACAATGAGCACAGGCACCCCCTGGTTCTCCGAGATCCTCGTGATTTTATGCAGTTCTGTTTTAGCTTCTTCCATTCTTTCCACGTCCACGGAATCCACCACAAAGACGATGCCGTCTGTACAGCGGGTGTAGGACTTCCAGAGGGGCCGCAACTTCTCCTGGCCCCCCACGTCCCAGAAGTGGAAAGTGACCGTTTTGTTGTTGCCCAGCGTCACCTTGATCTTCTCCGTGTTGAAACCTTTGGTGGGGACGGTGTTAACGAACTCGTTGAACTGCAGCCGGTACAGGACGGTGGTCTTTCCAGCGCAATCCAACCCCAGGATCACGATGTGGAAGGACTGGAAGGAAGGGAGGCTCGACAGAATCGGCGTCTGCTCCGACAACCCATTTCCCATCGCAGGGGAGGGGCTCGAGGCGAGCAGGGGGCACCAGTCGCCCTCCGCCGCCGCCTCAAGCCACCCGCCCGCCTCCGACGGTGCCGCTGGTCCGGAGAATCCCAGTCACGAATCCTTCCCGGCCAAGAATCAAACGCGGGGGCAGGTCCGGAGGATGATCGAGGACCTGGGTGGGGGGGGGAGAGAAAGCAGGACGTGCAGGGTAGGCAAGCTCTGTTCAAGAGACACCCACCGTCCCTTAGCGAAGCCTCGCCTCCGCTTCCCGCAGACGCTCCCGCATGGCTTCCCTTCCTTCCTCGCTGCAGCAAAAGAGTGCCAGCGCCCGGAGCCCGACCGGGCCGCGCCTCCTCCTCATTCAGACCGCCCTGCGCTCTTCCCGCCCCTTTCCGAAACACTCGCCTCTCATTGGACGCAGGTGCCTGCGATGGGCGGGCCCCGAGTAGAGAGGGGGCCCCTCCCGCTCCCTCTTCCCTCAATGGCCGCCGCCGCCGCCGCCGCCGCTCAATCCCCTTGCCTTCGTTGCTCCCGCCCGATTGGTCGGGGCGAAGCTGCGGGAAGGCGGGCGGAAGCCAAGGGTTCGCCTTTCCCCCCTCCCCTTCTTGTCGCACTCGTGAGAGAAACCTACTGCAACGCCCGGTCCCTTTAAACCTCCTAATTTTTTTAAAAAAGGAACCGAGCAGCAAATTTTTGTACACCGCCCAGAGTTCCTGAGGGAAAGTCCGGCGGTTAATAAGTACAAGTATAAATAAGTCCCTCTTCACGCTCAAACTCGGCCTCCTTCCTCTCGCCCTCCCTCAGTTCCCGCCCTCCTTTTTTTTTCTCTCTGAAGGAACCTGGAGCCCTCGCCTGCTTCTCAGAGAGCCGAAAGTCACCCGGCGCCCCTCACATTTCAGGGCCACCTAAAGTGGCGCCCCGGCTCTTCTTCCCAAACCCTCGTCCTACCTGTGGCCACGGCGCGGCGCGCCTTTCTGGACACGTCCCTGCGTCGTTTTCTGAGGAAACGGAGGAGGAAAATCAGGCGCCCGGCTCCGGCCGCTCCGGGCCAGGAAGAGAATGGACAAGCCAGGGCGACCGTTCCTTCTTCGGCTTCAACCCTTCAGAGGGGCCGAACGTCAAAGTAACGGAAGATCCTCCTCCATTGGTCCTCGAGTAGACTCGTCTCCTAGCAACCCCGTTTGAAGCACGCCCTCCGGGCAACCTGTCTGTTTACCCACGGCCCCGCCTCTACCGCCATAAAACGCCCAATCCGCGATGGCCACGCCCTCCCCACCGGCTGCTCCCTGCGGTCGTTCCAGGACTCGTCCAGCGCCCTCGGGCGTTGGTGTCACGCCACGTGAGCCGTCAGCTCGTAGGCCGCGTGTCTCTCCCTGGCTCCTCTCTTACCCACGCCCTCCCTCTCTCCTGCTGCGACAGCCGTTGTAAGCCACGCCCCTCCCCTTGATCGCCTGGATTGGAGCCTGTGGGGATTTGCGCGCTCTTTTTGCCGCGTAACCCTTCTAGGCATGATGTGGGGGATGGGGATGGCGGTGGCGGTGGCGGTGGGTTGTCTCAAGTGCTCGGGGCTACTCATTAGGAAATGGGGACTGAAGCATGGAGACAGACTGGTTATCCGATTTCTGAGTGCCAGAGCACACTTCTCGTGTTTATACCTCTTATTAAAGGCATGAGAGGCGTGTCAGAAAAATGAGTCCTTGGAAATTCCTGCAGGCAGATTCACACGTGCAAGCCATGGGATCGCATTGAAGCATTCAGTACAATGTCCCAAGGCGAAATCAAGCCAACACGCTTCTGTTTTATTCCCTTTTGTTTATTATTGTGTGCTGACACAGCACTTCCTACCTTGGGATCTGTGATACCTAGTGTAATCTGATCCAAACATTGGAAGTAATCAAACAGTTTATTTATTTATTTATTTATTTTAGAGTATTTTTACCCCACCTTTCTCCTTGGAAAAGGACCCAAGGCAGCTTACAGGAATGAGGGATAATACACAGTCCAGTACAATTAAGACATGTTCAAGTATTTGAGAAAAAGCAATTGAAGGACATCTTACAGCATTAATAGACATGACATTAAAGCAACATGTCTATGTGAACCTATAGATTCATATAAAATACACATGGTAGTCCATCATTCAGGGAAAGCTTGCCTGAAGAGAAAGGTCTTTGCCTGTATCTGGAAGGACAACAGAGATGAGGCAGTACTGGCTTCTATCTTAGGAGTTTGATAGGCGTGGTGGCTCAGTGGACTAAGGCTTGGGCAGCTTGGTGGTTGAAATATCGGGTGCCTCGCAGCAGAGTGATCTCCTGCTGATAACCCCAGGTCCTGCCAACCTAGCAGTTGGAAAGCATGTAAATGCAAGTAGATAAATAGGTACCGCTGTTTCCTTGCAGCCATGCGGGCCACGTGGCCATGGACTTGCACAACATTGGCTCTTCGGCTTGAATACGGAGATGAGCACCGCCCCCTAGAGTCGGAGAGAACTAGCACGCATGTGCGGGGGGGGGGACCTTTACCTTTACCTAAAAACAATGCACTACAATTAAATAGACTCAGTGGTGGCAGAAAATGGATGGCCCAATACATTTTATTTATTTATTTATTTGTAATATTTTTACCCCACTTTTCTCCTTGGAAAAGGACCTAAAGTGGCTCACAATAATGAGGGACAATATACAGCCAGAACATTTAAGACATATTCAAATTAACAACAGGGAATTAGAAGGGCATCTTAGAACATTAAAAGGTAACATTAAAGCTACAAAGAACACGTCAAAGAAAAAATTCCATTATGAGGGGTGGAAAATAGACATGGAAACAATGGTGTTCTTATGAAATCAGTCAGCGCAGTAATGTATGGTGATCCATATAAAAGTCACATAGGTAGTCCCTCATTTGGGGAAAGCTTGCCTGAAGAGGAAAGTCTTTACTTGCTTCTGGAAAGACAGCAGAGATGGGGCTGAGTCCAAATACTGTAGTTTATTTTCATATTCACATTCACATGTTGCCAGCCTGCCTGAATGGTTTTACCCTGGTATTTTAAGGAGCAGTGGCTGAGTAAGTGGTTGCTTATTCTTGGGAAAACAATGGAGCTTAGAGACATCTATACGGTATCTTGTTGGAATTAGTTCTGCTCCTAAATGCCCTTGTCCTGGATTCACCTTCATGGAGAGCATGTGGGCAGAGTGCTACTGTGGAAGAAACCTTATGTGAGGAAAAGACCATCAGTTTATTGAACTGAAAGCATGGCTGCAAAAAAGATCACTCATTCGGGCTCACATCCAACAAAGGTTATGTTATACCTGAAAACAACATGATGAAAGTAAAGGTTAACTCAATAAAAAGTCTGAGCAGTTGCTCTCTTCCTTCCAGTCAGAACCAGTTGCAACACATTCTGCAACCAGTCACAGCACAACAGCCACCAAGCATGCCACCTGTGTCTCATTATAAGGAGCATCTGTGTATTTAGTACCTCTAAAATTTAGAATCGAAGTGGCAAGTCAATCAGGGGAACAAAACCTATCTGAACTTTTGGTTTTATCCTCAGGGCTAATCCTCTTGGTCATAAAGCCCTTATCCTCTTGCACCTTGCATTGCTTTGTGCAGCATTCCCCCTGCATTAGTTAATTCCCATTTCTTTTTCATTCACGTGTGTGTGTGTGTGTGTGTGTGTGTGTGTGTGTGTGTGTGTGTGTGTGTGTGTGTGTGTGTGTGTGTGTGTGTGTGTGTGTGTGTGTGTGTGTGTGTGTGTGTGTGTGTGTGTGTGTGTGTGTAAGGATAGATAGGAGACCTTCCTAAATATGATCATTATTATGGCTTGTTACAGGCTTACGACACAGGGATCCTCCTTTATAGCATGAAAACACGGAGAAAAGAGAAGAAAAAAAACTCTCAAGTAAATGATGGAAATTTTTTTACCAGGGAAGCATAAACATTAAAAGCAGGAGTCTATTCCTGCCACCTGGCCATAACGCTGTTGCATTTTCCTTTCACCGAGAGACCTTAGACTTGACACTAATGTTTTAGTAGTAGATAGAAAGAGTCCAAACAACTCCAAAGACCCAACTTAAAATTTTGACGGGATAGGAAGCATTTTTAAAAATTGTAGCACATCTCTGTTCTTAGTGTGAAAAAAATTAGATAAAATTATATTAAGTATTTGTCTTTATCAATTAGTAACGCGGTGTCTAGGTGTGGCAAGGTTTCCTTTGATGTCGAAATAGCATACCTAATTTCCCTTATATTAAAATTAATCCTGTTCTGATTTTTATTATGATTTCATGGTGCAGTGACACCATTAAAATATTTCACAAAAGTTAAAATTCAGCCAATCTATTTCAGTGCACACAATGGAGATGCTTAAGGTTTGGAGACAGGCAGGCCTCATATTAAACCTGGTTACCTCCCCCCACCCACCCCCACCCACCCACACACACACACCAAGAGGTGTAAATCTGAATTTTCAGTATTTTTAGTATTTTTCTGTGGTTGTTTGTCTAACTTTGTCACAGGGCTATACAAAGTGAATCACATCTTACCTTTTAAAAATAGGAGCTCATCCCCACTCTTCAATGCCTAATTAATGCATTCTGCAGATGAGAGTTGTACTTTCCAAACATTGGCATTGCACCAGTTTGGGAAAAGGCTGATCTATTATTTATGATCAGAAGTGGTATAAGATAAACCATGCTCTTTTTATCAGTTATCCCAGGATATATTTTTAATCATCAGAATCATCAAATTGCAGAGCTTAAAGGAAACTTATGGATCATAGAGATGGGCATGAAACAGAAAAATAATATTTTATTTTGTTTTATTTCATTTCCTATTTCATTTTAAAGGTAAAGGTAAAGCTTCCCACACACACACGTGTGTGCTAGTCGTGACCACCTCTAGGGGCAGTGCTCTTCATATTCAAACCAAAGAGCCAGTGTTGTGCAAGTCTGTGGACATGTGGCTGGCTTGACTGCATGGAACACTGTTTACCTTCCTGCTTTTTATGGCGGTACCTATTTATCTATTTGCATTTACATGCTTTTGAACTGCTAAGCTGGAAGGAGCTGGGGTTAACAGTGGGAGCTCACTCCACTGCGTAGCACCCAGGATTCAAACCACCAAGCAGCCAACTTTGCAACTGATTGTTTCAAAAATACAAAATGATTCATTATACTATATGGGTCTATTCCTCTGGGTTCTAGAGGTATTCAGTTGTGGGTAGCTCGAGAGTCAGGGCAGTCAGTTAGAAACTGCAATCTGTCTGCAGATAGGTGGGACCTAGGAATGGATGATGTACCAGTAAGATATACAGTAGTGATCCATCTGGGAAGAGATAGGCTGTCAGATATATCTGTGTGGAGGATGATTTTATGGTGATTGGGAAATATCCCATGCAAAAATATATGAAATCAACAGGATACGGTAAGATCTGGCTTCTATTATCCATAAACCTCTTTTATTTAAATTTAAAGAGGATTAAATAAAAGAGGTTTATTGAGGCTATTTAAGCAGGCATTCCCTCAAATATAATGTAATTTCAGTATTCACCCATTAAAATATTATTTTAACTTATTTGCCCGCCAATGACAATAAATATATCCAGTATATACTCTAGTATAAGATGTCCTGAGAATAAGCTGAGGGCCTAATTTTACCCCCTAAAACTGGTAAAACTTATTGACTCAAGTATAAGCCAAGAGTGTTTGTTACATTGGGGACACCAAAGTAGCAGGGATACCTTCAGAAATTTATTTTAAGGAATCCCCTGAAATTTGGAAGCATTTGGGGGTGAGGGGGCCAAGTTATGAAGCTCCAAAAAGGGTGCCCCTAAACCTTCTCATTGGGATCATATGGAAGCGGAGGCACTGCTATCTCTTGCCCAATCAGGACTTGCCCTTCGCTGCCCTCCCCAAGCCGTCTGAGCCCCTAATTTTACCTCAAAAACCTGGGCAAACTTATTGACTCGAGTATAAGCCGAGGGCTTTTCTTTCCAGCCAAAAATAAGGGCTGAAGAACTCAGCTTATACTCGAGTATATATGGCACTCAAATCTCCACTTGGAAATGGAAACAATGAGTCACATTTCAACTTGATATTGATAACATCCACATCCTACAGCATTCTGAATTCTTAATTACATTTTTCAATTCATGAGGACAATGTCTTCATGATAGCCATACATTTGATGTGCAATTTATAGTGACATTTGCTCTTCACATTTTGTCAAAAAACTGTAATTATTGTTGACAATGTAGAATCCAGACACTCCTAGCATAATAAGCCTTCCAATAAGGTGGCTGACACACTGTAAGACTTAATGTGATGCACTAGGGCAAAAGCAGACGCACTGGTAGTTGTATTGGAACAAAATGCCACGCTTGGAGCCATACATTTATTAGACAAAACAGTACTTAACATGCCAGGCTGGTGGTTGGCATGGGCATTGGTGAAGCCTTGAACCACCAGGCTGAATTATTCAGGGTGGTTCAGGGCCTCTCCAATTCTGGTCAGTGGAGACCTCCTCCTAGTGATTTCACTACAGAGAGTCCTTTGCAGCCCATTTTAAATCTAAAATAGAGGCCATCCTGGCTGATCTGGTCTCCAGTTGCACTAATCTGTCCCCGAGAACTGCTTATGCTGCACCCCCTCGGTCTTCCCGATTTGTTGAGTTTGGGCCTGTGATATTCCCTATGCTTTTTAACATCTATACGAGTCCGCTGGCTGAGGTCATTGGGCATTATGGAGTCTGCTGTCATCAGTATACTGATGATACACAGCTCTCTCTCTCCTTTTCCACTTCTGCAATGGAGGCTGTGCAGACCCTATACCGCTGCCTGGCCGCAGTCGTGGAATGGACCAGGACTAACAGGCTCAAACTCAACCTTGGGAAGACTGAGGTTCTGTTCCTCAAGGGATCCCTGGATGGGTACAGTGGCCTTCTCCACAATTTGGGCGGGGTGGGGGGTTGACCCTCCAGCTGGCGGAGAGTGTGTGGAGTTTGGGCATCATCCTGGACCCAGCTTTGTCTCTGGAAGCAAAGGTAGCAGATGTCTCCAGTGCGGCCTTTTACCAACTTAGGTTTATTGCCCAGATTCACCTGTACCTGGATGCAGATTCGCTTAGGACAGTTGTGCAGGTGCTGGTGAGTTCAAGGATAGATTACTGTAATGCTCTTTACATGGAGCTTCCCTTGACCCTTGTTCTGCAACTGCAGTGGGTGCAGAATGTGGTGACCAGGCTGGTGGTTGGTGCGGGCAGATTTGACCACATCACTCCGATCCTGGCTCGCTTGCATTGGCTACCTATTGCCTCCCAAATAAGATTCAAGGTATTGGTTTTGGTTTACAAAACCCTCCATGGCTTGGGACCTGTCTATCTGGCACAGCGAGGTCAGCTTCATCCCAACTGACCAGAGCCTCACTCTCCCTTTCACTCTGGGTAGCCACTCCAAGGAAGGCTCGAAGGGATTCTACCCGGAATCGGGCCTTCTCGCCAGCTGTCCCGGCTCTTCGGAATAAACTGCCAATAGAGATTAGGTTGGCGGAGTCTCTGCCAGCCTTCAGGAGAGCGTTAAAGTCCTGGCTCTTTACGGAAAGCTTTGGTGATCGCCGAGTGCATGATGGTTTGTTGTTAGTTTTGTATTGTCTGTCCCACCCTTTCTTGCCGGAGTCTATGTTTATTGTAGGGCTGTTGTTCTGCTTTTTATCCTTTTATTTGATTTATTTGTCTTTTCCACCCAGAGTTCCCGAGGGAAAGTCGGGCGATTAAGAAGCATAAAAATAAAATAAATATAAATAAATAGTATTGGATAGAAAAGTGTGTCTAGTTTCCTGTCAGACAGAAATAAAACAATGCACACCCAAGTACAAATAATACTATCAAGATTTATGTTTTAACAAATCAAAACAAAAACCAGCTTTTTAATCTGCTGCAGTAAAGCAATTTAAGACGTTTCCTGAGGGAGCAGGGAGGAATATAGCAATGCATCTGATTTGTATTTTACTGATTGCATTATATAAGGAAATTGCTAATTAGGTCTTTCTTTCTTTCTTTCTTTCTTTCTTTCTTTCTTTCTTTCTTTCTTTCTTTCTTTCTTTCTTTCTTTCTTTCTTTCTTTCTTGAGCAAATAAGAACCAGCTTTGTTTCTTTATTTGCAAGGTGATCTTAGACATGAAGTGACCATCATGTCACTCCCAGGAGTATTATCTCTTGTTAAGCCTATAAAAAGTGGTATGTCTTAACTGTACCAGGAAGGAAGGAATGACGTAGGGCAGCTGTATGAGTTCTAGCACACCACAAAAACTCCTTGTGTCAGAAATACAGCACTACATTCCTGATCTTTTTCTACTGTGGAAATTTTATTCCAAATGTTCTGGGATGGTATAAGAATCCAATTTCTGAACTTGGAGCTTTTCTCATTAACATCTATGTTTAAAATAATGAAGTCATATAAAATGTCAACTGAAGTCACTTATGATCAGATGAGTCAGAAGTGCCACAAGGAGAGTTACGTAGGAAAATAAGTTATTATTTTGTCATCAAGAAACTATGGTAAAAGGTTAGAGATAATTGAAAAGATCTCTTTAGATCTATTAATAGTTTTGCTATTTTAATTTCACAGGTCAATTTATCATTAATAGCTAAATTCCATAACTCCTTATACCATTCTTCCATTACTAATTGATTATTAGATTTCCAATATTTGACAGCCTTGCGGTTGTAACCATTATAATTACCAATTCGCCCTCCTCTTTCTTCAGTTGAATATCTGCACCTATGTTTAACAGTGCCAGCTGGGGGGACATTGGAATCTTTTCCCCTAGTATTTCTTGCATTTCATTGAAAACCAAATTCCATTCCAATTTCCTTTTCTCACATGTCCACCACATATGTAAATATATTCCTTTCTCTTTTTTACATCTCCAACAAATAGGAGATATTTCTTTATTTATTATATTTAACTTTGCGGGTTTTAATGGATTATGGGATAAATTATTGGTATATGTATTTCAAAAAGGCAAGGGGTATACACCTGGAGAAGACTCAATGTACTTCTGGAGGGAAACGGGCTAGTCAATACCATGAAGTTGTAATCTTGTTTAAGTCCCGAGGGGGGTGGGTTGCACTGGGTTTATGTTTGTATATTGTTATATGTTTGTATACTGTTGTTTTGTTATTTTTTATTCTTACGTTACTTTGCTGTTTTATCTGTTCTTTTATAAATAAAATAATTAAAAAAATAGTTTTGCTATTTTATGTGAAAGATTTACCAGTTCATGGCTAGAAAGAGATCCTGTGGCACATTGTTACATTGGTCTGCCCACTGAGCTCTAAAGGTGATCTTGGCGGCCAATCTAATCTATATCACAGGATCACGTTGAGAATGAAACGGGTAAGTGGAAAACAATATATGCTGTTTGAATCTGCTACAGAAAGGATGGGGTAAAACTGTAACAGGTAGAAATGTTTTCTTCTGCCATAATTGACTGCTGTTAATCACGGAGAGTATTATTGGTCTTCAAAGTACGTAGATGAATGGGAAAATAAACTTCCTATGCTACCATGTCGAAATTAATCATGCCACTATAAAAGAAGGATGAAAACGATGTAAGTTTCTTCAGAATTATGAAGCATTTATTAGTTGGCAAAATAAGGTTCCTGCGTCTACAAATGAGTCACATTTAATTTACTATAAAAAAGAAATACATTTCAATTACATAGTTGCAGAAGTTACTATCACTTTCTGGACATGCATATGTTTATTTTAAATTTTTAATTGCCCCCATCAGTGTTTTTTTCCCCCCTATAAAAGTCTGGCTTCAGCCATTGGGTGCCAAAGTACAAAAAGGACAGTGGTATGATGAAAGAGGCTCCCTCATGTGGTATTTATGTTAGATCAGGAAGGATACTGAAAAACCCACCGTGTGATCCAGAGACAAAATGATATTGGTGTCCAAAGAGCAATCCCTGTCCATCCACTCATGAACATTTCACATTGTGAAACATGCTTGCCAATCCATTATCTCGTTCAAAAGAAACCACTAAGAATTAGAAGTTGATTCAGAAGGGCATATGAGAGGGAGCAATGGTGGATGTGATGCATAGATGATGTTATCTTTGGTGGGACGATATATTTTGCATTTTTAACCCGGTGATCATCAGAACACCCAGTGATCATTAGCATTGTGGGCAACCTGGCTTTGTTGAAATGTTTAAAAAGCCCACTGTTTTTGAACAGAAAGGGGTATTTTCCCAGACATTGGGGCTGCAGCTTTTCATTCTGAACAGTCATAAAAAGGCGAGTGTCTTTTCTGCTACATCTCTGAGCAAATTGTACTGGCTGGAGGTACAACTTTGACTAGGGATTGGAATACGTGGCCTTTTCTGGGCCTGACTGCATTCTAATATTTGTTGCAAGCTTCCCTGAACCACGCCCTACAGTAAGAGTTCACCGTACAGTTCCTTGGAGTCCTTAAACAGACAACCTGAGATAAGCGTCCAGGGCTTAGACTAAGCTAATCGGAAAATGCAGCTGTTTTCTGACAGTAGCTAAAATGGAAGCAAAGCTTATATCCTGCAAATGTCAAGCTCACACCAACATTATAAGAGAGAAGACAACTCTCGGAAAACAGACCAGCTTTTTCCGAACACTTGGTGACCTCTTCCAACGTTGTGTTGAAGGAAAGCTGTCGACTTTTACAACTCATAATAGGGACAGGTACTCAATCAAGCACATAATAAGCCAAGCCATATATCTGGTATGTCCAAACTTCAGCCCTCCAGATGTTTTGGACCACAACTCCCACATTCCTTTGCCATTGGAAATACAGTCTTGGAATTCTGGGAGTTGTGGTCCAAAACACTTGGAGGGCTTTTATTTATTTATTTATTTATTTATTAAGCTTATATACTGCCCGTCTTCCTGAGAGGAACTCCGGGCGGTTTACAACAAGGGGACAACAAAACAACAGATTAAAATAACAGCAAATTAACTGGCTAGGTAAATAATAAAACAATAAAACAATATAAGACAAAACAAAACAGGACCAAGGATGCAGATGGCGGGAAGAAGAAAAAAAGACTTTGTTGGAGTCACCCAAACGCCTCCCGGAAGAGAGAGTTTTCAGTGCCTTCCGGAAGGCAGGCAGGGACTCTGCTAGGCGCACTTCTGCTGGGAGATGATTCCACAGGGTCGGGCCAGCCACAGAGAAGGCTCGGGTACGGGTGGAAGTTCTCCGAGCCTCCCTGGGCGTGGCCACACACAGCATGTGCGCCCGCAACAGCCTAGTTGGACGGGCCGAAGTTGACCGCTGGTCGATCCGCTCTGTTAGGTAGTCAGGTCCTAGGCCATGGAGGGTTTTGTAAATCAAAACCAGGACCTTGAATCTGATTCGGGCTGCAACAGGTAACCAATGCAAGCGAGCCAGAACCGGGGTGATGTGCTCGAATCGACGCACACCCGCCACCAGTCTGGCCGCCGCATTTTGGACCCGCTGCAGTCGCCGAATGAGAGTCAAGGGCAACCCCATGTAGAGTGCGTTACAATAGTCCAATCTCGAGATCACCAGTGCTTGCACCACAGTTCTGAGGGAATCCCCATCCAGGTACGGACGAATCTGGGCGATTCGGCGAAGGTGGAAAAAGGCAGCCCTGGACACGGCGGACACCTGGGCCTCCACGGTGAGCGCCGGGTCCAGGACTACGCCCAGATTCCGGACGGAGTCCGATGGCCTGAGGGAAACGCTCTCTAAGGTGGGAAACGGGTCACCGTAGCTGGATGGGGAAGCCCCAAAGAACATAACCTCGGTCTTATCGAGGTTAAGTTTGAGCCTATTGGCCCTGGTCCATTCCATGACCGCGCCCAGGCACTGACCGAGGGTCCGGACAGCCTCATCTGCAGCGGTGGAAAAGGAGACATAGAGCTGTGTGTCATCAGCATACTGGTGACAGCAAACTCCATGTCTCCTAATGACCTCAGCCAGCGGCCTAATGTAGATGTTGAACAGCATGGGAGAGAGAGAGATGACCCCTGTGGAACCCCACAAGGAAGTATCCAAGGGGCCGACAACTCACCCCCATGCTGAACCTGCTGGGGACGGCCTCCGAGGAAGGACCGGAACCAACTGTGAGCAGTGCCCCCGATCCCAACCTCAGAGAGCCGATCCAGCAGGATACCGTGGTCGATGGTATCAAAGGCCGCTGACAGATCCAGGAGGACCAACAGGGAGGAGCACCCCCTGTCGGGCCCCCGGAGGAGGTCATCTTGCAGAGCGACCAAGACTGTCTCAGTCCCCCGACCCGGCCTGAACCCAGACTGGAATGGATCCAGGATGTGTTCGCCCTCCATATATGATTGAAGCCGGATCGCGGCCACCCTCTCAATCACCTTGCCCATAAAGGGAACATTAGCGATCGGGCGATAGTTGGTTAGGTCGCCCGATGCTAAGCTGGGTTTCTTCAGAATGGGCTTTACCACGGTCTCCTTCAGGCGAGAGGGAAAGATCCCTCCCCTGAAGGAGGCTGTGGCGATGATAGACGCCCATTCGGACATGTTCCCACCAACTGCTTTCATAAGCCATGATGGGCAAGGGTCGAAGGGGGTGGACGCGGGCCAGCAGTGGGCAATAGCCCTGGAGGCCTCGAGTGAAGTAACAGGCCCAAATTCCACCATGCGAGGAGACCGAGGGGGTGCAGCAACAGGGGATGCCGAGGGTGGGCTATGGCAACAGGGATCAAAACCGGTGCGGATGGCCTCTATTTTTGATCGAAAAAAGGCTGCAAAATTCTCACTACTGAAATCAGTAGGAGGAGGCCTAGACAGCCCAGGATTAGTGAGGTCGCGAACCACACGGAACAACTCTGCTTGGCGGTTCGAGGCCTCACTAATTCTCAGGGTGTGATAAGATCTTCTAGCCACCCTGATCGCATGTACATAGCGCCTGGACTGTGCGATGACTGCAGCCTTCTTAATCGCCGACCGGTTCTTCCTCCAGCTGCGCTCCAGCCTCTTCCGTTCTTGCTTCATTGCTCGTAGCTCTGCCGTAAACCACGGTGAGGAACGAGCTCTGCAGCGGATGAGGCGCCTTGGGGCGATCTGGGCGACAGCCCGGGATGTTTCATCAATCCATTGATCCACCATGGTGTCTACCAGGTCATCAGCCAGTCCGCCAGAAGGCTCCCCGAGGACTTCCCGAAACCGATCAGGGTCAAGGAGTCTTCGGGGGTGGGCCCATACTGACGGCCGAAGGTCCCCGCGGGGTGGGGCGGCAGTAGATACAGAGAAAGACAGCAGGTGGTGGTCTGACCATGACACGGGGTGGGAACAATGTCCTGCACCCTCAGATACGAATCCTCAGACGCGGAGGAAAATACCAGATCCAGGGTGTGTCCGGATCTGTGGGTTGGGCATAAAACATGCTGGGACAGATTCATGGAGGTCATGGACTGCATGAATTCCAGAGCAGCACCAGACAGGCCACCCCCAGCATGCACATTGAGATCCCCCACCACCAGAAGGCGGGGGGTTCTCAACAGCGCTGCGGCGATGAAATCGGTGAGCTCTGGTAGGGATTGTGCTGGGTTGCGGGGAGCACGGTAACCGAGCACAATGCCAAATCTGTCCCGCTGCCCAACCAACAGATGGACACATTCCAACCCTGGAATCACCAACGTTGAGGCCCTGCTGATTTGAATAGTGTCCCTGTACACAGTGGCCACCCCACCCCCCTTACAACCCTCCGATCTTCCCGCCCCCTGTACCAGAAACCCTGGAGGGCACAGCTGGGAGAGGGAGCCCCCCCCCCCCCTCTGCACCCACCCAGGTCTCGGTAATGCATGCCAGGTCGGCCCTCCCATCAGCAATGGTGTCATGAATGATGGGGATCTTATTATGGACCGATCTGGCATTCATCAGGAGGCAGGAAAGGTCGGAGGTGCTGGCAGAGTGGCTCCGAGACACGTAACAGTGAGCTGAGGGGTCAGAACGGGGGACAGGCACAAGATGCCTGGCCCTAGTTCTTCTTAACCGACTAACCCCCCAGCCCCAGCACGGCACGAGATGACAGGCACGAGATGCCTGGCCCTAGTTCTTCTTAACCGACTAACCCCCCAGCCCCAGCCCCTAGTTTGGACATGCCTGCCGTATACAAAGCAGGATGCCACTGTGGGATTTGTGTATTCTCCTTTAAAGTATGAAGTCAGTTTTAATCTGACCAAGCATGCTTTCGCATTAATAGCCAGAAACACTGTGCAGAGATACAGAGCTCCCCACTTCATGTGTATGAATAATTTCCAGATTAGTGGAGAGGATGTTTCCATTTGTATCTGGAATCATGGACAAATTCTTATAAAATGTGCGCATGCTATATTATGCCCAAGTACACATATGGACTACAACACCAGCTGCATATACAATTATTTTTAAACACATGCTTAGAAGTGCCAAAGAATAGCTGTGCCCTGAGATCTGTTCCACGGCCGAGGCTTCTGTAGCTATTCAGTTTTTCCATTTGTTGTAATCCCAACCCAAAAACCAGCCAGTAAAGGTCAGAGGTTCATAACCTTGTTTAACAATGACAACTGGAGTCCCTTTGTCTCGTCCGGAAGGATCAGTCTCAATATAACGTTTAGCTGAAACACATGAATATGCAAAATATTATTAACAGAATATCACAAGGAGGCAGAACATGAAATCAGTGTAGTAGCTATGAGAAATTACCACTCCAGTTTCCAATCTTGCTTTTCCAACTACAGTGGTACCCCAACGTAAGAGCAGCTCGACTTAAGAGCAATTCAACTTAAGAGAGGAAAAATGGTTGGCATTTTAACTGCCGCCTTACAAATTTTAGATATGGTCTGCTCAACTTACAATTTTTCCCCATTTTTAAACTTATTTTTTCAATTTTTTAGACAGGTACCCCGACTTAAGAGTAGTTCGACTTAAGAGCATAAATTCAGAACAAATTAAATTCGTAAGTCGAGGTACCACTGTACTCAAATGGAGAGGTTTCTTGTCATGTGTATACTGTGTATCCTTTCCACCAGAATCCCTATAAAGTGTATCCATATAATTTTCTGTGTTTTTCCCTGGCTCTTATACATTAAATCATTGTACTTGATTACTGATAATAGCAAGGATCCATGTACTAATGGCTAATGTCTATGTCCCAGACCAGCAGAATATTAAAAGGCAGTTGAGCAGAATCCTCTTCCAGGTAAAGCAGGGCAGCCTACTCTACAGCCTGGCCCTGCTTTCTTCAGGTTCAACCATAGACAAACCAGTCTCCCCGTTGTCCTGGCCAATGCTTTGCTTTTGTGACAAAACAGTGTGCATAACTACTGGAAGTAACTTCTCCAAGTATAAGATGCATATGATCACCCATGAACTGCCCTACAGCACATTCCCAAACATTGTTACTGGCTGACATTCTGTTGCTTTCTTACACAAATAACATGGTAATTCAGTCCTATGGGACTGTGGGGGGGGGGGGGGGGAGGCAAAATGCTGTTATAATTCTAATAAAGGCTGATGTGTATCAAGAAGCTGAGCTGTTGCCCATGGAGTTATGAACAAGGAACCCCAGCTCCACCAGAAAGAGTGATGGCAGGGCATCCACCATGATTTGATAAACTTTGTTGATATAAAATATTGTACTTTCAGTTGTGCACAGTCACGGATTTAAGCAGCTGGCATGCATATGGCTTATTATGAGGTTCCCCAAATGCTAAACCAGTTGAAAAATTAATACATGTATACAAATATATGGCAGCTAAAAGTACACCAGAGAAAACAAAGTTGCCCAAGTCCTTGCTGGCATATAAACAAAGAGTAACAAGGCAAATAATAATAAATATACATACTTGAATGCACGCACACACACAAACAGAAACACACAATATGGATAGCACCAGTCAACACTCTATGAAGCTAATGTCAGGCCAGAGCTGAGCCTTTAGGGATTATTATAATTTCATCTTCCAAAACTAGTTTGGAATAGCAATTCAAACATTATCTTTCATTTACCGAAATACTTTGGCACCTGTTACAATCAGATTTTGGATGAATTGTATGGTTCCTTACCACATTTGATTGATTCAGTGCGTTCTGTTTCATTAGCATCTTTGCCAATCCAGACAAACACCTAGAGACAAAGAAAACACACAAAATGGCTGCAGTAGTTTTGGAATAAATCAGAAACAGCCACACAAACTATGCCTTATTAAAATAGATGGTAGTTTTTAAGGTTCAACTTTCATGGGTTTCTTCTTTATCACTGTGACTTCCACGGCCGACAGCTTTGGAACTGTCTTTTAATTCTCTGCTGTTCCCATGGTGTCCTCTCAGCATTCCTTCTGTCTCTAGGTGAAGTGTGTTTTATTTCTTCACATCAACCATCATCGTCTTCTTCATCATCTACTGTTGAGTCAATTCTGACCTATGATGACTGTTTTCAGAGTTTTCCACATAGAGTATACTCATTCCCTTCTTCTGGGTGCATACTGAGACTGTACAGCTTGCCCAAGGCCACACAGGTTGGCTCTACATGTAGGAAGCACAATGGAGAACCCAACTTCTGGCTCCACACAGGGGCATATCTGGGGGGGGGGGCAGAAGGGTACATCTGCCCCGGGTGCAGCAATCTGGGGGTGCCTGGAGGGAGAGCAGGAGGAGGAAGCTGTGCACCCTCCCGCCACTCAGCAGTCCTCCTTTCCCCCTCCACCGCTGCACGCCAGGCGAGCAGCGAGGCAGGCAGGCAGGAGTGCAGTGGCCGCAGCGCCCTCCTCCTCCTCCTCCTCTTCCTCGCTTTGGTGGGAGAGGTGTAAGGCACGCGCACACACACACACACACACACACACACACACACACACACACACACACACACACACACCTGTCTGCCCGTGTGCACATGCATGCACGCACACACCCCAAGCCTGCAGGATTTGCCCCCCCCCCCCCATTCCTGGGTGGGTGCGATGTGGAGGGTGGCAGGAAGGGTGCAAAAATTAACATTGTCCCCAGGAGCTCCAAATCCTGGCTATGCCTCTGGCTCCACAGCCAGATGCCCAAACGACTTTGTTGGATCCGAGCCTGAATCAGTGCACTCTTTTTGCTGCCATGCTTTCTGTTCAATAAACCAATGGTCTTTTCCTCACATAAGGTTTCTTCCACAGTGGCACTCTGCCCACATGCTCTCCGTGAAGGTGAATCCAGGACAAGGGAATTTAGGAGCAGAAATAATTCCATCAATATATATTACCTTCAACTCTTGTTGTCTCTAAGCTCCATTGTTTTCCCAAGAATAAGCAAAATATTTATTCAACCACTGCTTCTTGCCAGAGTAAAAGAATTCAGTCAGGCTGGCAACATGTGAATTATTACAGAAGATTGCAGCAGGCAATGAACAGATTATAAAAATTGACCTTTTTCAATTTTCCTTCCATGCTAATTAATTATTTCTGCTATTCTGTGCTTTTTCATGTTTTCCGTCAAATGCCAACCCCTCCACAGATCACTTATGGCTTTTTCCCAAGAAGAAGCTTTCCTTTTGAATAATAATAATAATGTAAACAGGCTTGCTAAGAAAGATTTGGTTCCCTAAGAACCAAGAAAGAATATGGAAGATACCATTGCCTGTCCCACATTCAGGTACAGTATATTCTTATTGGCAATGGAAAACTGAAAAGATCAAATTTAAATATAGCTACAGTATTTGGTCTAAGCTTGCTGATACTGTATCCTTGCTTTTAAAAATGCCCTTATACTTTGTTTTATATGATGATTTTAATATTTCCACATTTAATAATTTTCACGTTTTTTAATATTTTGTTTTAACTCCTATCTGTTTTAATGATCTGTGAGCCGTCTTGATTTCCATCATCAAGAAATGACAGCATAGAATTCCAATCACTCAATCAATTCAGAGCCAAATATTTAACTCACTGAGGTATCCAACCAGCTACTAGATATCAGTTCATCCCTGTATCTCTTTCCTCCAGCTGCCTGTCCCCTTCAGTCACTGCTGCTTGTGTTATGATCATATTATGGATGGGCTTCATCAATTGCACTTGCTCCCACATTCCTTCTAGGACCCTAAGGGCGTTTATACACGACCCCTAAACTCCGGGGCAAATGGCTCCCAGCTCCGGAGCTTAAAAATGTTTACCCACCAGCTCCGGAGTTTACAGGAAATTAGGTGTGACCACACCCACTTTAGCACATCCCAGCGCACCTTTCAAGTACCTGCTCTTCTGTCCTGAAAATTCCTTGATGCGGTGTAAAGATAGTGAGTGCGGGGCTCTCCTCCCTTCTGTTTGTTGTTTTTTTGGCTCCCGCCCCTTTAAGAGCTACTTTCACAGAGACAGGAATCTTGCCGGCAAGAGCGAGAGCCAGAAGGAGAGCCAGAAGGGAGGTGAGGCATGATCTTTTCTTCCTTTTTTTTCTCCCTCCCCTCACGCAGCCAGCAGCCAGGAAGTGCGGAGGGGTGGGGAAGCAGGAAGAGCGACGAACCCCTAAGATCTCTGGTCCGAATTTCAGTGGCCAGCGGATCTTAGGGGTCGTGTAAAAGCGCCCTAAGAAAACAACAGAGCTAGGATGCACTCCTGGTAAACAATACATTGGTATTGAATTATATATCTAATATAGCCACTGAAACGTGATCTGTTGTAACAATCTGTTCTTCCCTCTTAAATTCCCTCTACATTGGAGGGAGACTACACTGTTGTGGAGTTATGTCCTTGCAGTCATTTCTAATACATTCTTATTTCATACTTTCAAATTGCTCAATCAACTACATCCTTTAATTTAGCCTGAAGTATTCAGCACTCAGCAGAGTGACCCTACAAGGGGTGTACCTCTTTAGACTATGGGGGAGGGGGGCATCACGTTTGAATTTTTCACCAGGCAAACTTGTGCAAACCCAGAATTCACTGGAAAGGGGGAAATGTCATTAGAGAGGAGAAGTTTGTACCCTAGGCCTTTTTTTTCTGTGCTGGGTTCATGTTTACAAGCAGATTTAGTTGTGTAGAGGAGATCTGAATACATGACCAGTACAATAAAATGCTACAATAAATTTAACCACTTGCATACTTAATGCCTGGATAACCTCTTGAATATCAATCACCCCAAAGATCTCCTGTAATTTTAAAACTTACCTGATCCCAAGTATCTAACAACATAACATCATCTTCAGCCAAATCATCCTGAGTAAACTCTCCAGGAACCTCCTCAATCTATAATACATAAAAAAAAAATATTTACTGTCTTGCAACAACGCCTCAACGCAACAGTCTAAAATATCCTCTGATCTTATTTGACCCACATGTAGTCATATTACACTAGAAGTGGTAGAAATCATATAGTCAACAGCGAAGGCAAGAGTCAAAACATGAGGCAAAAACATTGCTTATTTGTTGCAAAACACTGGACAAGTGATGTAGCCGTGAGAAGAGCTGGAGAAAGAGTCACAGTCAAGATGCAAAAGTCAGCAATCCTGGTCAAGGTGAACTAGGAGAGAAGCCAAGAACAAAGCAATAGAAATAAAACATTATTTTCAGGTTTGGAGCTGGGAGCAGCATTCACGTATTTGGGAAAGATCGAACCCTGAGACTCATTTCTGGCCAATCAGAAGTCTGCCCAATCAAGCATCTTCTTCTGGACCAGTCAGAATCTTGGACTAACCCTGGGACAGAGATGGTCTAGGGCTGATTCCAGAACAAAAGCTTCAAGGTCAAAAGAACTTGTGTGGCTTTTCTGTCTTTCCACATTTGAGTTACTAGACAAAAACACAGAAGAAATGGCAACGGACCATGGGAAGGTCTAAACCAGGGGTCCTCAAAGTTTTCAAACAGCGGGCCGGTCCACCACCACCCAGACACCACTGGGGCCCGGATCACAGTCCAAAAGCAGCTGCGGAGGCTGGCTTGCTCACAAAACAGGGGGTAGGTGGGGGGTTGCAATTGGTCCCAGGGGCCGGATTCAGGACCTTGGGGGGGGCGCATCTGGCCCCGGGGCCTTGGGTTGAGGACCCCTGGTCTAAA
This sequence comes from Phrynocephalus guinanensis, assembly GCA_037367245.1. Classification (NCBI taxonomy): domain Eukaryota; kingdom Metazoa; phylum Chordata; class Lepidosauria; order Squamata; family Agamidae; genus Phrynocephalus; species Phrynocephalus guinanensis. Next base: position 38,222,744 of record CM074742.1, read on the forward strand.
CTATAGAAACTGTCACATTCTATGAATGAGGCAGACTACTTGCATAACAGAACTTTCATTTAGAGAATCATGGGTAATTTATATCACTGTATCGACGACAGTGTTGGTGATTAAGCCATTAAGTAACTTGTGCAGGCATTGACATTTAAGGTTGGTGGTAATGATTTTGTTAATAAACAGTTTACATTTCTATATAATACAATCATTGCACGACTAGATTCAGAAGGGATGTACATAAATGAAATGTAGTAAATCACTTAGATTAACTAGACTCCAAGATTTTTAAGTGTCTGAAATAAAAGCTTGAGGTTCAAGCTTAAAATCCAAACACTGATGTCAACAGGAAAGTATAACTTAATTTTAGATTCTATGGGCGTTTATACACGACCCCTAAGCTCCGCTGCAAATGGCTGCAAGCTCCGAACAAACAAATCCCTCTTTTTTAATCCTTCTTTTCAAGCTTAAAATGTTAAAGGCAGAACATGATAAGAACAAACAAATCCCTCTTTTTAATCCTTCTTTGCATTCTGACAATCCTCTGCATAGATTTCTATATTTGTAAAACCAGCTGTTTCCCCACCAGCTCCGGAGTTTGCAGACAATTAAGTGCAAATAAGGAAAGACCCTGCCCACCTAAGCGCGACCCAGCGCATGGCTGCTTTTCTTGTTCCCCTGCTCGAGGAGGGTTAAAAATCACCAGGTCCGGATTTAATCTGGTCAGTGCGGGGCTCTCCTGGCTTCTTTTTTTTTTGTGTGTGTGTTTTTTGCCTCCCGCCCCTTTAAGAAAAGGGGCGGGAGGAAAAAAAGCAAACAAAGAGAAGGAATCAGCACAACGGAGCTCCGGCAGCTTCTCCGAGGTGAGTCTGCATTTTTTCCTCTCTTTTTTCCTCCCTCCCCTCACGCAGAAAGGAGCCAGGAAGTGCAGAGTGGTGGGGAGGAAGGAAGAGCAACGAACCCCTAAGATCTCTGGTCCGAATTTAAGTGGCCAGCGGATCTTAGGGGTCGTGTGAAAAGGCCCTATGTGAAACTGATGTGATGACAATACCAATTTATAGACTCCTCATCTCACTAAAGAAATCTGCTCAAAACTCAAGTTTTATGTCATCTTTGCCTGAGGAAGACATCTGAAGAATTCAAAACCTTGCCTTGATCTAATAAAGGCTTTATCTATCTATCTATCTATCTATCTATCTATCTATCTATCTATCTATCTATCTATCTATCTATCTATCTATCTATCTATCTATCTATACCCTGCCTTTCTCCACAAAAGGACCCAAGGTCCTTTCCCCTTAGTTCCATTTTGTAACTATTCACAAAATTCCTGGAGAAAAGTTACAAAGCTCTGAAGTAGGCAATGGAGGATTTCTCCAGGACTTTTATGAACAACTATGAAATGGAACTGATAGGAAAGGAATGGCATCAAACTGGAATTTAGAACATGTCACATTCAAATATCCAAAATTAGAACAGAAATGTCACTTTTCCCAGGGGTTTGGCCCACAGTGTTGTACAAAGAGAGGGTGATGCAAAGTAGCTCAAGGAGTTGAAAGAGGGTGGGGGGCACTGACCAGAAAAATAATTAAATGGGGTAAAGAGGACAGGAGAGGACAGAAGAGGAGGGGATGCAGAATTGCTAGTGATGACAGCATCCCTTTATAATACCAGTATTGTGTTGCAACAAATATCTGAACCGCTACGCTGTGAAAAATGGGCTTCCTTTTGTCTTTATGTCCAGCAAAATATATTTCTCCTTCTCTAAGCAAGGGTGGTCAAGACCCAGATAAGCAATGGCCACGTGAGTCAATTGACGGAACAGGAACTATTGTTCTTATACTTACTATGAACCGGCCGGTCTTATTGGAGCATCCATAAAGACGAGGTGGATGATCATCTGACTCTGTCAGTAATTGTGCAGAGGTCTGATAGGCTTTCTTTCCTCCAAGGGCACTCCAAAACTCCCCTGGAATATACAACACAACATTTATTTGATGAATTGCATGGCAATCAAGTTTTGAGGGGAATAGTCACCCGGTACCTATTTAAAATCTCTCTCCACTAATCTATCTTTCCCCACTCCTCGCTTTCTCCTTCCCCTCTGACCTTTCAGCAGCTGTGCACTTTCTTAGTATACTGTGTGGTTGTGGTTGTGGTTGTGTATACACACATCCATACTGCAAGTCTTCCTGACCACCACCACCCCAAAGTCATAGACTGCAACTTTTTGTCAGGACTTTGGGTCCACTAACCTGGTTCTTCGCCTTCTTCAATCCTTGAGGTTTTGCATCTCAGCACACCAGCTACATATTCAGCTCCTTTTAATTCTTCTTTGCTTGCTCCTTTCCCAACCCAGGTGTATCCCGAATTATTTGGCAGTTTCAAGACAAAAACGTCATTGGAATTCAACGAAGTTGTATCAACATCAACCTGAGACAAGAGTGAACTGGCTTCATTTTTTTTTTCAGTTCTTCATTTCGGTTCTTTCTAAAATGATCCAAAATGATGTACACTCTCTCATAAATTAAATGCCACCCCCCCAGAGTTGCAGTTCTCCTTTTGAGGGTGGGGGAGACAGTGAGAAAGGCCACATGATTACAATCCCACTTTTACAACTGGAACCCGGAAGGCGTTATTTCTTATTCCACCAAGTACAGGTTTCTGGCTCTGAATTTGTTACCTCTGCGATCCTGGTGATGGATGCCAGGTTTCGGCGGATTTGGAACAAACGTGTCGGCGGTGCGGGCACCTGCCCGCCTTTCTTGGATGTGCCATCCTTGTAAACGATGAGCGGCTTGTCCTTGAACAGACTCAACAAGTGTGGAGGTTCCTTGCCTTGGCTGACTCTGATCTGCAGGATGTCAAAATGGAACAGCATAGCAACCGATTTTGCAACCTTTATGAGAGGTTGCCCTGGCCCGATCTGGCCAACAGAGGCTTTTACAGGATAAGAATTAAGAGTGAAACATTTACTTTGAATAATTGAAGATTTTGTGACATCACGCATGCAGTTATACCTGCTTCATCTTAGCTGAAGCTAAATGTATCTTTAACATCATATTCTCTGTGTGTGTTTGGTTTGATATTTGCATTTCAATGCAGCAGAAAGCAAATGCCTCTTCATATCTTTTTGTATCTCTCTCCCTGAAATTGGAAGAGAGCAAGGAGCGAAAAGAAAAAAAAGCCATCTGGGGATGGAAATTGACAAATGGTGCTGATTAGGAGAAAATCTGCCATAAAGAAGTTAAAGGGGCTCTTTAAAAGAGAATGCCTTCTTATGGCTCACATTGCAGCAATCTGCGGGAGCAAATTATCACAAGAATGGGTGGGAGCCAGAAAGGCTGTGGCTTAAATTTAAAAGAAAAGTAAAGAAAACAAGCAGCTCAATACGCAGAGAATAGCAATAAAGGGGAGGGGGGGAACTAAGGCTAGATTGGCTGAAGCAACATGTTTATTGCTGTTCTCTATGCACTGGGCGGTTTCTCTACATGAACGGGCTCTTCTCCAATAAGGCCTAGTGAGGAATTGAAGCCCCCTGGCTCCAACTCACTGAGCCCCGTGGCTCAGTGGTTAAATGCCTGTACTGCAGGTAAAACTGTGCTCACAACCTGCAGTTCAATCCCAGGTAGCCGGCTCAAGGTTCACTCCGCCTTCCATCCTTCCGAGGTCGGTAAAATGAGTACCCAGCTTGCTGGGGGTGGTGGCAATGTGTAGCCTGCATACTGTAATTAAAACTGTAAACCGCCCACAGACTACTTGGAGTGGTATGAGGCGATATATAAGCAGAACACTTTGCTTTTATCAAGTCCTCCACATAGCCCAGTACTGGTGAGTTAATAACAAGGCCTGTTTTAAGGCGTCCAAGCCGCTGTGTCAAAGGCTTGATATTGTTATATAGCACTAATGAAGAAACAGTTTGCTTTACAGCATGCAACGGGATTGATCTTTCCTCCCTATTGATTTATAATCGGGGATCCTAACAAAGAGGGAACAATAAGCAAAGGGAAGGGAATGTGAGGAAAACATAAGAAAGGAATGTAACATTTAAGAAATGGCTGGATTCCTCACCCTACCACAACAGATGCTCAGATTCAAGCAGGTTTTTTTTTTAAATATGGGTCTAAGTTCACTCACAACCCAATCGGCATTCCTGCAGTTTGGGTTGGAGTTCAGTGAAAGGCAATATTAGGATCAAGATGGACCTTTACATCGCTGTAGAGATGGCAGACAATCTTTTCCCCAGCCCACCCTACTTATCTATTTATATTTATTTATTTATTTTTATATTTATGTATCACCAGATTTTCCCAGATGGGAACTCAGGGTGGTTAACAAAGAATAGCATACAACAAATACAGAGAAAAATAATCATCGGGTCCACAATATGACATTAAAAAACCAAAAACAAACCCAACAACAATCAGAAGAACCAAAACTTAAAAAGCTAAAAATACAAAACATTACTAAAATCTCCCAGCTCTTCCTCTTCCTGCAGTGCTGTCTTTGCGTAGCAGCAGGACCTGTAGATGTAAGGAGCTGCTCAAATGAACCTGGCTTTACACACCAGAAATCCCATGTGGTAGAGAGGCAGCAGTTATCTGGAAGTGCAAGGAAACCCAGGGAAACACCTTTCACAAGGACCTCAGTTTGTTAAACTCACATTTCTGGAGCTTCCTATTTATCCTAGTCTAGGCTGCAGTGCCATCTAGTGACTGATAAGGTAGCTGCACTTTATGGCAGGCCAGAAGAGCTGATTTTAGGGGTTTGAGTTAGAGATGGGCACGACTCGGGAAAATGACGTTTTCGAGTTGTCGTGTGTCGGAGGCAGTCCGTTTCGGCTCGTTTCCGTTTTTCACAAAATTTCACAAAAATTAGTCAGTTCGTTTTTTCGTTTTTTCGTTGTCGTTAGTACTGGTTTGGGGGGGTAGCGGGCTCCTGGAGGGAGCTGCAGGAGTCAGCCAGAGCCACAAGTGACGGACTGGCAGACTCTTTGCACCCGCTGTGTCTCACGTACTTGCATGTAGTGCAATGCAAGTAGATCTGGCTTAGGGTTAAGACGGGTTAGCGCAAGGGCTAGGGTTAGGCTAGTTACGGGTGAGGTTAGGGTGAGTATTGGGGTGCATCTGGGTGCCTCTCTGACCCACTTAGAAGGACAGTGTACTGGCGTATGGGTTAGGCTTAGGGTTCGGGTTTGGGCTACGATTAGTGGGCTGTTTATGCCCGATTGGCACATCCCAGAAGTCTCTGTGGTCAACCTGGCCAAGTGGCCATGCGATTGGTGGAAAATTTGCATGGTCCACTCCCATGGGCGAGCCCATCATTGCGAATGTGCAGGTGTAAAAAAAAAAATAAAATAAAATATAAATAAAATAAAATAAAATCAACGGAGACTTTTTTTGCAAGAAAAACCCACTGCTGCTACTGTAAAAATTCAAGCATTTAAAATAGCTAATTTTCGCATGTTTCTGTGGTGCTTTGGTGGGGTTTTGGGCAACGATTTCAAAAAAAATTTTGCGGTCACCATTTTGGATCCCCCACACTGCATGGCAAATGGATGCGCCCTCCCAGCCTGGTACAGTCAGCAAAACCTGGCCATGCGATTGGTGGAATGGCTCCAAAACTTTGCATGGTCCACTCCCATGGGCGAGCCCATCATTGCGAATGCGCAGGTGTAAAAAAATAAAATAAAATAAAATAAAATAAAATAAAATAAACGGAGACTTTTTTTTGCAAGAAAAACCCACTGCTGCTACTGTAAAAATTCAAGCATTTAAAATAGCTAATTTTCGCATGTTTCTGTGGTGCTTTGGTGGGGTTTTGGGCAACGATTTCAAAAAAAATATTGCGGTCACCATTTTGGATCCCCCGCACTGCATGGCAAATGGATGCGCCCTCCCAGCCTGGTACCAGCAGCGCAGCAGTAGCAATAGCCAAGGAGAGGGGGGCGGGGAACCCCCCCCAAAATAAAACACCCTTCTGGCCTGGTAGGTGCCCTCAGCAGTTTTTGCCTACTTTTAGGGGCGGGAATCGGTTTTTTTTTTTAAAAACTTTTAAAAACTTTTTTTCTGTGCCGCTTGGCATTGCATGATCGCTGCGATGCAAGTAACGAGCACGACAAATCAGACCAAAATTGTTCGTTCGTCGGTTCGAGCTCGAAGTCTGGCGGAGTAATTCCCGTTACCGTTTCCGTAGAGTAACGGAAACGAGTAACGGAAACGGAAACGGGAATACCGCTAAGTCGTGCCCATCTCTAGTTTGAGTTTTCAGAATCAGAATCAGAATCCTTTTATTGGCCAAGTGTGGTTGGACACACCCGGAATTTGTTTTGGTAAAATGTGCTCTCCATATGCAAGAAGGAAATATAAGAATCACATATTCAACCATAAAAACACAGTACAGCAACACAATATAACCTATTATTTAAAAAGAAAAGAAAAAAATAATAATTATTGAACAGTTTGGTGGCACTTGGAAACAAGCTATCTTTATATCTAGTTGTCCTAGTATGCAATGCCCTAAAACGTCGTCCTAAGGATAACAGTTGAAACACATTATGTCCAGAATATGTGGAGTCTGTATATATCTTCATCGCCCTCTTTTTAGCTCGTGTGTTATACAATTCCACAATAGATGGCAAATTAGTAGCAATAATTTTTTCCGCCATTCCAAATATCCATTGAAGTCTGTATCTGTCCTGCTTAGTCACAGAACTAAACCAGACACTTATAGAGGAAGAGATGATAGATTCAATAACACACACTCTCTAGAACCACAAGGCCCATCATCAGGAGTGATTTACAAAAACAAGGGCTCACAAAGGCAGAGGTAGAACTAAGAGTGTATCTACCCTACAGATTTTTTATTTTATTTTATTTTATTTATTTATTTGGCTGGTTGATTCCACCTTAATTGCCATGGCTCCAGCCAAGGGCTTGTTGGGATTTGCAGTTTGTTGAGGGTTTAGAGTTTTCTGCAAACATTCTGAGAAGTCCATTACAGCTTTCTATCTGAGAATTCTAAGTTGTGAACCAAATTACGGTTCCCAAAATTCCACAGGGGAGAGCACCAGCTCTTAAACTGCAATCAAACTGCAGCAGTCCCATAGCTTAGAAAATGCTCATGGACAAGGTGACTGTTCTGGGTGACCTGGAGAGATGACATTTTCATGGCAGTCTTTCTGCACACAGGCCTACCTTTGAGTTATTCTAAGATTTCATGGCTTTGGTAGTCTCATTTAGGAGGGAGGGAAAGTTGTTCTGTGGTTTTGCCGATGCTGAATGTCAGAATCACAAATTATGGATGAGTCTTGTTTAATGGTCAGCAATCAACCTTGTCATGGCAAAAGCAATCAACGCATTTTTTAAAAAAAAATAGTTTGTTATTTTAATGACTTATTAGGATAGCCTTTCAGTTCAGTGAAAACTGGAGACAATGTGGACTTTAAAATATTAATAATACATCTCAACATTATAAATGCAAAATTGACACTCAATACAAGAACCGTGAGTATTAAAATAAATCCCACATGATTCTGCTGCAAATCACCCATAGTTCTGACAGTTCAATTTAATATGTGTTTGCTATGGTGCTGTTGATCAACTGTCTTGAGGATTATTACACCTTGTCAATAAACTGTGCACCATTCAAGAGAACTACTTACTGTTCAGGTCATTTTCTTTAGGTCAAATATACTAGAAGTGCACAGCCTCTAGGCATTCACTGATCATTGATGGAAAATATAATTCCTGCATGGCAGGGGGTTGGACTAGATGGCCCTTGAGGTCTCTTCCAACTCTATGATTCTATGATCATAGAGTCTATTATCTTGCTCTTCATCCTTCCAAGATTTCTTGATTCATCAGCTTTGCCCAACAACTTCCTTCTATCACTCAGCATTTTGACAGTTCTGGTTGGTTCACTCAGTTAACCCAATAAACATCTGTGCCCAAGCTGGCATTACTACAGCAAAGCTTCTTATGAGTTGACTGAACACTCCATGTCCCTAACCTCCCTGAGTCAACTGGAGACATAGGACGGGGCTTGGTAGGTTAATTAAAAGTGGATCTGGTACATGCAAAGTTATTGGGAATGGGGCTGCAACATTTGTCCTCATGCCATTTACACAATGTCTTGTACAATACTCAGATGGACTAGGCCTTCTAACCTACTCAGGTGTTACAGAATAATCATTTGCCAGTAAAATTTAGGGTCAAGTTCTTAGCCCCTCCCCTTCTGTTGTCATATCCCACATGCATTCAACAATGAACTTGGAGAAGGTGTCTCCTTATGTGAGAAAGGACCCAGATGTTCCAGAGTTCTTGCTCATGTGGAGAACCTTCATCTGAGCAGACAACCTTCCTGATTTGTCACTGGCTGCATGTGGAAAGTAACGACGGTGGGGCCAGGACGCAGCACCCCTGGCTAACAAACCAGGATCTTCTAACACAGTGGTTTTCAACCTTGGCTAATCCAGGAGTTCATTTTCTGCAGCTCCCAGAAACCCTGGCCAGCACAGGTGATGGAGAAAGCTTCTGGGAACTGCAATCCAAGAACACCTGGGTTGCCCAAGGTTGGGTACCGTGCTCTTAACACTATAACGGATTCTCTGTTTCATAGGGATCCAGGTTCTCCTTGGCTCTTCCCCCCAATTTTTTCTGAACTATTCTGGAAAACAAAACAAAACAAAAGCCTTCTGTTTACATTTGAGGAATAGATTCTGTTTCAACGCACCCTCCTTTCTCCTTGCCTCTGTTAGACTGTGTATAGTCTTTTTTTAAAAAAAACCTTGATTTTTAACAATTAAAAACTGAAGTATTACAATTGTATCTTTCTAAAAATGAAGCTTTCTTTCTAATAGCTGGTTTTACAAAAGAACATATCCTAACATTCCATAAGTTGACTTCCTTTTTTTCACATCCGTTTTTCTTTCTTACTATTTTCTTCATTCATTGTGCCTTTCTTGATTCTTGTTTTATTTCTATATTAACAATCTACTTTACCTTTGATCTTTTCTTTTCTTTTTTTCAATTTTGAGAGGTTTACCCCTACTTCTCCAAATTCTATTAAGCTGCAAATTTTAACTTCTTCCATCTTTTCTCTAAATATTTCTTACTTTCATCCATTGAAATTCATAGTCCTCTCTGCTTTTCCCTTTTAAACAGTACTTTATCAATCAGTACAAATTCATGTGACTTTCTTAAGTATTCAACAAATACTCCTCTTTTAACAAAGGTCCTCCATCTTGTTCCATTGTTTTGCTACTTCAATTCTAGCTGCTCTTATTTTGTCTCTTGTGTTAGACTGTATACATTCTGAGGGAGGGAGGGGAGTTTTGCCTGCAGCTGAATGCTATAAACTTTTATCACACCAGATAGGTCAGAAATAAGTATGTGTAGGAGAAGTATCACCAACTAACACATATTAACTCACCCTGTTCAGCTCTGCAGTTACAGAAAATCCACCAAAAATTATGTAGGTTTTGAATTGGTACTAAGCCAAAATCAAAATTGCCCCTTGAGCTTGCTAGAAGGGCCCTTTACCTGTGCCACCAATATTTTTTCTGCTCATACTAAGGCACCAACCTGGACAGCATGTCCCTGAAGAGAGCGATCCAGCTGGACAGTTAAGAATGCTGATGTAGTCAGTTCATCTTTAGTTGCGTTGGCACCTTGCCTGCGGATGGGGAAGACACAAATAAAGGTGAAGTCTCATTCAAAGCTTTTATAAAGTAGAGTTCCTGCCTCTAAAATGGATACCCAGAGGAAGAAACCAGCTGGGAGAGATCGCATTATTTGGGGCCTTTTTACACGACCCCTAAGATCCGCTGGCCACTTAAATTCGGACCAGAGATCTTAGGGGTTCGTCGCTCTTCCTCTGTCCCCACCCCCTCCGCACTTCCTGCCTGCTGGCTGCGTGAGGGGAGGGAGAAAAAGAGAAAGAAAAGCATGCCGCTCACCTCGTTCTGCCTCTCCTCTCTGTAAAAGTAGCTCTTAAAGGGGCAGGAGCCAAAAAGCAGCAAACAGAAGCGAGGAGAGCCCCGCGCTCACTATCGTTGCACTGCATCAAAGATTTTTCACCTCCAAAGAGAAGGTACAAGAAAAGTGCGCTGGGTCGCGCTAAAGTGGGCGGGGTCGCACTTAATTGTCTGCAAACTCCGGAGCTGGTGGGGAAACATTTTAAAGCTCCGGAGCTTGCAGCCATTTGCAGCGGAGCTTAGGGGTCGTGTATAAACGCCCTTGGTCTACTTTCAGAACTACAATGTTGTTCTCGAAGGCTTTCACGGCCGGGGTCTGATATTTGTTGTGAGTTTTTTGGGCTGTTTGGCCGTGTTCTGGACGTTTTTCTTCCTGATGTTTCGCCAGACTCTGTGGCTGGCATCTTCAGAGGGCAAGGAGCTCAGGGAAGTTTCTCTCTGTGCTCTGAAGATGCTAGCCACAGAGTCTGGTGAAACGTCAGGAAGAAAAACTTCCAGAACACGGCCAAACAGCCCGAAAAACTCACAACTACAATGTTGTTGTTTTTTAAATGATTAGTTTAGTAGTCATTCCCATCCCAGCAAAGCTGCCAATAATCTACTTTTTCCCAGCAATTATACGTATTATTTTTTAAAAAGCCAGCAGTCTCCCTGCTCAATGAATAACTGAAATGATGTGAATTTAAGAAGAAGTTTAAAATAAATAAAATGCAAAAACACAAATGCAAAATCAGCATTCAATGAATAAAATACGGGTTTGCCTTCAAAATAAATCAAATGGCAGTACCAACAATTGGCTCTTAACTAGTTGTCTAAAGCAGCCATACTTAACCTTTTTTTCCTGGTCATGGCTGTAAACATGACATAAGAGAGCTATATGTTGAATCAGGTTTGTATAAGTTGCAGAACGAACTGTACAGGTATGAGCAGGTTCATATGAGAGAAGGTGCTTTTTTCAATTATCCTGGCCTCAAACTATAAATTAATTAGGATTACAGGGCAGGATTAGGTAGTAATAACACTATATAACATAATAAATCTGAAGACATCCTGTGTCTTGTGAATTCAAGATTTCCCCACATAATTTCCACTGGATAATGCAAAAAGGAATTCTCTTCTTCTATTTGAGGTTGAGGGGGGACATTCCATGGAAGTTCAAGCCCTTCCCTCTCCAACACACAATTTGAGCTTCCCTGTTGTAGATTTAGCAGTTTAAGACACAACATACAGCCGTAACACACAAAAGGACTGCTACAAACAGCGGGGCTTCTCCAATTGCATGAGGCTTATAGAGACAACATTGTGAAGCATAGCACAACTTCAGCCATATATACCATGTGTAGATGATCTGTCCTTTGGGATAAGTGTAGAGTATGATGTAACAATCACCACCGTAAAACTGCCCATAACTCTCAGGTTCTATAGGAATTCTGCCATTGCTTTCAACACGCCAGATCTAAAGAACAAAAGCAGCCAGTGAAAATATACATGTATGTGTGGATTCTCAAAGCAACTTTCAACATGGTGACAAAGAGCTGTGCTAGACTGTTTCAGCAAAAGTAATAAGAAATCTTGTCTGTGAAGATTCTGAGGTTGTATGGAAGTTGAGTCATGGCAACTGGACCTCTTTTCTTGTGTTTCAATCCTGAGCTTCAACCATTTGTGTGAAGGTGGAGGGGACAGAAACCCTATATTGCAAATGTAGCAATACAAGGCAAAGCAATGGCTAAAGTGAAGTCAAGAAGTTCAACAGCAACAAAAAGGGAAACAATACATATCTTATTAATACCTCAACTTTCCCAGAGCCGTCATCTACCATGTTGTGCCTTGCTGCCATTTGTGGTGACTCATGTAACTTGGTAGCATCAAATTCGATCTGCTCGATTCTTGCCACTCGCTCTGTGACGTACACTTTTCCAAACCCATCACTTTGATCTTTGTCCTTCCAGTCTCTAAAGAATTGTTTGAACATTGGTGTTTCACCTCCTTCTGGAAGAACTTGAATCTGAAACCAAAAAGTCGAAAAACCTAAAACTGTCAACTTTCTTTTTAGAGTCCCACACTCTGGGCGAACCTATCAGGAAGTAGAGGCTGGTTGCCAATTTATCTATATACTAGACCAGGAAAACGTACAGGTCCAACTTACACGTATGCTTCTTCCCTGCTTCATAAGTTAGTAATATACGAATTTAGGAAAATGGCAGAATGCTTAGTTCACCTCAAATCTATAATACCTGTGATAGCTAATTGTTGGTTTTCAGGCAAAATGTGATTTTCCAATTGTAACTGACTGTCACTTGCACTGTGTCAGCCAAAATATGAGTTTTGCTTACAAATCATTTTGCTTTCCTTCATGACTTCCTGGAGTTTACTGAGGCCACACCAGCCACTTCTTCACTTACTTTATCTGTGGAAACATTAGACGGCACATCCTTGAGCCAGGAAAATGTTTTAGTATGGTCTTGATTCTGTGGTGACTAGGTAAACCCTGAACTAAACCCACACTTTCCAGCATCCAGGCTTGGAGCACAATAAGTACGTGTGACTTAATTAAGTTAGGATCTCGCTGCTCTATAAATAACATGCCATCTTCATTACTAGTTCATGCAACTATGCTTCCCTATACGAACTAGAGGCAAGGAGCTATACTTAGTCCCCATACTTGGATGTATTTGTGGTTGATTCTCTCACATACCTGAGTATTGGCAGGATAATTCATCTGCTGAATGAATTCTTCAGCTGATTTCATGGCGGCTTTCCTCTCAGCTGGATTAGCATCTTTACCTTGTTAAAATACAATAGTATAGGTAAAGCAAACAAGGAGAGATACCCCTTTTGGGGTCAGCTTGATATTTCTGGACACAGCTCTGACAAATTCTACCTAATACATGGTAAACTCCTACTAGAATAATTTAGAAAACTGCATTGATTAAAATGATTGCTTTTGTTGATTTTAACTGGGAACAAGATTTGCTTTTGAGACGTGAATTAATTTTTCCTTACAGCCAACCATAAAGGTAGCTAACAAAAAAATAATAATCAAATTCACTCAAGTTATCTTGTTTTTCTTGTTTGTCTTCTTACTTACGTGATGAGAACCATGGGTGATTCAAGAAAATGAAGGCAAGAGTGATAACATTCAGACATACAGTACACACAAAGAAATTCCACAGGGAACGTCCAGAATTAACCCCCCTATCTCCCCCTCCCTCCACTCCACCCCAGGTATATTAACCAATCCTATACACCCAACAACACTTCTTACTCTTCCACAGAGCTGACTTCTTTATACCAGCAGCTCAAGCTACAATCTGTTTGATGGCCCTAGTAAATATGCAACTCAAGAGGTACATATCAAATCCCTTGTAATGCTATTAAGAATGCTGGGATACATCCTTGGGCCAGGAAAATGTTTTAACATGGTCTTGACTCTGTGGTGACTAGGTAAACCCTGAACTATGGTTTCCAGCTATTACCCTGCAAATACTGTACATCCTTACATCCAACTGTAGAAGTAGTTAACAAAGTTCTACAAAGGGCCATAGTAACTAATGTTTTCAACTATGGACATTCTCATTAATATTACCCTTTCAACTATTCATTGGGATTTGTTGAGCCAGTCCCTTTGTAAGTTACATTGATTCAACGGGCCTACTCTACTTGCAACTTATGACTTTAAGCATTATGGTTCCATCCATTATGCCTCAGTATCTGTTCCCAATTATAAGGAGTAAATGGGGAAAGTGGCTATTGGAAGTTATGGAGTTTGCTCGTTCAGGGACCTGAACGAGCCAACTCAAGATAATGCCCATTATTATGAGTCAATAATGGTGCACAGTTCCTCAGTCCACAACCGGAACAAAAAGGGCTGTGTACATAAAGCCAGACTCTAGAAAACAAGCATGCCTGCAGATTGAAGTGTGCTAGTGATATTTATTAGGGAGAACATTAACAAAGAGAGGCACATATTGGTCGCATACCTTTCCATACAAATATCTTTCTTGCTGCACCGTAATCCAGTATAAAACACTCCTCTGACAAAAGCATCGCCCTTAAAAAAGGATTTTCCTCTGCAACAAGCGAAACCTTCATTGAGCCACTGGCATCCGATACCTAAGAATGCAGGGAGATACAAAACCCAGATCTCCTATGTAAGTATTTCTTTTAATTAAATGGTACATCCTGTGATAAGCAAGAGATGACAAAAAAAGCAGAATATCAGTGGCTAGTTTCATTAGGTTTTCTCATAAGACACTATACCAATTTTAGGCAGAAACCTAATATCACACCACCACCACCACCACCACCATCACTACTCTGTTATGATTATAATGTCCATAATTAAGATATCCAGCCCTGTTGACAATTGGCGCATGTGGAAGTGAAGCTGCAGCAGTCACAGCAACAAACTGCTCATAATTAATAAGGTGATGGTTGTGTCCCTGGGCATGCAATAGGCACGTGACCCAGAACGCAGCCTGCTGTCATGAATGACGTGGCAATTTTGCCACTTCAACTTACGCACTTCCACTTACTTGTGCAAACATCACCAATAGAATCAGTTTCTATTATCACGGTGCTTATTTGACCAAGTACGCACCACATTCATTCCTTAAAAAAAACACAGTCTGGGCTGAAAATATTACCAACGGGGAGGGGAGAAAGAAAAATTGTCCATTATAGAGCTGTCACAGAATGTAAAAAAAAATGGGAAGGGTGTATAAAAAGGGGGGGGATGACATGGCCAGGACCATGGAGAATATTGATGGGTGAATCGTGACAGCTCCCCAGAACCAACAGGACTGAGCTGTACAAAGTAACACCAAACACTACTATAGTCGCTAATAGAAGAGGACAAGTTATCAGATCTTAACAGCTACTTTCTCTTAAGTTACAATTTTATTGTAACTAAGATCACCCCTTCCATTGAGAAGATATTTCCCAACACATTTCTGCTCCACAGCCTTAAGCATTTTGGAAAGCTCTCGTTTGAGCTAGAAGAGTCTGCAGATCCCAGGGAAACTGTTCTTACCGTTTGCCATTGCTATCCATAGGCAGAAGGCTCCGAGCTAATTATGCCTTTCTGCCAGGACAAAAGTGACTAAAATCAGTACTAAGTCAACACTTGCCAACAGACAGAAGAGACCGCCACATGCACACTTTGAAACCCTATAGCCTTATTTTTTGGTGGATTATAATTGCTGGGCACTGCTTTATTCACTCAAGACTTATATAATGCCTCTAGGCCTAACTGGATCTTAAGGGTTATCTTGATGGATACGGTTTTTGGAAATCGCCCAGTGTAGAGGCAAGACGACTAGATGGTCTGTCTGTCTGTCTGTCTGTCTGTCTGTCTGTCTGTCTGTCTGTGAATGAATGAATGAATGAATGAATGAATGAATGAATGAATGAATGAATTTTCTTGAACTACAAATTTCACAATTCTCTGTTCTTGGAGTTCTACCTGAGAGACAGAATGACCTCAACTGGAAGACTTGGAGTGTTAGCTAGGCTTAGCTCCATCTAGCTTCCTGTTCAGAAACAAAGGAGAAAGGACTTTAGGTGGACCTTGCCCTCAGCACATCCGATCTCGCCTGATTTTGGAAGCTAAGCAGGGGCAGCCCTGGTTAGTACTTGGATGGGAGACCACCAGGGAATACCAGGCAATGTAGGTGCCTGGAGTAGGAACTCGCAAGCCACTCCAGTACTCCTGCCAAGAAAACTCCATGGACATGAAGTCACTAAGAGTCAGTCACAACTGTAACGACACAACACACACAGACCTAGCAAAGCGTCTTTCTGAGTCTTCTAGTTGAGGCCTTTTGCTCATGGGAGTCATATTTAGATGGCTGTCTGTAAGGTGCCTGTCTATCAAACAGAACTCCCAAAATTGAGAATTATGGGATTTATAGTCAGATTTTTTAAAAAAATCCCTAGTTATGTGATGTAACAGAATGTAAAGCTAGGCTATGAATATTTATGAAGGGATATCTGGATAGGGACTGGGCAATGTCTGGCTAGGACTCGGTTAGGGTTTCAACTGAAACATAACATGAACTCCCGTGTTTAAAGTTAAAGAGAAATAACATAATAATAACACTAGACAAAATGCTACTGGAAAATAAAAGCCTCAAGTGAAGAGTATGCTTTGATTATCCTTTATGTTGCAACTTAAACGAACTACATTCTTATTTTGAATCTTTAGCAAGTGTCAGTCTCTGTTTATTAGGTAAGGTAAAGGTGAAGGTCCCCCCTCCCACACACACACATGCATGCTAGTCATGTCCGACTCTAGGGGCAATGTTCATCTCCATATTCAAGCCGAAGAGCTAGTGTTGTGTAAGTCCATGGCCATGGGGCCAGCATGGCTGCAAGTAAACACTGTTTTACCTTCCCACTTTTTATGGCGGTATCTATTTATCTACTTGCATTTACATGCTTTCAAACTGCTAGGTTGACAGGAGCTGGGGTTAACAGCGGGAGCTCACTCCATTGCGTGGCACCCGGGATTTGAACTGCCGAGCTGCCGACTTTGCAGCCGACAGTTTTTGGAGCCTTAGTCCACTGAGCTACCACACCCCATGTTTATTTGGTAGATAAGTCATAACATCTTTGAAAATGGTGACAGCGGAAAAGGAACCAGGTCACATCACAGTTATAATTTTCCTTTTATTGGTACTTTGTTTTGTAGTTGGTCATTAGACACCTTACTGCTGAGGTCACAAGGCTCTGAGGATATTCCCTTGATAGAGTTAAGAGATCATAATCACATGTGATTATGCACCAAAAAGGGCATGCTATGATGATGTTCCACCACTTGAGGGAGCACTGCTTTTAAATATATGCCACATGTACCATATTATCTAGTTTGACTTCAGGTGCAGGCTCAAATGTGTTTCACTGACAACCGGTCGACAGAAAGAGTGTTCTGTACTTACCATGTACAGCTTGGCAATTCTCCTGTTAGTAACATCAGCCGTCTCATCATCATTGTCATCGCCCTCCGGGAGTTCTGGCTTGCGCCCTAGAACCTTGGCGCAATAAATAAATAAATAAATAAATAAATAAATAAATAAATAAATAAATAAATAAATTTTAAAAAAAGGATTACGGTAGGGTAAGAAAGAGATAGAATGTAAAGTGAACAGAAGTAAAATCACTCTAGTCTGGTCCGCTTTCTATTGTTGTTTAGCAGAACATTGACAAACTGTGGATGACACTGTAATTTGAGTTAAAAGAAGATCAAGTTTGAGCAAATGGAAACCGACACCAAACATCCTCAACTTCTTTCATAATAAACAGCTATTGGGTGAATAGGAACTGATCTGTGTTAGAGATGCAGGGCTAAATTCTAGTTCCCTCTAGAGTTGACCTATTGCGTCCTTTGGTGATGGGTAAGTGAGTACTTCCGTAAATCCCACCGACTCAATGGATCTATGTTATTTAGGACTAACAATTCTATTTAAGTCACAGAAAGGCAAGGAGTTCATCTTTTTTACTTATTCCCCTTTCCCCCACTTCCCCTAAACTCATGCTATTAGCCAAGAAGGAAAAGACAGGGCAAATGTGGGCATTTGGTTGCCTTTCCCTTTAGGTCTAGTCAGTTTGAAAGTTTTTTTTAAGTTGGTGGGGAGAAGGATAGGAGAGGTGTTTTTTTTTTTTTTTTTGGTGGGGGTGGGGGAAGATCTGTACCACTGCCCCAGCCACAAACCACCAGCCCCAAACATGGCCGTTTGTAACCAAAGTTGATGGGGGGAATCTGGAGAAATCATTGCATACTGTGTGTCGAGCAGTATAGGTGTCTTCCCCTAAAGATAGTACAGTGGTACCTTGTATAAAGGAATTAATTCATTCCAAATGAAATTATGTTAAGCAAATTTTCCTTTGTACAAATTTCCCATAGTAATGCATTGAAAGCAGTAATCCCCAATCACGACCATTTTTATAGCCCCATAGACTATTTTGTTAAGCAAATTTCCCCTCTCTGGATTTTTTTATGTTGTACAGATTTTATGTTGTACAAACCGTATGTTATACGACGGTCCACTGTACATTTAGTAGGTGAGCATCACCATTGCTATGATCTACAAATGGGACTATTTCTAGAGATCTGTAGTCATGCCTGTCATTTTAATGAAGTCTTTTTAAAAGCTGATTATGTGTGTCTGTGTCCCTGGACTGGGTATGGCTGATCAGCTGGTGAAGAGCTGATGTATCTGAAGCAGCAGCTTAAAGAGAAGGTAACATTACTCTGTTAATAACAAATTGTTCTGAATTCCAGTGGCTTATATCCACCATAAAACTTGATATGCTGGCTGCAACCAGATGAATAACTTAACAGAGATCATGGTTGGCCTAGAATCTGATTCAGATGTTCTCCCACGTGGTCATCTTGGAAGAAGACTAACTGACATCATCCCATAGTTTTGGATAAGAGAACCAAAAGTGGAAACCCCCTATGGACTAAACATCCAGTCTTTTTTCGCGGCCAAGAATTAGAGAATGAACTATTGAGCTATGACCTTTGGAAAGCCCCCTTGCTAATGGCAGACTCAGAGAAACACCTAATAGCTCCAGCATTGTTAGCCTTCTCTCTGGTTGCATGCTATGCAGCACTAGATTGACTTGCATTCCTGTGAGATACCATGTAGGTCCACTAGCGGTTCCCCAGATGAAGAAGATCTAGATACTTTGTTGTTATCTAAATCTATTAAATTTTCATTCAACCAGTTCAACATAGACTTCTCTTGTTCTTTACTTTTCAAACCATCTGTATAAGGTATTAAAACAGGGGGTTCTGAACTGGGATGAACAGGGGGATGATAAAACGAAAAGTCATTGATGAAAGGATTGGTATTCACTTGCGGTGTGCTGCATGGCGGCAAAGAAGCAGACCAGCACACTGGATGTCACAACACTGAGGCTCGATCGCCGCTTGCGAACTCCATCCCCATCCAGGGATCCATCCTGGTGGGCTAGAACTGGTTCCTCTAGCCCGGGAATCATGTATTCCTGCAGAAGTTCCTGGATTAATTAAGGGGAAACCCGGTGGAGTAGGTAGGGGTAATCCCACATAATTTGCTGGGATCGGCAGAGCTAATCCCACATCGATCTTCTTCTCCGCCTCCCGCTTCGTCTGAGTCTCCTTTTCCGTTAACGTTATTCGTCCCCCAGTCTGAGTCGCGTGCTCCCTAACTGACTTCTTCTCTACTGTCTCTCGTGTCACTCTGTTATCCTCGAGCCCTTTTGTCTGTGTCTCCGCCTCCCTGAATAACTTTCTACTACCCCCAGCCATTACCTGTATTCCGATATCTCTTCCTACTTTCTCTCTATCCATCCTAACTTGCACTTCCACATGCCAAAAACTTCCAACTATATATTTTTCTCCCCAATCTCCTACTTGTATGCCTACATCCCACATTACCTTCTTCACCACTATTTCTACCTGTACTGATGCATTTCTCCCCCTAACTCTCCATTCTTCTACCTGTATTCCTCTTCCTACCTGCATCCCTTGCCACTCTGTCTCCCTTTTGACTTCCATTCCTCTACCTGTATACCCATGTCTCGCATTCCTTCTCTCCTCTTTGTCTCATGTGACCTCCAGTTCATAGCATCCTGAACTATTGCAAAGAAGCTTCCAATTGTTGGTCCTCTCATATCCTCACTCTTAGCCCTTCCATCATCTTCCATCTTCTTCTTTCCCTCCTTCTGTCTCACATCTTTTGCGCTACCTATCTCTTTCTCTTCTTCCTTCTTGAAGAATAACTTTCCTAGTTCCTCCTCCACTAATCCTCCCTGTTCTTGACAGCCAAATCTCTCTTCATTCTTTTCAGCGGACGTGCCCACCTCAACCTTCTCTCTCACACAATTCCTTCGTCCAGACATCCATCATCTGCTAGGATCCGGGCATCAACATCATGAAATTTGCAAAGGAAAGGTATTTGCTGACCATTGATATAGGGTGCCCCCTAGTTGACATGCCATCAGCATAGAAGGAACAGTACCAGAGGCACAGGGACAGGTAGATTTGGCATGTTTTTCCTGCATCTGTTCAGTTGCATAAATGTGGATTTTTAAAAACAACTGCACAAAATGCTTACATAGACACTATGCAAAAGTATTTTTGAATATACAGTAGTTTTCCCACACACAAAACATATTTAAACATATTTCACTTTTCAGCATGCTTTTTTGGCCAAGAATCGGTCTGCCACATGCAAGAAAATGTAAAATCCAATTCCATTCCAGACATTATACTGTGGATATGTTAATACACAGAATACTGGACCAAGTCATGGGTATTTTCATTGGGATTATATTCATAACCTTTCTCTGTTGGGTACAAGTGGTTTGTAGGAAGATCCTGGGGAGAATTGAACTATGTATATGTTTCAGAGGTGGCTCTGCGTGTATGGAGAGTATAACACCTTAGAAATATGCAGATAGTTAACAGATATACATCAGACCCAGTTTGTAGGGGGATTCATAAACTTCCAGTTTCTCAAATGTCGTATTAGTGCCAGTCAGATGCGTAGCCAGGATTTGGAGCGCCTGGGGACAAAGTTTGCTTTTGTGCCCTTCCTGCCAACCCGCCCACATTGCACTCACCCAGCAATGGGGGCCGAACCCTTTGGGCATGGGGTGGGTGGCGGTGGAGGGAGGTCCAAGAGAGGAGACTGGGCACACTGGGAGGGGGGGGCAAATACCAAGAAAGATTGGGTGGCAGCTGGGGGGGGATCCAGCTAGTTGCTGGGCACCAGCTTAGAAGAAGGGAGCAGAGGCTGCCAAAGCCACCAGAGGAGGAGGAGGAGGAGGAGGAGGAGGAGGAGGAGGAGGAGGAGGAGGATGCCCAGTGCCGGGGAAAGTGAAGGAAAGCCAAGGGAGGAGGGGAAGGGGCCAGGCTGTTGCTGCTTCCTCCAGAGGAGGAGGTGGAGAGATAAAAGGATGGTGCTGAAGGCAAGGAGGTCCGTGTGTGTGTGTGTGTGTGTGTGTGTGTGTGTGTGTGTGTGTGTGTGTGTGTGTGTGTGTAAGAGAGGGAAAGAGAAAGGGACCGATAATGCATGGGTGCATCTCTGTGTGTGCGAGAAAATAAGTGTGTGCATGCGCATATGTGCTTATGGATGGGCGGATGGGCGGATGTGTGCATGCACCCCCGGACTGCTGCACCTGGGACAGATGTACCCTTCCACCGGTCCCTACTGTGTATACTGTACAATGCTGTTCAAAACTGTACCTCCACTCAAGTATTTCACAGCCGACCACCACCCTTCTCCTACCACACTCAAGCCTGGCTGGCAGCAAAATCCCTAGTTCCTGTGGTTTAGCAAACACACTGTGCTCAGCAGCCCACTTGCTTCGTTGCTGCATTACCTTTTCATCACTTTCTATTTGTTTATCCTGACCATCAACTCACCCCTTTCAATGTGCTTCCTGGGTTTCATATATTTACTTATATAAACTGGCTTGCATTTATGCAGCATATATGGGTCTGACAAGTGCCCCCATCAGGCTGACTCTATGCATCAGGGGGTTCTCTCATGCCGTAAGAGTATTTACAGGTGGCAGGTTTAAGCATCTTATCCACAACTGTCATTACTCCTGTTTTCAGCACTGGACTTCTCATGCTGGAGAATGCTATCCAAAAATCTGTGGGAAAGTGCAGACCAAGTGTGGATTCTGAACCGGAAATGTAGAATCTATTGCAATTGTGCTCAGATTATGTCCGTCCGATATGTTTCAAATTCATCTACTGTAATTCTATGTAAGAATTATATATCCTGAATTTACACAGATTAGGAGCAAAAATGAAAACAAAAGTACTGCATGGCTAAGAAACTGCTGACTAACAAATTAATTTCATTGTAATCTCTGTCCTCTTTGTGTGTCTGTAAAGTATAACCCATGAAAATTCATACTAAATCCAACAAACTGGCTGAGTTACCTGTGAAAATATGCTGAATTTGTCTTTTTGGGGCCTCTGTTTCATGTATTCTTTGGAAAAAGTGGAATTAAAATTCATTTTGAAAATCAATCCTCCACTTTTCTTTTTCCTCTGCCAGCATGGTTACTTGATAATAGAATTTGTTTTTAACATTATTGTGTAGTTTTTACGACGACTAACCTCTGGAGGGCCGAGTTTCCTTTAGCTGTATTTAAGGCTGCAAGTCTAAGCATATCCACAGAGGGGCAGAAGACTCACAGAGTGGGTCTTCTCTCTCATTGAAAAAATGCATTGGGCTTGGACTCAGTGAACCTACTGTCATGGTTCCTTCTTTGATCAGTCACTGCTCATGTGTCTAGGATTGCCACATAATCCCCCATTCAGGTTCTGATTATATTTAGACCTCCAAGTTGCTGCCTTTAGACCGAGCTTTAGCATTGAACAAAATTGAGACCATTTTATTTATTTATTTATTTATTTATTTATTTATTTATTTATTTATTTATTTATTTATTATATTTATATACTGCCACCATCTTCCGAGACGGAACTCGGGGTGGTGTACACTAAAAAAAAGAAGAACAAATAGACGAACATTAAAAACAGGAGCACCAATAAAAGTAGGAGGGAACAATACCCTCCGCACAAGATGGCATGGGTGGCAACAAAGAGTTTTTATTCTTCTGGTTTTGCTATTTCTGGTTTCACACTCAAACAGGGACCGATTTATCCTCTGGGTGTTTACTGTAAAGTCTCTCTGTCTTTCATGCTGTGTGACTTGCAAGATCATGGACTCAGTTCCCCTACCTGTTTGATGATTTCTGCCCCTCCTTTCCCCCTTTTCTTTTTTCTTTTTTACTCTAAAATAAGATGCTGTGGTTATTGATTTTCTGTTGCTATACTGCATGAAAGTGCAGCTGTGAGAAGTGTGAATGGGAAAACTCTTAGATCAGAAAAATATCCCTTGGATCTGCTCTGACTTAGATACTGTAGTTGATCTATGTCCTATTGATATAACTTGGCCTCCTGCTCATGCTGTTATAATAGATATGTTTCAGATAACGCAATCGGAAGATGTGGACAAGATCCTTAGAGAGGTGAAAGCCCCCACATGTATGCTGGAGTCTTTCCCCTTCCTGAATTATAGAAGAGGCAGAATGGCTGAGTGGATGCAATAATAATTAATATGTCTGTGGATATATATATTCTCAGACATCCAGGTAAGGTTATCCGGGAGTTGAGTCATGACAACTGGAGTTCTTTTCGTTTGGGATCAAAATGTTTCACTACTCATCCAAGTAGCTTCTTCAGTCAATAGTGACTTTTGTTCCTAAAAGCCCCCCCATCCCCACTGTATTGAATAATTATTGGCCAGTCTCCAATATTCCCTTTTTGTGCAAAGTTTCGGAGTTCGTGGTGGCATCCCAGTTACAGAGATTCTTGGATGATGGAGATTATCTAGATCTAATTCAGTCTGGCTTTGGCCATGGTTACATAACAGAGATGGCTTTGGGTGCCTTGCTAGATGACTTACACTGGAACCAAGACATGAGGAGTATGTCCATGTTGGTTCTACTGAACCTCTACACCAACTATGATGTCCTTCTGGGGCACCTTTTTGGGATGAGTCTTGCAGGTACTGCCTAACAGTGACTCCAATTCTACCTAGATGTCCCAACTCATAAAGTAATATTGGGAGCATCTTTTTCTACACCCTGGGTATTGGCCTGTGGTGTCCTCCGGGGTACAGTTCTTTTCATCTGTGATATTCAACATCTCCATGGAACTTCTTGGAGAGGTTGTCCAAAGTTTTGGGGTTCGGTGTCATCAGTTTCCTTCCCATCTGACTGCAAAAAAGCTGTTTTGTGCCTAGACCAGCGCCTATTGTCAGTAATGTACTGGGCTGACATATTGAGAAACTTAATCCAGAAAAGACAGAGGTGCTCCTGGTCAGTCGCAAAGCAAATCATGGGATAGAGATAAAGCCTGTACTAGGTGGGTTTATACTGGCCCCTGAAAAGTCAGGTTGGCAACTTGGGTATGCTTCTGAACTTAGCCTGGATGCACAGCAATAACCAGCAAAGCCTTTGCACAGTTAAAGCTGGTGTGCCAGCTGCCCTTCTTCCCTGAGATATCTGATGGAGCCACAGTGGCAAATGCCTTAATTACATCTCACCTAGATTATTGCAATATGTTCTATGTAGGGCTGCCTTTGAAGAGTGTTTGGAAACTAGCTGGCTCAAAATGCTGCACCCAGACTGCTGACTGGCACTGGTTATGGGGAGCACGTAACTCCTTTATTACAACAGCTTCATTAGCTGCCAGGCTGTTTCTGGAATCGATTCAAAGTACAACCCTTATCTGATACAGCGCTAAACTTGACCGGCATATGAAAACCAGGAAAAGAAAACTTATTTACAGGAAAGAGAATCATTTTCATGAGGGGGGGGGTTATTCTGTGTCCCACTTCAGACACCATCGTCAACATCACCCTAGGACAGTGATGGCGAACCTTTTAGAGACCGAGTGCCCAAACTGCAATTCAAAACCCACTAATTTTTTTTTGCAAAGTGCCAGTACAGCAATTTAACCTGTATACAGGTGGCTATAAAGGGGCGATGTCGGGTGCCCACAGAAAGGGCTCCGGGTGCCACCTTTGGCACCCGTGCCATAGGTTTGCCATCACTGCCCTAGGACACACCTGCAACTGACAGAACAAAGCACAAAAATGATGAAAAAGAATACAGGGCAATGCCAAACCTAAACTGAGACCCCCTCCATGCTGCTTCCTGCTGCTTGTCTGCAGGAAGGTAATGTTGAGCCCAACATAAGAGCAGACACATGCCTTAGCTACCATATGACTTTTAGGGTGCAGTTCTAGGTAGGTTGTACTCCAACCTTCAAAAGAAATTGGACTTGTAGCAGTTTCCAAAATGATATCCGCATTACCTTATTGCAATATAATGACAAAAAGTATTTTAAGACTGCAGTTCCACTGTAATTCTATCATTATTAAAATTACAATAGATTTCCTCAGATGTACAAAGCAAAACATTAGCACCTATGATGCATATGTTGGGGACACGTGACTGGGTGCAGAGATATTTGTTACATTTAGGTTAAGCGGTAGCATGCAATGGTCATTAACCTAACAAAAAGTGGAACATTAAAGTTAAGCCTTCAGAGCCGAACAAAATGATCACCATATTGTTGTGGCTGCTATATATCCATTAGTCAATCAATATGGCACCTTTCACTGAAATCCAGTTCACTTTCACCAGAGAGGAATTGGTTAATGTTGTTTAATGTGTAACTCGTAAATTGTTTTAAAGAGATAAGTGCAATGTAATATTGCCCAGTTCAGATTAGATATTGATCAAACATGGGGTCCCATGTTGACAACGTAAATATTTGGTAAGGGAGAAACTGCCAAAGTATACAGCACAAAGGTAAAGAACACCTTAAATGGTTCACACATCCTGGAAACCTACAAGGTTCTCCTCTGTCTCTCCAAGATACACTGTATACTTTATGCAGGTAAAAGCAGCTAAAGAACCAAATAAATAAATAAATGTCCATTTCCCATTGGGTAAATGAAATAATACTTTATAATACATGCATGATGGAAGGAACAGCAAATTGATCATTCTTATGCCGAAAGCTTTGAAATGAAATTAAAAACAAACAAACCCACACTTCCCAGAACCCGCTTGCCAATGTAGCCTGTAGGAAAGTGGTGGGATCTTGGATTCACAATTCAAAATAAGTCACTTCCAGGTACCAACTTATGACAGGCAGGTCATAAGCATGGCGGATAGAAATTAATGATTAAAAAAAAACAATTTATCTAAATCACAATGTATTTAGTTATAGTATATGGAGAGTCTAAACCACTTCTTCACAATGTTCGTCTGTTACAGAAAAATGACAAAAAGTCCTATGGTGCTTTGAAGATTGATAAATTAATACAGTACAAATCCAGTCCACGAAAGCACTATTAGAATTATAATTCATGCTCTAATAAGTATGTTAGTCTTTCAGGTAACACAGGGCTCTTTAAGCTTTCTGAGGATTTTAATAAATGTCATATTGTTTTGTGCAAGCTTCCTTCTGAAGGCTATGCCCTAAAATATCGCCTAATCATATTCAGCACAAGGATGTGATGGGAGAAGGTAAGTGTGGATCACAGAATGCTGATACAAACAGTTTTGATTACTTGGGAGAAATGAGGGTGAAAGAGTTTGACTGAGTTTTTTGAGGAGAGTGATCAAGTAGAGGGCAATTTTTAATGTAAAAAAGCTTGGGGTCTGATGGAAAGATAGGTGGTAGAGTGGGGAATTTTGATGAATGAATTGAAAGCTTAGGAATAAGGAACATCATTTGGACATTGTTAGCAAATTTTTCTAAAGTTAATTCAAGCCAAGTGTTGCAGAGCTCAGTACCTGAATGTCAGCTGTCTGGAAGGTGGTACAAGCACCAAAGTGACGGAACAAATACACACACATGGAGCAATCAAAGTTTGGTGCCAGTGAAAGTGGGAGAGAGGAAATAAGTGAAGACGATTAATGAAAGCCTTTTATCCCCATGGTTACTTAAAGAGACTATTACCTAAATAGGGAAGTGACAAAATAAAGGGAATTTCGGCATCAGTATTTGAAAGAAGGGGAGGATAGATATATTCATTTTACTCTATATCAGGGAAGCCTAATGCGGCAAATATATTTAAAATCTGCGTAACATATGCAGTTGTTATTCCAAGCAAAAGTATAAGATGCACGTTTTGCAAATATAGGGGACACAGGTGGCACTGAGGGTTAAACCGCTGAGCTACTGAGCTTGTAGATCAAAAAGTCAGCTGTTCAGATCCATGTGATAGGTGAATTCCCATGGCTTGTCCCACCTCCTGCCAACGTAAGATTTCAAAACCAGCGCAGGTAGATAAATAGGTACCACTTCATTGGGAAGGTAAACAGCATTCTGTGCGCTTGTGCATGTAGTCATGCCAGCCGCATGACCACAGAAATACGTCTACAGACAAACACCTGCTCTTCGGCTGAGAAACAGAGATAAGGGCCGGCCCCTAGAGTTGGAAATGACTGGACTTAATTTGTCCAGGAAAAGCTTCACTTTTACCTTTATTTAATAAAACACATAAAGTGGTGCCTCGATAATGAATTTAATTCGTTCTCAGAGGCAATTCGTTATCCCAAAAAAATTGTTATCCAAAACACGGTTTCCCATAGGAATGAATGGAAAACCAATTAATCTGTTCCAGAGCCTAGGAAAATGACACAGACACCTGTTTTTTTTTTGCTCAAAACTCTTTATAAAGTGCACTTTAAAGGTACAGATGCGATGCAGCCCTGGATAACTCTTTCTTACCGATGCATGCTGGAAATTCGTTTTCCGAGGCAGCCCATAGAGAAAATTCGTTATCCGAGGCAGCCCTATACTGTACCTGGAAATTGTGATTCGTTATCCAAAAAAAACATTATCAGGGGCATTCGTTATCCGAGGTATTACTGTACTGCTTTGCTTTTGTTTGCCTGTGTGATTTGTTTCTAGTGAAATACTTCTTTTTATTAATATTACTTTTTTTCAACTTCCAAGTCCCAGACTCTCCCATCCAGCATGGCCAGTGGCTCATGGATCCTGGTGCTGACGTCCATGTTCAGCTTCTAGTTATTCCAATTGTGATGCAGCTTCAGTCAAGTGTCTGACTGAACCTCTGGGAACAGCTTCACCCAGGCTTTAACGGGAGGGGGAGGGGCCTCAGAGATGACTGTATGATAAAATACAAGACATGCACCCCCACAGCTGTCAGTCACCTCACAAATAAGAACCTGAATCTTTCCAATGAATATTTCTCCAAAATGATACAAAAATTGACTTAGGTCTATTGTTGAAGGCTATTGCTTATTTTCATGATTTGAAGCAACTATTTAAACCTCTATATTAAAGAGCTTTAATTCTATTGTCACAACTGAGCTATTTGTTTTTTAAAAGAACAAACTGGGAAGAACAAACTTCCCAGAAGAACTGGGTTAGCAGAGATAACCATCGGATTACTATTTACGCTGAGCGTACTGGATACCAGACAAAAGGTTTCCTATTTGAACTTGAATATTGACTTAAGTGTTATTAGGAAATGGGAGTGAAGTTCCTTGCAACTATTTGAATAACCTAGAAAGAAACTGATAGTTATTTACACAAGGGAAGACAATGTGTATTCTGCAGCCAAAATAAGGGTGGTGAATACCTGCAAAAACTAGTAGGCAAGGAAGGGTTTTGATCTTGGATGTTTTGGTATCAGAAGCGGTGTCTTTGTCCGATTTAGACTAATGCTGAGACTGTACCCCCACTGGAGGCATTGAAAAACTATTGTTGCAGATTTTAGCCCCAAAATTCCACAAACAAGACTTTAAGTTTATCAGCTGTTTATACTGTTATTATCCAGAGGGGAGGGGGTGTACTAAGAGTAAGAAGAAGGAACTTATTTTAATCTGATGTCATTCTAATGTTTGAGAACACAACTCCCATAAGTTCCAAGACCTGATGCTGATGGGTTTAGCAATGAATTGCAATTGAGGGGCACCGGAATGAGGAAAGATGCCCCTAAGACCTATGAACCTGGACCTCTAGCAGTGCAGATAACATAAACCTTCCGTAATTGCCGGTACAGACATGGTTGCTAAGGAGATCAGCTGCTCTTCCTTCCATGGAAACGCAAAACACTCCCATCCTACTTGATTGCACTTCCTGTATTAGGTAGCAGAATAAGGAACCAAACACTTTTCCTAGTTAATCCTCCTCAACCACATTACAGCAGTTTGATAACAGGGTAGTATGTAAAAGAAAACCACTCTTTTGATAAATATAGGGTAGGAATTTGAAAGTAATGTTTAACTGTCTACAGAACTAACCTTGGAAATTGTTCAGGCGTCAAAAAGACAACCACACAGCACAGATGGGTGTGTTTTAGTGTTCAGATTTTTTTATACTATAATTTAACTGCAAACACTCCCCAGACTCCCCCCCCAAATCATAATCACTTTAGAAAGTCATTTAAATACCTAAAATAAATAATGCCTTTCACGTGTACGGAACTGAGGGGTATCTGCAACCACTCATTTTAAAGTTTCTTCCAAAGCATAAGATTCATGTCATCCCAATAATTACAATGTGAGGAAACACTGAGGCAGTCACTTAAATTTTCTAATTTTTAGGACTGCCACTGGATGGATGGTAGAGCTTTGCATTTCAAAGAGCTAACACATAAAATAACAGCTATTCTGCGACTTGCACATAAAATGTTTAATAATGGGGGAGGGGGAGTTTTCTTTTATAAGTCACCATGGGTTCAAAAGTTGCAACTGTTTAAAACTTCCTCTTTTTACTCAAACCCAGTGGTTCTCAACCTGTGGGTCCACAGATGTTCCTGAACTGCAACTCCCAGAAACCCCTTCCAGCACAGTGAGTGGTGGAGGCTTCTGGGAGTTGCAGTCCAGGAACATCTGGGAACCCACAGGTTGAGAACCACTGCTCTAAAGAAAGAAAGAAAGAAAGAAAGAAAGAAAGAAAGAAAGAAAGAAAGAAAGAAAGAAAGAAAGAAAGAAAGAAAGAAAGAAAGAAAGAAAATTCAAGTTTGTCTTTTGGAACTGTTTTCATTCAAACGAAGATATACACTTCATGTATCAGTAAAGCAACAGACATCAAACTGTTGCCCCATTGTCGTAAGCTTACCCCATTGTGTGAAATAATTATTTGTTGTGACACAATTGCTTTATACGTGTAGTTTCTTCAACAGGATTTTGGCCCTCATATGTAAGCTGGGCAGCAGATACCTATGGGAGACCTCAGTTACAGATTTCCCATGCCTAGTGGGATTATGACTTGTCTAGTTAAGAGCACGTTATTTTTGTATTGGCAACCCTACACTGAAGAATTCCTTGTTAGTCTATTTCAGTTCTTCTAATTGACGTGAAGTTTTTAGCAGAGTACAGTGTGTTTGTTCCCAACAAATAAAGTACTTAAATTATTGGATTCTGGCCCAGTGGCTCTATTCAAATATTTTCCCCTTGTGTGTGTGTTTTAAACACACAATTTGCTTCTGCAGAAGCAAGGATCAGAATGGACATACTGTAACAATGAAGTGGACTGAAGAAGGTTTACAGTAGATTAGATCAATTATCATCATGCACAAAAGATTCATGTGAATGGAACAGAAGTCAATATTTCCTTTGTGTTAAATCCTGTGAGAAAGGGGCATGTCATTATTAGGGGGAAGCAAATATTCTCAGTTTAGTAGCTTTAGAATGATTGAAAATAAATATTAATATACAAGTCCAAATTATCATCTTCTGTTACTAGATCTATTATTCTGTTTCCATGCATAAGGCCAGCATTTAAAAACCACGCAACACACACACAAAATGCACACAAATACATTCAAACTTTTCCTACAATAATTGAAAGAAATTAAAAACCCACCAAGGAATAAATATACATGAGCAGACCCAGGCGTAATCATACAGTATTCATAGCAGAGCCAATCAAATTAGCAGTACCAATTCCCCAATGCTTATGCATCTTCTTGGACCTTTCATATTACTAGCCATTCCTAGAGGTCAACTTTACATATTCCATTTGCTTCTGTGCCAAAAAGCATCTCAGATCACATTCTTAGGAAAAAATCTAATAACAGTTCTACGATTTTCCTCTCATGCTCTGGAGTCCCTGACACTGGGAAGAAGTATATGTGTGTGCATGAGAGAGAGAGAAAATACTATTCATTCAATTAACTAAGCTTTCCTACTTTAACTGCTGAGCCGAATATCCACCTGCAATGAGCCAATCCAGGCAAGTGCCTTTTGACTTAGTAAGCCAAGATATAAACAGCTTTTTCCCTTTACAACTGCAAAGAAATCAGCATTCTTCAAGGAAACTGTTGAAAATAACACTAGTGATTTTCTAAGATATCTGAGAATTTTTAATATTATATCAAATCAAAAGAGGAAAAAAATCCCTCAAGAATAACCACTCAGAATTAGACAACAGGGATGATATGGCCTGTTATTTCTCATCTCCATTGAGAGAATATATCTCTAGAAGCAAAACAAAAATTAGTTTGGGAACTCAATTTTGTTTTCAATGGCATCTACTGGATTGAATCTTGGGGATACAGAAATATTAACTTGGAGGAGGAGGAGAACTACACAAAAACGTATGGAACCCTATATAATTAAGGCTTCGGTCCTTAATTATATAGGACTGTTGAGTTCGTTGTGGGACCAATGAGTGTCTCCCTGCTCACAGGGGGACTTTTCACTTCCCCAGGAGTAAGGGTAAGATTCCTGACTTCATGCCCTTGAATCCACAGATAAAACCATAGCAGGACTGGGATTTAAGGAGTAGAGTGGCACAGGAGAGTACTGTTTGGAAGATGCCATTGATGGATAGGCATGCAGGAGGTCCTGGTGCTCCCCAAAAGGTCAGCAGCTGGGTAGGAGATAATCTGCCACGGTGGTCCTAAGACTGGCTGCTGGTCAAGTTGCTAGTACCTCTGGAGGAAGCCACCCATGCCCATTGCGACCAGCCTAAGCACTGAGAGGCTTGGAGGCGCAAGACTCAGCAATGAACATACTACTGGCAGAACAAGCAGCAAGGACGAGTGAACGGAGAACCTTTTCATTCCTTCAAGTGTAAAGCAACTCCCAACCTCAGCAAAAACAGCAACTGTACCACTTCCTGCCAACGGACCCAAAAGCAAAGCCAGGACAATACAAAACAAAAAAGAAGGCTGCTCTTCCAGTAAAAAAGTGGAAGATGGTAATTTTTAAAGATAGTGTGTTATGTGCTGTCAGGTCAGAAATGATGTACAGTGACCAGAGTAGGCATTTCAAGGTACAAGAAAGCAGTTTTACTGCTTCCATAACTAAGCAGGGATTCGAACCCAGGTCTCCTGAGTTCTAGTCCCTCTGCCTACACATAACACTGTCTCTTTAATGGCACAGCACTATATGCAGAAGGTCCCTGGTTGAATCCCCAGCATCTCCAGGTCATGCTACATGAAAATCTGCTAGGTGCTGCCCATCAGTCATGACAATAGGAGATTCTTGGTAGAACAAGGGTCTAACTTAGATTTACAATTCCCTTCGAGTGAAGAAATTTGGGAAAAGCGGACCGCCTTCTCTCTGCCTTTGCTCACAGATTGCTAACAGCAGTGAGGAAAAAGCATTCAATAAGAAATAGATAGGGGAAAGACACTGGATAATTGGGAGGGTCAGGAGACCCACAGCAACCAGACTTACAGATCTCCTACCTTCCACCTCTACTTTAGGAGACAGGCTGTGTTAATCACTATATACTGGGGGGTGAGGGGGGCAGGGCTGTTTAACAGAGCAGTTGAAGCAGATGAGTCCTCTGATTGTTGGCATTCTAATAAATGACTACGAAGAAGTGCGGAAAAGACATCACAAACACATCTCTCCACTTCCTTCCTTAAACTCACTGATCAGTGAAGGGTTTGCGTCCCCTCTTTGTGCAGATGCTGCTTCTGTTATTTCTTTCTCCCACATGCCATTTTCTAGATTATGAAGGGCCCAGAAGCCAAACAAGATCCTTGCTTCAGCATAAAACACCATCAAATTATCAAGACTGCAATTAGCAAGGGTAGTGCTCCATCCAACAGGGGGTTTGGGGATCATATTAGACAGTGTCGTCTGTGGTTGTTACGTGCCTGTTTCTTCCCAGTTCATGAAATCCAGTCTAAGGGAATGTGACTGCCAATCAGGACAGATAAACAGCACCACTAACCGTTTTGACAAAAGCAAGTGATTATACAATACCTTTAGGAGTTCCTTTGGTTCACTTCCTTCATCAACAACTATCAGCTGTGCTCTTCCGTTCCGTTCATTGTCTCGAATGCCTATGGCAACCTGAGTAGCTTTAAGGCGTTCATACTTATTGCATGTAGAGCCACACCACTGGTATATCTCCTGGGGAAGGAAAACAGAGTTGTGTTCAGTTTACAGCATTTATGCAGGAAAGTGTACGTACATCTAATCTCATATTTAGTTATAGTACTTAAGTGCCATCAACTCAAAACCAACTTAAAGCAACCCTGATGGGATTTTAAGGTAAGTTACTTAACAACGGGTTTACCAGTTCCATACCCCCAGTGGGCTTCCGTGGCTGAGCAAGGCTTCAAATCCTGGTCTTCAGTGTCCTAGTTCATCACTCTGACCACTACACCACACTGCATATGGTCAATAATCTCATAGAGTTACTCTGAATACCATACAGAATTTTATTTTGGTTCAGCACTGAAACAGAAGTTGATACAAGAACATACAAACAGATAGGTTTCTTTTCTTTTGCAATATAGAAATAATTTTTCAGAAGAGTTTCCCAGAAAACATGAAATCGGATCACTCTTGAAGAGAATTTGATTTATAGCTCCTTTCACAGTGACTGCTCTGGCTTCAGAATTAGATATTATTCTCATCTAATTCTCTGAAGATTTCTGGAGTAGAGTGACCACATGCCCTCTTTTATGGAGGAACCTCAATTTGAAGGGCTCCCAGAGGACAATCGTTCTTTTGAAGACCTCCTCCACTTGAACGGACTACCCAGTCCAAGTGTGACTTAAAGATAAAGAATTAAAATGAAGAAAGCAGCAAACCTTAAAGTTACCCATACACAAACAGCACCTGGGCAATATACTCAGTAGGCACAACATTAGAAGCAATGCCAAGGCTTTACTCGTACATAATTATTATTTATTATTTATTTATTTTGAATATTTTTCACTCTGCCTTTCTCCTTGGAAAAGGATCCAAGGCGGCTTACATTGCCAAGGACCTGTCCAGATGGGCAAAAATACCTCAGCAAAGGAACATAGGTACACATGGCTCATCCTCAAAGGGAGCAGAGTTGTCTGATACTGTACTAGGTTGGTTCTACACGGCCCTGTAGAAACCAGATGCTTGATCATTACTTCACCATAGGAAAGATGCAATTACAAAGTATTTATTCTCTGAAGTTCTGCTGCTGGGCTCCTCTTCTCCACACTTTTAAAACTAGCAAAGAGTTAATTAAAGCCTTCCAAAATGGGAGCTTCTGACATGGAAATGAACTCTGTAGAGAATCACTATAGCCCTAAGCCCCACCTGTCAAAAGAAAAGCCACTTCAACATAACAGCAAGCCTCCCAGGGAGATTTCAAAATGCAAAACCTGGAAGGAGGTGGTAAAGGCACTGGTCTAATTGAAATCGCACTGGGAATAAAGATAAAAAAAGAAGAACCAAACTGAACTAGCTACTTTTATTTCTGTGTGAACAAGCTATAATGTCTTTAGAATAAATAATGAAAAACTGTGGGGGGGGGAGATCACTGATAGGGCCTTTCTTCCCTTTCTTCCTGTTTTCAAAGCATTATCTGTGCAAGGTATTTTATACTTTGACAAAGAACTGGGAGAACATATTCTAACCCAGGAGGTTACAATCTCAAGTAATTACAGAGAGCAGAGCTAGGCTATGGTAGGCATGGATCAACAAGGGAAGGTATGCAATGATTTTGGTTACCTTTGTTGTGGCTTAGTAACAATAAAGTGAGACAGTACAAAGGCTTCCCAGAAAAGGGGGTCATTAGGAAGAGACATAAACCAGCTGCCTTCCTCTTTTCCTAACACTATTCTCTTTGTCTAGTGAATTTTGTCTTCTTAAGCTATGTCCAAAGTGTACCATAGCTTCAGTTTAGCGTTTAGCGAGTGCTTAGACTTGACTTCCTTTAAAAAGGTAAAGGTAAAGGTTTCCTCCTGCACATGCGTACTAGTCGTGTCCGACTCTAGGGGCGGTGCTCATCTCCGTATTCAAGCCGAAGAGCCAGCGTTGTGCAAGTCCATGGCCACGTGGCTGGCGTGGCTGCAAGGAAACACAGTTTTACCTTCCAGCTTTTTATGGCAGTACCTATTTATCTACTTGCATTGACATGCTTTCGAACTGCTAGGTTGGCAGGATCTGAGGTTATCAGCAGGAGCTCACTCCACTGCGTGGCACCTGGGATTCGAACCGCCGAGCTGCTGACTTTGCAGCCGACAGTTTTCGGAAGCCTTAGTCCACTTTTAGAACCAACTTATCTGTCTTTCTAGCAGCCCAAGGTAACCACAAAGCTCTTCAACAACACCATATTTCAAATCAATCAATTGCTTTCCTGTCAGCTTTCTTGACTGCCCAACCTTCACATCCTGTAAGCTGCAATTCAACTGCCAAGACAAATTATAGTTTTCCAAAACCTTGAAAGTTGCTATTTATGTGACTCATAAGTCAGACTTAAAGCATATTTTAGCATTTTATCTGAGCTGACCCACCGAGTGCTATGTATAGATCTAATGACAGCACATTCTCATATAGGACCACAAGGTCAATATGTCTCATAACAAGAATAAAGGTGTTTTGTAACAAGATAGCACAAAAAACTAATTGATTTTTTTAAAAATGCTGGATTTGCTCTATTTAATTAGGTAGACTTGTGCACCTCTTTAATCAAGTTGAAAGTTCTAATTATTAACAGGGTTTCAAGACCATACATAACAGCCACACTGGTTTTTAAGTGTGTAATATGTTTTCTGAAAACAATATTTCAAAAGACGTTTTAAAACAGAGAAAGGAAAACTTGATAAAAAGCGTTTCAAAGAAAAAGATTACATGTTGTGGTTCCAGAACAATATACATAATTTAAGGTGAAGACATTTTGACAATTTTTCCATGCTAATTAGAGAGTGAGCAAACAAGCAGTGAGAGACCACAGTAAGCATTTGGTATGTTTTATACTGCATACATTGAAATGGTGACTTTTAATTTTTTTTTTTTTTTTTTATTTTTTTTTTTTTTTTTAATGGCGACATATAAAATAAGCAACGCTGCAAAGGACAAAAGACTGAGGGAACTATATTTACTCAACATTTTGTTTGTTATAGAAATAATCCTAAATAAACATGTTTTTCTGTTGAATGTATTAGAAAGGAATCCAAGGCTCTAGGATGAAATGGAATCAGTATTTCTAAAATAAAAAGTTAGCAATTTTCTCTTGCTTCCTGAATCCAGAGCAAGAAAATTGTTCAACAAGGAGGTGTCTAACAACTTTTTTAATACAAGATAATAATGAAGGCTTTTAAATAAATAAATAAATAAATAAATAAATAAATAAATAAATGTTGTTGTTGTTGATGATGATGATGATGATGATGATGATGATGATGATGATGATGATGATGATGATGATGATGATGGATATGGTTTTTAATTTTATTTTCCATTGGCGCACTACACTTGATTTATTTCAGAAGCTCTGAGACTGTTGGGGGAATCTATCCATAAACTTTCAAGGTGCCCCTTGTCCTCAGATCTGATTCCCAAAAAGGTGGAATGCCTGAAAGCAGACTTCAACCACCAAATCAAGGAGGTTCTATTTAATTCCCTCTTCAGTGCTTACTATGTGGCACTCCTGCCACTGTGCTTTGTGAAGAGCACCCAGTATTATGACATGTGCTGGTCCTGGGAACACCTCATCATGGTGAGAATCAATGCTTTTGTCATACTTACCAGCTACTTCCTCC
Source organism: Phrynocephalus guinanensis (assembly GCA_037367245.1). Classification (NCBI taxonomy): domain Eukaryota; kingdom Metazoa; phylum Chordata; class Lepidosauria; order Squamata; family Agamidae; genus Phrynocephalus; species Phrynocephalus guinanensis. Next base: position 38,259,275 of record CM074742.1, read on the forward strand.
CAAGTATTTTGACTTGCTACACAGATCAGCTGTCCTCTTAGGCAAATGCAAGAAGCTGGAACATGGTTCCTACAGTAATGCTCCCCAGCACATGTGAGCATCATATCAAAGCCTAATTGCCAGGGGTCATGGGTTAAAAAAGAACTGAAACTACTTGCACACTTTTCTTCCATTATTTTTTTCAGATGCGAGTTTATCTTATCCATGTGAGCGTTAGTCAGTGACTCGGTTATATCTTTTCCTTTACAGGCTATTAGTGATTAAATGCCTGTACTGCAAGTAAAACTGTGCTCATGACCTGGGGTTCAATCCCAGATAGCAGGTTCAAGGTTCACTCAGCCTTCCATCCTTCTGAGGTCAGTAAATGAGTACCCAGCTTGCTGGGGCAGGGCTTCAATGTGTAGCCTGCATACTGTAATTAAACTGTAAACCTCCCAGAGACTACTTGAAGTGGTATGGGGCGGTATATAAGCAGAATACTTTACAATGAGATCTATTTTTACAGGCTTATCTGACACTGTGACCACATAATTTATTATCTTACTGACATGTATCATTTTCCAGTTCTCCTCTCTATGTAAGAGGCTTTTATCTACAGATGAGGGAGGAGGGCAAAGACTAGTAACTGAGACCATGATTTTCCTACTGTATTCTAGTTTTCAACTCGTTATCAAACGGATCCTCTGTTTATGTTTCCACATCATCATCCTTTCTGTTCCAGTTGGGGTGTCTTGTTTTGTTAAGCTATTATGTTTTATTATACTGTATTGTTTATTTATTGTATAGTTTGTTGGCTATGTTTTGTATTTTGGTATTTGTTCAATTTTGTAATCCGCCCAGAGTGGCCATGTAGCTAGATATTCATTTAATAAATAAATATAATACTAGTAGCTCATCAACAAATACAGTCCGAGTACTAGAACTGATTAAGGAATAAAATACTTGACTACTTAACCACTTCAAGCACCAAACTAGCTGGACACAACAGTTTAGATATTTTGACTTGCTCTGTATGGAAACAATTCTGTTTGTACAAAGAAAACACGGTCTTCAACCAGAGGAAATTCCTGCCAGATCAAAGGCGGCAAACTTTCCATAAAACTTTACTAGAGATGAAAAAAGGAGAAAAGGCCAACAGAGGTCAACATCACGGTTGTTTATGAACAGGGCATCTACGCAAGGACAGCTGATTTTTGGCACCAAGTAGTTTCAAAAACGGTTTGCCACCCAATTCAAGGAACCTGAATTAATGAATCTAGTCATCTTTCATCTACATAAAAAACAGCAGATTACCTGAACAACAACTTTGGAGGAAACTCAGTCCTTCAAAAAATAAAAATAAAATAAAAATTGAATGTAAGATACTGCTTCTGTGTCCACAATTCAAAACACCAGGAAAGGGAACAACACTGCTTTGCAATATTGTGCCCACAATGCTAGCAAGGGAAAAGAGGCCAAGCTTTATGCAGAATGTCAGCTGTCAAGATTATCTCAATGTCCTCTTCCTTACTCATTACCATTTACAAAGGGACACCAAACAAGGGAAAATTCCAGAACCTGACTCAGGCTCCCCCCTCCATCAGTTAACAACTCATAAAAACAAAGGATGTGTCATAGCTATTTTCTATGAAGTTTTCTATTTATTTCTATACTCCAACAGGCCTAGTAGCCAAGACTCCCTATGTAAATAGGCATTTTTTTTCCAGATCACATATCTTCTAAGGATTGGAAGCATCTTCTTTTCTGGAAGCCAGAGGAGGCACGTAAAAAATAATCATATAATTGACTGTGTGCGGAGAGGGGTGGTGGTGGTTGCAAGAAGGTTCAAAGGAGAATGGAAGAGATTTTGTTTTGTTTTGTATTACATTTTCAAATAAAATTCAGAGCTTGAAAAGTAACTCAGCCAAATCTTTCCCAAGGTTTGGGATTCTGCAGTGTCTAGTATCACTCTGTAAAACACAGTCCTAATTCAAGAACAATCCCAAATGTTCCAACCTGTTCTTTGGACTGCTCCCTCCTAACAGTAACATTGTATTGCAGTGGTTCCCAGCCTCGGGTCCCCAGATATTCTTGTACTACAACTCCTAAGATCCTGGCTACCACAGCTACTAGTGAAAGCTTCTGGGAGTTTTTGTTTAAGAACATCTATGGTTCCAAAGTTGGGAACCATTGGTGTACCAGAGATGCACTCCTGTGCACCTCTAATGCACATATTTTTTTTAAAATACAAATCTTTGTCACAACAGATGCCAACTCAGTGAAATGGAAGTTGTTCTGACACAATGCCTCAGATCAACTGCTGGTTCTGTACTATTGGTTTTGTTAAAAGTAAACAACATCTTTTTAGCAAAACGTGTTCCTCAATGAGTTGGGTGTGCCTTTTTAATCAACTGTGTATTGCATTTCTGTTTTATCGCACTGGCTCTTTCAATTTAAATGACTGTGCAGCCTGTCCATGTTTACTGAAAAGTAAAGTTTCACTCCACTGAGTGCAACTTTTTCAAGAGTATGTGCCCATAGGACAGAAGCTCACAGAGTGCAGCCTTAAATTTATGGACTATATCCTTGGAATGAAGCCCGAAGTTTGGGTGATTGATTTTTAATTTTAAACACATTGAGGACCAAATGTGACCACTTTAACATGTTTCTTAGGCATAAATCCCATTTTTCATCCCACTTGCTGGTTTCTACGGTAGACATTCCACTGAGTTTAGCTCACTTCACCAAACTGCAAATCCTATAATTTCTTAAGATGAAGTTGTAACCGTTGAAGTAATATTAAAATGGTATAATTGTGTAACAGATTTGCGAAGGTATGTGAAATATTCAAGGAGGGGCGTATGCCACTTTCACACACATACGGTACCCAACAAATTTCCCTAACCAAGGGCAACTTGGACCCACAATACCTGTATGTTTGTTTTCCACTCTACACCTTCTCCTAATTCCTGGGGACATAGAATGTATAGACCCTCAAGAATTTCAAAAAGAGCTTCCTGCTCAGCAGATTCAAGAACATTTGTTCAGTCCGTAAAGCCCAATGAAACAAGTCTAGATCTTGCTTCCACATAAAAATCAGAGGGACCAAACAGCTGTCTTGACTGAAAATGATAATTGTATCCATCGGTGATTAGAGATTTGCCATCATTCAGCAATGTCTAGAGATGGGCACGGAACGAACAATTTTTTCATTTTCGTTTTTAGTTTTTCGTTTCATTACGCAATGAAACAACAAACAAAATTTGTCCCTAAAATGAAATGAAAAGAACAGAAACGCGGGGAATTTTTGTCGTGCGTTTCGTTTCCATTACAGCAATGAAGTGAGCTGCTTAAAGTGCTAAAAAAAATCACTTAAAAATGGAATAAATGGTAACAAAATGGTAACGAAACGGTAATGAAATGAAAACGATTTTTTTGCAAAAATTCGCGAACAACTGAAACGAACCGAAACGGACCTCGACAAACGACAAACGACAAACGAAACTCCATTTTTTCTATTCGTGCCCATCTCTAGTAATGTCCTCAAATACAGTTTGGTTGAGAAGTCTGGTTGGCTTACTGACATCCTAAAAATACTGAGTCAGATTACGGTGTAATTTATCACAATAACCTCTGAATCGGGAAACGGCCCTTGCAAACTAACACCAGCATCCTCTCCCTCAAAGTACACTGTGCTTTGCATTATCCTCAAATGATTATGACTAATTCTTGGTAATCACTACACATATCTATGCAAAACGACTAAAGCAGAATGTTCTCATTTAGCAATGCTAGCATGCATTTGATAAGGAAGGTTAATTACATTAGCCATTAAGATTGTTTCATTAAGCATTTGATTTCCCAAGTTCCAAACAGATGAAACAAATGCAAAACTGTGCTAAAATATGACATTATAAGATCTCAGTTTATTTGTCACATGAGGGGCATGTGAAAAATAAATTAACTTCAATGTACAATTTTATAAGATATTCAAGAAGGCATGTCTGAGACATGCAGCCCTAATCTGGTAGTTATGCAAATGAATTTAAAAATGAGAAATATTTTTGTTCATACGCAAAGTCATATGCAAAGCATGAAGTAACTAATTACAAATAACTTTTGTGCCATGTGTACCACATGGCCATAAAACAACACCTATGTATCAACAAACTGCCTTCAAAACCAACTCCCCTCTTCCTCTCCCCCTCCCCTATCCACACTCAACCCAGCTCTGCCTCTATGGAAATTTACAACTGGGCTTGAATGCAAATACACCTACAGTACATACAACAGCCAATGAATATTTGGTATGAAACGTATATTCCATTACATATTATATTGCACACCTCATTCTGCTGCTACATGTCTGAAGAAGTGGGCATGTCCACAAAATGTTACATTAAAATATGAAAGCTAGCCCTTAAGGTGTTTTGTTTTATTTTTCTTTGATTTTGCCTGATATTACTGTATTTCTTAAGTATAAAATCAGAGCCACCTTTAACCGTAAACAGATGATTTAAAGGTTTCCGTTAAGAGGTTCTGTTCTAAAAAATGCAGAACTCTGTAAAAACATCCTGTTAAGACTGAAATTTTCCACTGCTATCATAGGGAGTTGAGACATCCACTCTGCACACATACAGTGTGTACCAAAGTGTTTTAACGCCTGCCCTCCATAAATGTGGAATAGATGAACTAAATAAAGTAGTTCATTTTGTTTTCTGGCATAATTGACAAATGGTGCTGACACAAACCCCAGTGATAAAATAAGATGGGGCACCTCTAAATAGATTTACATCTCCAGAAACCACTCTCTTGTTGCACTCTTTCCTGCAAACTCAGTCATGACAGTACATTTCACCTGCATTTTAATAGCCAAACGGAAGTGGCATAATTAAAGAAACTGATCACGATGCAACCACCGTGGGTAATTACACATCCACCGAGGGCTAATTTAGCTGCATCATGTCGTCAGAACTCTGGAAAGGGATGCACTTAAACCAGAATTACTTCTGCAGTTTCCAGCTCTAGAGGATGAAGAAGACCCATTATGTGGATGATGGGAGCTTACCAGTGGGAGAACAGGTGAAACACAGAACCATAAATGTGCAAATGCTTTATGAGTTTAGATGAATGGAAATCATCTTATGGTCAACAGGAAATTGCAAGCACAGATTTGGCTAATTGTTTTCTTCAGTATGGGTCTGCAACCATAATCACAGACATCATACATTCATTCTACAATACAGTATTCCTTTTAAGGAGGGGCAGAATCATTCCATGAAACATTTAAGGGTCCCTCATAGGAAGCTGTCTTACATCAGCTCTGTCCAGTGATCCCAGCCCTTTTGATTCTGACTGGGAGCAGCTCTTTCATTTCTCAGCCAAGTGTTTTCTATCACTTGTAGTGCTGGAGCCTTTTAACCTGAGGTGGTAGGCATTTCCTCGGAGACAGTGATGGTGAACCTTTTAGAGACCGAGTGCCCAAACTGTGATTCAAAACCCACTAATTATTTGCAAAGTGCCAATGCGGCAATTTAACCTGAATACAGGTGGCTGTGAAGGGGTGATGTCGGGTGCCCACAGAAAGGGTTCCAAGTGCCACCTCTGGCACCCGTGCCATAGATTCACCAACACCGATCTGAGATTTTCTCCATTTACTGTTGAGTGTGGACAAAGTGCAACTCTGGAGCCCCATGTGACCTTCTGTAAGGTTGTCTTTGCATGTCGCCATCATTCCCTGGCCTTAATCCCCACCCCACCCCAGAAAATGTGAGTTACAGCTCCTTAGAGTCTCCAAAAATTTTGGATTTTAAATAGGCCACAAAGCTGTCTGCACCAATTATCCAAAACATTAATTGTTCACAGCTGGAAATGCATTTCTAACCACTTCAACATTCATATTTGCCTTTTATCCTTCATTTGGTTTGGGGTTTGGATTTTTGTCAATTGATTTGGGATAGGAAGAAAAGTAGACACAACAAACTTGTCCACTCCTGTGTAAATTAGACATGTTGTTCTACTCAAGAGTTGCAGCCTTTCCCAGTCAATACAATGGTCAGGAGTAATATCAAACAATTAGGAAAAATGTTCTTATTATCTTGTTTTCAAGTGCTCTATCAGTAGAGTAATGTAATATAATGCTTTTTTTTTTATTTTTTTTATTTTATTTTTTTTGCTAAGCACTCCAAGCACTCAGTACACATTGGCGAAAGTTCTGTTGTGTGCTTACACAAATGTAATCACTTTTGGAAGCAAATTGCTGTTGGTCAGGTCAGCTCTGTAAACATTCCCTGTTGTTTATGGAATTTATTTATTTATTTATTTATTATGGGACTTATATACCGCCCGTCTTCCTGGGGGGGAACTCCGGGCGGTTTACAACAAATTAAGGAAAACAAATTGCATGAGCTAATAAACTAAGCAGATGAGACAACAATTGCAGGAAATGGCGATGGCGGGGGGGGGGGAGAAAAAAATCATCCAAACGCCTCCCGGAAGAGAAGGGTTTTCAAAGCCTTCCGGAAGGCAGGCAGGGACTCTGCTAGGCGCACTTCTGCTGGGAGATGGTTCCACAGCGTTGGGCCAGCCACAGAGAAGGCTCGGGAACGAGTGGAAGTTCTCCGAGCCTCCCTGGGCGTGGCCACGCACAGCATGTGCGCCCGCGACAACCTAGTCGGACGGGCCGACCAAAGTTGACCGCTGGTCGATCCGCTCTGTCAGGTAGCCAGGTCCTAGGCCATGGAGGGTTTTGTAAACCAAAACCAGGACCTTGAATCTGATTCGGGCTGCAACGGGTAGCCAATGCAAGTGGGCCAGAACTGGGGTGATGTGCTCAAATCGGCGCACACACGCCACCAGTCTGGCCGCCGCATTTTGGACCCGCTGCAGTCGCCGAATGAGAGTCAAGGGCAACCCCATGTAGAGCGTGTTGCAATAGTCCAGTCTCAAGATCACCAGCGCCTGGACCAATGTTCTAAGGGAGTCCCCATCCAGGTACCGGCGAATCTGGGCGATTCGGCGAAGATGGAAAAAGGCAGCCCTGGACACAGCGGACACCTGGGCCTCCATGGTGAGCGCCGGGTCCAGGACTACACCCAGATTCCGGACAGAGTCCGATGGCCTGAGGGAAACACCCTCCAAGGTGGGAAACGGGCCACCGTAGCTGGAAGGGGTAACCCCAAAGAACATAACCTCAATCTTATCGGGATTGAGCCTGTTAGCCCTGGTCCATTCCATGACTGCGCCCAGGCACCGATCGAGGGTCCGGACAGCCTCATCTACAGCGGTGGAAAAGGAGACATAGAGCTGCGTGTCATCAGCGTACTGATGACAGCAGACTCCATGTCCCCTAATGACCTCAGCCAGCGGCATGATGTAAATGTTGAACAGCATGGGAGAGAGAGAGACGACCCCTGTGGAACCCCACAAGGGAGTGTCCAAGGGGTCGACAACTCACCCCCATGCTGAACCTGCTGGGGACGGTCCCCGAGGAAGGACCGGAACCAACTGTGAACAGTGCCTCCGATCCCAGCCTCAGAGAGCCGATCCAGCAGGATACCGTGGTCGATGGTATCAAAGGCCGCTGACAGATCCAAGAGGACCAACAGGGAGGAACACCCCCTGTCGGCCCCCCGGAGGAGGTCATCTTGCAGAGCGACCAAGACTGTCTCGGTCCCCCGACCGGGCCTGAACCCAGACTGGACCCAGGATATGCTCACCCTCCAGATGTGTTTAAAGCTGGATCGCGGCCACCCTCTCGATCACCTTGCCCATAAAGGGAACATTAGCGATCGGGCGATAGTTGGTTAAATCGCTCAATGCTAGATTGGGTTTCTTCAGAATGGGCTTTACCACAGTCTCCTTCAGGCGAGAGGGAAAAATCCCTTCCCTGAAGGAGGCTGTGGCGATGGTAGATGCCCATTCGAACATGTTCCCGCCAACGGCTTTCATAAGCCATGATAGGCAAGGGTCGAAGGGGGTGGACGCGGGCCGGCAGTGGGCAATAGCCCTGGAGGCCTCAAGTGAGGTGACAGGCCCAAACTCAACCATGCGAGGAGATCGAGGGGGCACAGCCGCCGGGGGTGCCGAGAGTGGGCTAGAGCAACAGGGTTCAAAACCGGTACGGATGGCCTCAATTTTTGATCGAAAAAAGGCTGCAAATTGCTCACTACTAAAATCAGTAGGAGGAGGCCTAGACGGTCCAGGATTAGTGAGGTCACGAACCACACGGAATAACTCCGCTTGGCGGTTCGAGGCCTCACTAATTCTCAGGGTGTTCTTCTAGCCACCCTGAGCGCATGAACATAGCGCCTGGACTGTGCGATGACTGCAGCCTTCTTAGTCGCTGACCGATTCTTCCTCCAGCTGCGTTCCAGCCTCTTCCGTTCTTGCTTCATCGCTCGAAGCTCTTCCGTGAACCATGGTGAGGGACGAGCTCGGCAGCGGATGAGGCGCCTAGGGGCGATCTGGTCGACAGCCCGGGATGTTTCGTCAAACCATAGGTCTACCATGGAGTCTACCAGATCGTCAGCCAGTCCGCCAGGAGGCCCTCCGAAGATTTCCCGAAACCGATCAGGGTTAAGGAGTCTTCGGGGGCGGGCCCAAACAGTTGGCTGAAGGTCCCCGCGGGGTGGGGTGGCGATTGATACAGAGAAAGACAGCAGGTGATGGTCTGACCATGACACGGGTGTGGGGACAATGTCCCACACCCTCAGACACGAATCCTCAGACGTGGAGGAAAATACCAGATCCAGGGTGTGTCCAGATCTGTGGGTTGGGCATAAAACATGCTGGCACAGGTTCATGGAGGTCATGGACTCCATGAAATCCAGAGCGGCACCAGACAGGTCACCGCCAGCATGCACGTTGAGATCACCCACCACCAAAAGGCGGGGGGTTCTCAACAGAGCAACGGCGATGAACTCGGTGAGCTCTGGTAGGGATTGTGCTGGGTTGCGGGGAGCGCGGTAACCGAGCACAATGCCAAATCTGTCCCGCTGCCCAACCAACAGATGGACACATTCCAGCCCTGGAATCACCAACGTCGAGGCCCTACTGATTTGAATAGTGTCCCTGTAAACAATAGCCACCCCACCCCCCTTACGACCCTCCGATCTTCCCACGCCCTGTACCAGAAACCCAGGGGGGCACAGCAGCGCGAGGGACGCCCCCCCCTCTGCACCCACCCAGGTCTCGGCGATATATGCCAGGTCGGCCCTCCCATCAGCGATGGTATCACGGATGATGGGTGTCTTATTATGGACCGACCTGGCGTTCAAGAGGAGGCAGGTGAGATCGGAGGCGCTGGCGGAGTGGCTCCGAGGCACGTGACAGTGAGCTGAGGGGTCAGAACGGGGGACAGGCACAAGTTGCCTGGCCCGAGTTCTTCTTGACCGACTAACCCCCCAGCCCCTAGCGTACCGACCACGGCCCGACACAACAGGTATGGTGGTCCCTGCCTGCATGGTGGGGGAAAAATGCACAAAATACAACTATAACAGGAATATAGGAAAATATAAAGCTAAGCAGCAATCAAATTTAAAATACAGACAAAATATACAACAGCATAACACAATATACTGGCAAATAAAAAATATAAAGTAACCAAGCAAAGTGAACTAAAAGCAAGAAGTAAAAAGTACTGGGCTCATGTAGGCTGCCGATGGAAAGCGGGGGGGGGGGGGGAGGGGGGGGGGGGGGAGAGGAGGGCCAGCCGGCAACAGTGGCTGCCAGCGGAGGCAAATCCGCAGCCTACGGAGGCTGTCGGAGCCTCCCGAACAGCCAGGGATGGCGGCTTGGCCCCCTCCCGTAGGAGGAAACACGCCAGGGCGGGTGAGACTGGTGCCAAAGATGTTGGTGGAATTCGGAAGAGAAGATGGACCCAGAGCAGGATGGCTTCCCCCCACCTGTCAGAATCTCAAAGAGGCCTGCCAGGCTAGGTGTTGATGATCAGCGACAGCAACCGGTACGGCCTCCAAGGTAGAGGCCCGCTTGATGGTAGTAGTCCGGGGGGGGGGGTGCAAGGGGATGACAGCACAAGAGGCGGCCTCCAGCCGCAGAAAAGGCAATGTCCGTCGGGGTCCGCAAGATGGCTGCAGCGGAGAAGGTGGCAGCATCCGGCGGGGGGGGGGCAAGGACAGCGGCGGCGGCAAGGACTCCCAGAAGGGAACCCCCACACCGGGGGAGGTGGCAATATCCGAGGGAAAGCTGCGGCAGCGGCAGCTCCTAGGACAAGTCCCCCGAGTGGAGAAGATGGCAGCATCCGGTGTGGGACCGCCGGCGAAGGCCGTGGCGGCAGAAGCAACTCCCGGGCGAACTCCCCGCCACCAGGAAGGTGACAGTGTCTGGTGGGGTCGCAGGCAACCGCAGCGGCGACATCCCGTTCCGATGAGGAGTAATTCCCTGGCGATGGTCTTAGGCATGCACACCAGTAGCAGCGTTCTCAGGGTCCCCAGGTGAGCCCTTTTAATCCCCTCCAAATCCCTGGCAGGCCCAGAGAAAAATTAAGCATGAAAATAAAAACAGGGCAGCATAATTAAAAATGTGAAGTGCAGCCAACAAAACAGCCACTGCTGCCACCCACCATCTACTGTAGATAGGGCTTTGAAGAAATCCAGCAATGGCTAGGCTGACTGGCTCAGCTAGTCACAGCAGATGGAATGAAGTGCCGGAGTTGGAGCCAGTTCCGAGGTCTGTCAGGTAAGTGTCTCTCTGCACAGCCCCTCCCCTGCAGCCTTTGTAGACTCTCCCTCTGGGATTCTCTCACAAGCCCAGAAAGAGGCACAGGTGATTCTTCAGCCCTGAGAGGGCTGCCAAGCAAGCAGGCCGACACTTACAGGTCTTGAGTTCCAGCAAAGGCTAGGCTGGCTGGCTCAGCTGGTCATAGCAGATGGAGTGAAGTGCCGGAGTTGGAGCCAGTTCCGAGGTCTGTCAGGTAAGTGTCTCTCTGCACAGCCCCTCCCCTGCAGCCTTTGTAGACTCTCCCTCTGGGATTCTCTCACAAGCCCAGAAAGAGGCACAGGTGATTTTTCAGCCCTGAGAGGGCTGCCAAGCAAGCAGGCCGACACTTACAGGTCTTGAGTTCCAGCAAAGGCTAGGCTGGCTGGCTCAGCTGGTCACAGCAGATTGTGTGATCGCAGGTGATGCCCGCAGATATACAGTAATACCTTGGTTTAAGAGTAACTTGGTTTAAGAGCATTTTGCAAGACAAGCAAACATTTCTTCTAAATTCCACCTTGATCTATGAGCAATGTCGTGCAATACAAGTAACTGGAGCAGGTCACATGATCACAAGTGAGCCAATGGTGGCTCATGCTCTCCCCCCGGCTGGATTGTGGGTGATGGTTTGGAACATTCCATCTCAGGCAGAGAGAGGAGAGAGGAATGGAGGTCTCCTTTGTACTAGCCAGGAACATTTTCAAAGGGAAGTGCAGGATAGGGGGTTGTTTTATTTTTATTTAAACTTTTCTTTAATTTGTTTTCAACATCCTTATTTTTCAATCATTTCTAGTCATAGGTGAGCTAGTCAAGTGTGTGTAGGACTACAAATTGCATTTTATGATTGTAACATTAAAAACACAGAGTAAAATCCAATTGTTAGTCCCAAGCAGAGCAGATTCTGCAGCCAAGTTCCTAAACCATCGTGTGGATGTGGACTTCTAGACAACTTAGTTTGTGAGTTTTAGGATTTTGTGTGTCTAGTCTGTGGTCTGTGGGGGCCCAGAATGAAACATCTGAGTTTCCATCATTTCTTATGGGGAAATTTGCTTTGATATATGTATATTTTGGTTTGCAAGCATGTTTCCAGAACCAATTGTGCTCATAAACCAAGTTATTACTGGATACTGTATATTTTTTACATTTATGGCAGTTCATCTCTAAAAGTTTTCCCTCTGCACAAAACGACTTCAGTCACTAGCTCATACAAGCCTACAAAGAACGACTGTATTACATACCTTATATTCTGAGAGCAGTACCTTTTTCTAGAACTGCTATATGAATTCATGGCTGAGCTAGGTTGAATTAGAATCATCCATCATCTAGCTTTGACTGAAGAATCTTGGCCCTTCACTTTTCACTACATGTTCCACAATCTCTTACCATTAGATATATTGGGTGGAAGTTGAGGTCCAAATCATCTGAAAACTCAAACATTCCTCAGTCCTTGAATGGCTAGATGCAGAAACTGCTCAGGCTGCTAAATAGTCTGTCTGTTTATTTGTTATCCATATTTCAACCTTTCCTCCAATGAGCTCAACTGCGTGCATGGCTCCCCTACTCCCTGTTTCATCTTCACAAGAAAGCTGTGTAGTATCTGAGGCTGATGGAGAGCGACTGACTCAGGATCACCCAGTGAGTCATATGGCCAAATGAAAATTTGAGCCCAGGTCTCTAGACCCCTAGTACAGACCTGTCAAGTGTGCAGTTTTGGCCAGGACATTCACGGATCAATCACTCTTTCACGTTGTCATCCCTGATTGGTTATTTTCATGGAAATGTCCCAGGCTGGCGTTTGTGTGCATGTGTGCACACATGTGGGCAAACGATGGTGACCAGCAGCATGTACTTGGGAAGGGTGCGATGGCGCAACTGGTCGGGGGCCTGGGAGGTGGAGGAAGCCCCTCCAGCTTGCAATCTGCCTCCACCGCAGCAAGAATGACGACCCCGACGACTCTGCCCGCTCCCCCTGGGCCCAGCTCCAGATCTGCTGCAGCCGCTGCCTCCGCTTCCTCCTCCTCCACCACCACCACCATTTGTGTGTGTGTGTGTGTGTGTGTGTGTGTGTGTGTGTGTGTGTGTGTGTGTGTGTGTGTGTGTGTGTGTGTGTGCATATGCACACATGTGGGGGGCAGGTGTGTGTGCGTGCTTGCGCACACGCATGTACGTTAGACCTCTCTCCTACCGTCCTGGCCAGCACCAGGGATAACTTGACAGGTATGCCCTAGTACAGTGGTGGTGAACCTTTGACAATCCAGATGTTTTGGACCACAACTCCCAAAATCCCGAGCCTAGATTGCCAGTGACAAAGGACTGTGGGAGTTGTGGTTCAAAACATCTGGAGTGCCAAAGGTTCACCACCACTGACCTAGTATAATCCCCCAGCCAATACACCATGAATGTTCTTACACAAAGCCACACAAGCTGAAATTTCCTCCTCTACACAATTCTCAATGGTGCAGGAGCTACAGCCTCGATTCACGTGATTCACTCTTGCCTTTTTCCTTTTTGAGGCTGGCATTCACCATATCTTGCTTCAGTTGTCTCTGGTTTAAGTCAATAGCATGTGGCTTGCATCCCATGACATAATATAAAGCAAGAAAAGCTGTATTCTACCTTTTTATGTATCAGAGGCTTTTTAAAAGCTGGCCAATGCTTTCAAAATTCAGCAGCTCACTCATACAGGAAGTGGATCTTTTTATAAATACCCGGGTTGCTCAAATGACTGAAGGGAAGTTGTGAGAAGCACATCAGAAATACCACATGATACAGTGACTCTACTGTCATTGGGAAAGGATTCTTAATGTACACAAGAAGCGGGTTTGGAGTTTCAGGTTAATAAACCTGTGGGGTTTGTAGGTTATGTTAGTTGGAAAACATAGTTCAGTAGCCACGTACCGTTCCAAGATCTACAATGAAGCAGTCTCCTTTATTGAAGCTGTCCCAGCTAAGAGGAACTTCAGTGGCCCGAACCACTCTCCGGCCTTTGATGTGTAGAAGTCTCCGAGCACTGAGGTCATTTGTGACAACGTGCTTAAAGCCAGAAGCAACGCCACCAGCCTAAGTAAATATAAAAAAAAGAATATTAGTTGGGTCCTTCTGTCAACCTCGAATTTGGAGAAGTTAGTTTCTTGGATTACCAAGACCAGAACTCTGAGCCAGTCTAGCTGGGGTCAAGCAAGCTATGAGGTTCTTTGAAATGTAGGCTAAAAGCACAATTTTCTTAGAGCCAGCTATGTAAAATACTTCAACCCAGCCATGTACACAAACAGAAGCTCTGTCATCAATGCACAGTATGCTTGCACTAACGATAGAGGTTACAATCCACACCATGGTTTCAGTTGCCAGACATAGAAAAGACATTGATTAGGCTTGCTTGACTCTTTCTGTTTTTCATCCATTCAGTGTGCATTTTAAGTGCTCCACTGCCATCACCACCAGTAGGATATCAAGATTTTTCATTACATCCAACAGGGATAGGCATCCTGGTGTCTTCCAGGTGCACTGGATGTCACTGAATCTACTGTCATACGGAAAGGATTCTTAATGTACACAAGAAGCTGGTCACAGAAACAAGCCCAACAAATGACTCCCTGCTGGATTCAGGATTCTTTCTTAGCCCTATTCGGAAACTAACACAAGACATTCTGCGTGTAAACTGGAAAACATGAAAGTGCTTCAATAACCAGTTCCCATTTTATCTCAGTTCCAAAATTATAGTGAATTATTTTTTGCAGCAAGCTGGCCTAATATCCTGACTTGTTCTGAAGTTGCTGACCACAACGTCCAAACTCAGACAAAACAGTAAAGGAAAAACTACCTGGTTTATGAAGGGAATGCATTCTTGGCCAAAAAATTCTTCATATCACAACATATTAAAGACAACATATGGCCATTCAAACTCCCTCCCTGAGTTTGTGATCCTCTGACTGAAGGAACACAGTAGTATGCATAGTTGTTATATAATCACATTCTGAGGGAAGCCAAAATCTGTTTCCATGTGTAATCTGACTTCACCCTTGCCTCTCTCCTTTGAGGAACCTGTTTTTCTGTTTTCAAAGTTTTTGAAAGACACTGTAACATTACATTATTCTATTCTATTCTATTCTATTCTATTCTATTCTATTCTATTCTATTCTATTCTATTCCAATTTGTTTTATTATACAATCACAAACCAACAAGGTACAATTGCATACCTTGTATTTAATGCCATCTTTGAAATACCCAACAAATTGTGTAGATTCATATCCTTGGATTTCTCGATGCTGCACAGGTTTTCCTCCGAGGAAATCGTCCATCTGAACCGTAAAAATTGCAGCTGCAGTGCTTTCATCCTGGGAACACTCTTTTCCTAGAATACAAAGAAAACGATTTTGCTTCAAAACAGTCGGGGACAGGGAGAGAGACAGAGATCACACATTAAAGATACCAGTCCTTTATTCTATGTCTTTATTAGTTCCATATCTTTTCTGCTTTTCTTCCAGTGAGCTCCAGATTGCAGAGAGAGCTCTCTTCCACCACATTTAATCCCTACAACATTCCAGAGATGGAGGTGAGGTTAAAGACAGGCAAACTGACGGGAAAGGATTCACAACACCATGAGCCCCACAATCTAAGTCAGCTCCTTTTAAGTTGGAGAAGGTAAATGTTTAACAGCTAAGTTGATATGATGCTGCCATTTAAGTTTACATTTTATCACCACAATAAAGGGTACCTCAACACACACACACACACACACACACACACACACACACACACACAGAGAGAGAGAGAGAGAGAGAGAGAGAGAGAGAGAGAGAGAGAGAGAGAAGGGAATAGTAAACTATTTCTGAGAACTTTATACCTAGAAAACCTGGAATACATGATAAGTAAGTAATTCTACTTATTATATTGAACCTACAATAAAGCCTTGCAAGAAAAAAAGACAGTGAAATCCCATACTGTATATTGTTTTACTCCTGTCCTAATCTTCTTCTGCCCTTTGGAACATTTTCCTTCCAAAGAGAAAGCAAGAAACTGTGTGTGTGTGTGTGTGTGTGTGTGTGTGTGTGTGTGTGTGTGTGTGTGTGTGTGTGTGTGTGTGTGTGTGTGTGTGTGTGTGTGTGTGTGTGTGTCCTAGCCACTCCACCAACTGCATTCCCTTGCTTTTACTCCCCCCACTTTATGACATTCAATGTCACTTCCTCAAGTCTTTTTTCAATGTGATAAGGTGAACATAAATCAGATTAAGTTCCAATTCACTTCTAACAGTTTATATATGTTTTAAGTTAAAATGATATCTACACATATATGAACCCTCTCATTATAAAAAAGACTAAGCTTCCTAATTGAGATAACTTGTCTTTCGATTCATTTTTTACCCTGCCTTTGTTCTTAAAAGGAGCCATTGTTTATTTCTGCATCAGGCATCTCCAGAGCATCATTTGATCCTATGCCTACAATGCAGAAATATCAGTAACTCACAGTTCAGATATAATCTTTAGTCCCAGTGCTAGTTATCTTTTGCCACCACATGTAGCCAAAGTATCTTTGGTGCTTGTGCATTCTGCTTTATGTGTTCGGAGAACAAGCTGTGTTGCCTCCTGATAAAACAAAGGAAGATACCTAATTTTTCATTGCAGAGAATTCTTTTCAACTACAGCTAGAAACAGAAAAGATCTGCGATGGATCTTCTGAAAGAGTCTCACTGTCACTCGTGGTTATGTTTATATGATTACAAAACAAAGCACAGCAGACTTACAAAACTTAGGAAACTCTGTTTCCATCCCTCACCTATGCATCAGATCGACAACCATTGAGCAAGAAAACTCGTTAGGAAAAATGCCAGCTGCCCAAACTTTGCCAATAGCCTCCGGCACTTTCTGTACAAAAACGAGTTCACCAAGTTTCATTTGCATCTTATTCACTCATGCATTCACCTGGTACTAAGACTCCTGTGAAATGAGCTGATCTAGAACAATGATGAAAAATGCCTCGTGCTCTATCCCGCTACAACCTGCCTTTAAACAAGCTTATTTTTAATCCCAAAATCAACCTGGATTACAGGGGTGCAATGCATGATTCTGCATAGGGCAAATGGGGATAATTTCTGAACAAAAGAATGAATGGTCACAAATCTGACATCAGTAAGAGCAACTCTGGGAAACCAGTTTAAGCTCCCTTCACCCTCCAAGGACACACCTCTATGGAACTCAAAGGGGCTACCATGGGGAAAATGGAATTACAAGAGAACGGTAGAGACACAGGCAATAGAAACTAGATACATAAACAAGTTTCAGAGCATTTCCAACAGCCTACATAGATAGAGATCACGGCTTCCTAGCACATGATGGCTGAAACCCCATTGTGCAGCTCAGTGTGTGCAGTGGGAATGGCCCCATCATCAGTGGCAAATTTATGCAAATTAAACACAAGGGTACATGTGATCCATACACATTGGGGAGTTTGTGTGCAACCTGAAATCATCAAAGGAAGCCTTTAATCAGTAGTGATTTGTCTCTGATGGTGGCATCTTTGCTGCTGAGGCACAGAATTGTGCAACAGGATTTCAGACTGCAAGTATTAATTAGACATGGGCACGATCAGAAAAAATGACGTTTCGAGTTTTCGTTTGTCAGAACGGGTCCGTTTCGGCTCGTTTCCGTTTGTTGCGAAATTTTTCAAAAATTTGTCGTTTCTGTTTGTCGTTTGTCGTTTCCACCGCGATTTAGCGCGATTTGACTTCCCAGAGCATAGGGGCGTCCCGCAATCAGGGCAGGCGCTATGTGTTTTTGCACCCTAGGCGGCAGGCGGGGCAGGGGGTGGGGGAGGTGCGGGCGGGGGGCGGTGGCGGGGGGCCATGGGTGGGCAGAGGCCGCGGGCAGGCAAGTGGGCGGGTGGCGGCGCGGGCCGCAGGCGGGTGGCGGCACGGGTGGACGGGCGAGTGGGCAGTTAGGATATCACTTACGAAGGATAGAGGTTCTGTTCTTGGCTTGCACCCCAAATGTGTGTGTGTGCAAACAAATTGAAGTTGGGAAAAGAGAAAATAAATGGTAGTATATAATATATTTTTAAAATAAATCCACACCTCCCACTACCAGTTGAACCTCCCCCGTTATCCAATATCAGAAAAAAAAATCCTCAAACTGCCAGAGAAGAAATAAAGAATAAACTGCTATTCCCTTCAGCAGACAAAGCTGCAGGGAATCAAAGAAATTATTTTCTAAATTCAATTCCCTCCCTGCCTGCCTAAATTAAATCCTAAAGCCTCCAGCCTCCCTCCTCAATCTCGATCGGATCACACCAGCACCAGCAGCCAGCCCTCCTCCCTCAACCACATCCATACACCCGACTGCGATTTCTGGAAGGTGCCTTGGCATCCAGAAGTGTCAGTCAAAAACCTGGCGATGCCATTGGTGGAATGGTTCAAAAAAATTGCATGGTCCCATCCCATGCCCAGCCCAAATGGGCAGGTCTAAAAAAATAAAAATAAAATAAAATAAAATAAAATCAATAAGACGTTTTATTGCTATAAAAAAAACCACTGCTGCTACTTTAAAAATTCAGGCATTTAAAATAAATAAATTTCACTTGTTTCTGTGGTGATTTGGTGTGTTTTTTTGACCACGATTTCAAAAGAAAAATTGTGATCACCAATTTGGATCACCCCCCACCGCATGGCATGCAGCGAGACAGATGACGAGGATGACACCCCCCCCCAGCCTGGTGCAAGCAGCCCAGGACAGGAGAAGAGGGGGGGAAAGGCTGGGGACCCCCCAGAAATCACCCCTCTGGTAGGTGGCAAAGCCTCAGGCAGGCATATTTTCGCTTGCTTTTTTGGCCGGGAGTCGGGGTTTTTTAAAAAAAACTTTTAAAACTTTTTCTGTGCTTCGCATCGCGCGATCGCCGCGATGCCTACAAACGGAAACGAAAAACCCGACCAAATTTTTCTTTTTTCGGTTCGAGTTCGAGTTCTGACGGCTTAATTATCGTTACCGTTTCCGTTACGTAATGGAAACGATAACCGAAAACGGAAACGACAATTTCGCCAAGTCGTGCCCATGTCTAGTATTAATAACCCAGCTTTCTGTGGCATCTTATTGGTATAAAATAGTTGTCTCTCTTAACGGACTCTGATCCCTGTTCGAGAAACAACACTTAGGATTTTAGAGACAGTCAAATGTCCATGGCTTGCTATCTCAAGTAATAAAGAGCTTGACTGTCTCACTCCTGTGTTAACAAATCATTGGCCATAGTTGTTGTCAGTTTTTTGGGCTGTTTGGCCGTGCTCTGGACATTTTACTTCCTGACATTTCACCAGACTCTGTGGCTGGCATATTCAGAAGGCAAGGAGCTCAGGGAACTAGGAGTTCTTTCTGCACTCAGGGGGATTGAGTAAGTGAGACTGGGTTTTTTAAAGTTTTGGGAAAGACACTCTACCCCACAACTTAAAAAACCCCAGTCTCTCTTACACCCCAGAGCACAGAGAGAACTCCTAGTTCCCTGAGCTCCTTGCCCTCTGAAGATGCCAGCCACAGAATCTGGTGAAACGTCAGGAAGAAAAACTTCTAGAACATGACAAAACAGCCCAAAAAACTCACAATTATCAGATCCCGGCCATGAAAGTCTTCAAGAAGACTCTCACCACCACAGAGATATGCAAAAATAAACACTATACAGGTATGTCTTTATAGCCTTTGTATCTCAATAAGTAGATATTGCTTAGGAAAGTGCACAGTGAAAGAAACTGTTTAATTTTCAAAATGCCACAATATTTTGCATTATCTCTGCTTCTTGCTTAGAAGAAGTAGCCGTGTTAGTCTGCGCAAGAGTATCAGGCAAAAGCCAAAGAAACAAACCAAACAAAAACAAAAACATGGTGTACCTTTAAGATTAACTATTATTTTTTAATGTGATCTTTAGCTTTCTTTCTTTGGCTCTTTCTTCTTTCTCTTTTTGCCCTTTCAAATTTTGTCAACTTTTAAAAGAGGAAAATCCTCTGTTGTTGTCAACGTTTAACCCTCCCCCACCTGTTCTGTTTCTTCGGATTCCGATTGGGAGTGTAAAAATGTTAATAAGCTCAACCAGCACACCCCTTGCCATGTGGTTGAGCCCTTGAAGTACAGCTATACGCTGAGC
This sequence comes from Phrynocephalus guinanensis, assembly GCA_037367245.1. Lineage (NCBI taxonomy): Eukaryota > Metazoa > Chordata > Lepidosauria > Squamata > Agamidae > Phrynocephalus > Phrynocephalus guinanensis. Next base: position 38,279,088 of record CM074742.1, read on the forward strand.
ATGAGCGAGACGGAGCTGGCCTGACTGATGACTCCAAAACCCACACCCACTTGAACAAACAGTCATAAGGAAACGGTGCCACTTGGCCAATCCACTGCCTTGGATCAGGACACGATGATTCAGCTGTGGCTCATGAACAATCAGCTGGTGCCAGTGACCTGCTATACCTATAGGCTGTACCTGTTTTAAGAGGCTGCCTGTTACTTCAGAGGATATAAAGAAACGGTACCATGCTCATCTAGTATAGTACAGCATAGTGTACCATAGAGCAGTGATGGCGAAACTTTTAGAGACCAAGTGCCCAAACTGCAATTCAAAACCCACTATTTTTTTTGTGTGTGTGCAAAGTGCCAATACAGTAATTTAACCTGAATACAGGCGGCTATGAAGGGGCGATGTCAGATGCCCACAGAAAGGGCTCTGAGTGCAACCTTTGGCACCCGTGCCATAGGTTCGCCAGCACTGCCATAGAGTGAGTTCAGTGTACAGAAGTAGACAGAGTATCAGATTAATGCTTGGGACATGTGGGTTCAACTCCCTGCTCAAGCATAGAAACTCCCAGGGGAGTGTCATTGCTGAAAACACCCATTAAATATGTCTCATACCTTGGAAATTTTACTAGGATTGCCATATATCAGAACCGACTGGACAACACATAGCATAGCACACCACAGTTCCATGAGAGCTGCAGCGGGGTAGTGGTTGATGCTGATTTAAGAGGAGTGAGAGGCCCAGGTTCTAATTCCGACTCAGCCATGCATCGCTCTAGACAACACGGCCTTTGCGGCCTAAACAATCAAATTACACAGAATCTAAATAAACCTTGTTACTATATTAGGAATCTTTAATTAAGTTCTGTTGAATGCACTTTGTGTATCTGTCTTCTTGTCTGAGCCAATAAAGGTTTTGATTGATTGACTTGACTGGCTGGCTGGCTGACTGATTAATAGGTAGACTGACTGACAATAAAGGCTACTTATTCTTTCCTAACCAAAGCTCCCTTAAAAGACTGGTGTGAAGATAAGAACAGAGAAGTATTGTGGAAGACGGGGAGAATAAAATATATATGTGGGCCATCTCTCAAATTAAGCGCTGACAGCTTTCACATCTGTATGGGAGCCTGCCACCTGTTCCAGAGAGAAACCTAGTTCTTTCACTCGAGGTGTATGGAGATCAACCCTGGGTGCAATAAGACGGGCATTTAACCCACGGTTGGGTCAGATGCAAGAAGGGCTGGTTTGTAATCCCATGACATCACTGAATTAGCCTACCCCCCCCAAGAGATTTCCTACCCAAACCTTTCTTGATCCCTGTCACAGGCCCCCCCCCCTGCTTTTTTGGTGCAGATTAAGTTTTCTAATTTTTAAAGTTAAGAAAGAAAGAAAGAAAGAAAGAAAGAAAGAAAGAAAGAAAGAAAGAAAGAAAGAAAGAAAGAAAGAAAGAAAGAAAGAAAGTTTCCTCCTGGAAGTAGCAGGAGATGAGGGGGGAGACTGAAGGCATTTCTACCCCCATCTCCTTTTTCATTTGTCATAAAGGTGCAGTCAAAACCTGTCCACACCCAAATCCACCACCAGCCAGTACTTGGCAGTGGATTCAGCTGCAGACAAGTTCTTGACAAGACCTCTAAGACAAGCTCCTCATTGCCCCCTCCTGTCTCCTCTCATTTCCAGGAGGAAGTTTTCAACATTTTTTTATAATTGATGCAATGCATCAATGTTGCCTTAATAAAGTCTTATTTTTTTACTTCCTTTGAACCTCCATGGAAGAGCCGATGAAGTGTTTAATTTCCCAGTATCCTGAAGCAACTCTCTTCTTAACCATCTTCATGATAACAGATATTCCCAGTGGAAAGAGCCAGAACAGGTAGGGACACTTGAGGTCTTGTATGCCACTTGGACAGGACAATTGCACCAAGTGGCATACCGGACCTCTACCCATTCCTGAGTCACCCTATTAACCCACACCAGCCCACTCCAAAAGACCCTGTGTGCTGTGTTTGCTTAGGGTTGCACTTTGCATATGAGTAAAATATACTTCTGATTATGAATTAATACTTAAATCCCCTTCTTTAAATATAGCCCTCAACCAATGGGGGTGAAGAAATAATGTTTTAAGTGTTCAGGTTCAAGCCCAAGATAAACAGTGGCTGTGCGATCCAGAAGAGATTGGCTACAGAAAATGAGAATCTTGTGTCACCTAGAAACAGACCATTCTTACATTGTCATAAAATTCTTTTTCTGCATTTAATGTAATCTCCTTTCCTGTTCTATAATGCCTCGTCCTTAAAAGACTTGCATGCATTGGAAGCTGCCATGTTTCATTTTCTATCAGTTGCAGGAAGCCCTAGATGTGGTTGGGCATTTACAGAGTACAAGCGCAGGGACACACCTGTCCCAAAACTGAGTTTAGTTGAAATCAGCCTTCTCCGACCTGTCTCATTGCAGAAACGTAGGGTTACCCTTCCCAGCATCTCCAGAGGATGCCAGACTGAGGAAGCTTGGTCCTGCTTGTAGGCAAGCACAGGATTCTTTCAGGCATGCCATGGAAAACACGGCTTCTGTTTACAAAACAGAGGAGGTCATAAAGTTCTTGTGCAATACCACCAACTCGAGTTGCCTCTGATCAGCACCGCAATGCACTTCTGAGAAGAACAGATACCTATCTCTCTGCCATTATGGCTGGTTTTTTTTTTTTTTTTTTTTGTTTTGAAAGCGGGATGGCCTCCCATCCTCAGGGGGGACGGAAACAGACAGAAAAGCACCGCTGTTGTCTTGGAGCCAAAACTTTTGGAAAGAGAAGTTGGAATGTTGCAACAAGAGCGCGGCATCATGAAAGGGAGCACATCCCTGAAGGAAGACTGACCCAAGATCCGAGTGTCTTTTGAGTAATCATTCTCGCCTCAAACTATCCTCCATCACCCCCACTTTCAACCATAGCGGCCTGTCCAACTTCTTATCCGCGTGAAGGGGGCACCTGTTCCCTTCCCTACCCTGGATACGCTGGATGATGGGACAAGAGCACCAGAAATGACTCCCCCACCGGATATTTCCTGAGTGAAGGGCGCCGATCGTCTCTCCCGAGCAAAAACCAACGGGGTCCCAGTGGCACCCGTTAACCTCAGCATGGGGGGGGGGGGTTGTCCCCAGATCTTTCGAGCAGCAACTCCCACGGAGTTTAGGCAAGCGCGCACCGGATCCCAACCCACCGCACCTTTTCTTTTTTAAATCTCGGGGATCCCGCGGGGCTACGATCGCGTCTGGTCCCAAGCAAGCGGGGGGCCCTGCCCTAAATACGCGCACGAACACCCACCCTTACCCACCCACCCCGTGCACCTCGCTGGGGCTGCCCTGCCTCGACCCACCCACCTAGCCAGTAGTGGAGGTTGTAGAAGACGGCGTTGCTCCGCTTGAAGGTGTGCAGCACCAGGTAGGCGTCGCCCACGTAGAAATCGCCGTGCAAAGGTTCGGGCACGGGCACCAGCTCCAGCTGCTCGACCCTCCAGATCTGGAGCCCTGGTTGGCGGCCGGCGTGGGCGAACTCTTTGTGGGACAGCTCCGGCGGGGGCATTGCGGCGCGAGAATAAAAGCCCCGCGGGCCACGCCGCGGCCGAAAACAAGGGTGGGGTGGGGTGGGGTGGAGAAGCACCAGTGTCAAAACTCCCCAGTCCCGCCGTCGCTGGAAGGCGCCGGGCAGCTCGCTAGTTTTGTGGCACGCTTGGAAAGGTGGGCGGGACCCGGCGCGCCCCCAGAAGGCGGCTCCTGCCTGATCCGTCGCTCGGCTGGGTTCACCCTCCGAGGCACCGCTCCTCCTCCACCCGGTGGCCCCGTTCAAATGGTTCCTTGTGTCGGCGAACAGGCGAGACTTTCAAGGGCCGCCGGCGCGCCGGAAACCTCCAGGAAGCCGAAGGGCGTCGCGAACTCGCACTCTCAATCCCAGCTTTGTCTTGTAGAAGGCGCGTCCCCACCCTTTGGAGGCGATCTTTCCCGAGCAGAACGTTCCCCTTGACGCTTTTTCTGGGAATCCCCCCCCACACAACACTTCCCGCTTTTAAAACCTGAAGCTTTGCTTTTTGTAGTTACTTGGAAGTTGAGTCATGGCAACTGGAGTTCTTTTTCTTGAGAGACTGGAATCCTTTCGCGGCTCATCCAAACAGCTTCTTCAGACTGACGAAGCTGCTTGGATGAACAGCGAAACGTTTCCAATCGCTGAAGAAAAAGAAGTCCAGTTGCCATGACTCAACTTCCAGATAAACTCACCTGGATGCCTGAGAATCTTCACAGACATAATGTTGTGATACTTGAGCGTCCTGAACGCTCTGGGGACGCGCACCGTTCAAGAGAGGGCAGTTGGACAGCTCCCGCTGGCCCTCCTTCACGCATCCAGCGATGAATTTTGAGTGGGGTTTGCAGAGACGTGGCCGTGGGATGAGAGGCAGGATGGATCCCCACCATCTCAGTATGTGGAAACGCTGGGAAATTAGGAAGGGAACCCTGGAAATGGGTGGGAAGCTGGAGTATCAGATAAGGACAATCTTCAAGGCATAAGGACAGGATCTTTTGCAATTCTTTTGGGTCTCTCAAAGCCTGAAGGATCTGGAGAAAATCAAATAGCAAGGAGGCTTGCAAGTCAAGATCTAAAACTGGGTGAAACTTATTTATTATATTTAGTTGCATTTATATTTCCTCCAATAGCCTGCTATCTCAAGGCAGAGTGCAACAGTAAAATTATAAAACAATTCAGTACTTTAAACCCATCCAAGACATTAGAAGTACATACAGTAAATCCATGGCAGTTGATTCCAAGAGTCTGCTTACCTTAATAGACTGTTGAAACATCCAACAGTCTATTAAAGCTATGATCTTTAACCTCAGAATGATTGGGGGGGGGGAATAACCATAGAATCACAGCATCACAACTTGAAAGGGGACTATAAAGCCATTGAGTCTGACCCCCTCCTCCAACCAGGGGTCCAAATCAAAGTAGATCTGACAGATAGCTGTCTAATTTTTTTTCTTGAATGCCACCAGCATTGGAGGACTCACAACCTCCCAAAGTAATTGGTTCCACTGCTGAACGTCTCTAACAGGGAGTTTTTCTTGATAGCCAAAATCTGATAAGGCTATCTGGGCCTTAGAATTCTTGAGTTTCCTTCCCAGAACTTCAAAACCTGCTGTAATTTAGAGTTTCTTCACTTAAAGTCTTTATAACTCACTGAGACTTTTGCACGAGACAGAATAAAGATGGTTCTCACAGTTGTGTACAGATCAAACAATTGCTTCCAAGAGACTAAAGAGAAGGAACGAAAAGGTGTCAGTGATGACCATCCAACAATATTTTGATACAGTACCTAGATTAAAGGACAAGACACTGGCCTGTGCCTCCACTTTCTGAATAACAACAACAAAAAAGCTTCCCAGCCAGAAAACAATGAATGCTCCAATAGTACATTGTGGAAATGGATATTTTTAAATAGATTTCAAGCATGTAAAATCCAATGCAAGCCCATAAGTATTTTGACTCTTAGTCTGTTTTAGGTAGTCTGTTTTAAGTCAGTCTGTTTTTGAGAGTGTCTTAGTAAGGGTCCATTGCAGAATTTAGCCGATGGATTGGGGGAGAGACAGAATTAATGAGAGTCTTGTGATAAAGCATTTGAAAGGAATCTTATCAAGAGTGTGCTGTGTACAGAATTTTTGAAAGCAGTTATTCTGAATCTGAATACAGAAGAAGGTCTTTCTATTATAGAACTGTTTTATCCTTTTGGGGTGATATATCCTAGAATCTACTTTTTCCTTCCTACCCTCCACCTATGCAACCTGAATAAATCCCTTTGGTTCATTCAGAACAAAACTCTCCATGTCATTTAATTTTACATGCACGTCAAAACCTATTGAGCAGTCTGAAAACAAAATGTTACTCCCACACTACATAAGACTATACTTAATACCAGCGGGAAAAGAAGAGATGACAACAGAAAGAGAAACCTTTTCACTCAGCATCTAAATGTAAAATATATGTGAACTTTGGGCAAGGTGGCCTGGGCCGGGGCACAGGACAAGAGCAGACCTAAATCCTTGTTTGAGGTTTTGGAGGTGGCTGTCTTTTTAACCTGACCCTTGTCCAAGTGGCACTAGGTGTCTAAAACGAGCTGAGGAATATGTGATCTGTTATTGTGAACCTTAGTGTAAAGGTCATAGTCTCTCTCAGGTGGGACACCATACCATGTATTAATGGTAGGTGTTTCTCCTTTGGGGGAGAAAGATGGGATATGGATGGATGGATGGATGGATGGATGGATGGATGGATGGATGGATGGATGGATGACAGAAGATGCCACAACAAAAAAAGAATTCTGGCAGGTCTTCTTCTGCTGCTATATGTCTGAAAAAGTGGACGTCTGCACGAAATGTTGAAATATGAACATTAGTCTTTAAGGTGCCACATGTTTTGTGTCTTTTGTTTTGTTTTCTTTTTCTTTGATTTTTTCCAGACCTGGAAACATTTTGTATACAGATTAACATGAACATCATGTGTTCTGCACGTACTTTTTACATACAATGTACATATATTGAGAGGTTGTGTAAGGCGGTGAGTGGGTCTATAGTCCACGTCCACCATTTATAAAAAGAGAAAGGGGGGAACCACACATGTTCTACATAATGTGATTTTTCATGCAGTGTTCATGTTTGTCCCTTTGCAGAAGTGTCGCTTGAAGAGTGAATCTGAAACACAGGAAATAATCTCTTAGGTGTGGATAAACTATTTTCCGTTTCCACACAATGCACATTGCACAACATCGACTTGAAGAGGATCCCCACAAGTTATCCTTTCTAATTCCTTGAGATGTCATCCCTCCATGTTGTCCCTGCTGAATTGAATAGAGGTTTGAGGCAGCTTTGTTTTATCAGGCATATCTGGTTAGCTGTGCAGAAGTCAAGCAGCGCAGGGCCTGCTCATCTTTAACTTGCATTTTGTTTACACAACCCAGCTTGCCTTTGACTGAATAAATGTGTGTCAAAGAGGTGCTTCCTCTTTATATGCTACAAATAGATATGGTCAGGTTCATGTTTGTCACCCTCGTCGCTACTGCCTGATGAAAACCACAGAGGCGTGTAGTTACTCATGGTACTAACTGTGGGAAGAATCATCATGTCTGTGAAAACAAAGCACAAGCTTTGGTCTCGTCAGCACAACTTCCTGTCTTTTTAGGAACACCCAAGGAAAGGGGTTTCTACAAGCAGAAATTCGGGAATCCTAAGAAAGAGGCAGGTCCAGAAGGATTTTTTGTCGCTAAATGGGAGGGCCATGTCATCCTGTCTGGGGATAATTATCACAATCTATTGGATGGGGCCTCCAGGAACCAAAACCTGTCATTTCTGGGGTCAGTTTGAGCCTATTAACCCTGGTCCATTCTAATACCAAAGCCAGGCATCTCTTAGGACTTTATAAAATGAACACACTGCTTTACTGTACTTCTTTTTTTTCCTGTTTTCAAAGCGACACAAGACCTCTTCTGTTTTTCTCTTAGGAATGGTGAGGAATGCCATGTTTCCTTCCTTACTCAACACACTACAAGCACTGCAAGCAACTTGAGCAGTGGCTGTTGTATAACAGGCAGTTGTCTAGGGTGGTTACTTCACGTACCTCCTCGTGCTGCGGTGAGCTTGGCTCCGATCTGAATTCGGATGCGGTCACATGATCTGAAACCGGGGCCGCCCCTCTTTCCTGTGTACTCACGTGCATGCTGGGTGAAGGTGAAGGCATTCCAGCCTCACGTCTTTGATGCGCTTCGAAATGAAGGGTTCCTTTGCTTTCCGCTGGTTCAGTAAGCGGTTCCTGGTTTTCATTTTTCGGTATTTTGATTAATCGACGGTCTCCCGTCATTTGTGCATTCCGCATTATTTTCCTATCTTTCTAATTTTTTGTGCAAGCATTCCACGGCAAACTCCATAGGCGCTGCTCCCTGTAACGCCATTACCTCCTCCTGTCACTAGGTGGCTTCAGGCAGGGAGGAACTTTTAAACAGCAGGAACTGTTTCAGAATGCGAATGCTAGGAAACCACACATACCGCCAATTTGGATCGAAAAGCGGATTGACCAGATTCCCGAGGTCGAGGAAGGGAATCTCTCAGCCTGCTTGGGGCACACTTTTGGGGGCATGGTCGGAGCGACCACTCAGCCACCCCGGAGGTACGTGAGGCTCCGTTCCATCGAACGGAGCCGCAGTGGAGCCACGAACAGTGGCGAGAGGTACGTGAAGTAACCGCCAAAGTGAAATGGTGTGCAACCTTTCTAGTATTGAGAAAGATTCATTTTGCATCAAAGCTTTTTAGATGATTCAAGATTCCAGAATAACAATTGCAGAAGAATTTGTACAGTCTCTATATATATTTTTAAAAAAGCTCAATAAAATTTCTATATGACAAACATCTTCCTCATTAATCCCAAGTAAGAACTATGTTAGGGATAAACTCATTCCAGACTCAGACCAACCACAGTTGCTGATACAGCTTTTCATATGGGTGAGTGCTTTCAAAGCATTCAATCCTCTTTTCCAGGGAAATCGTTTTCAGCTTCATTAGTGAGTGCCTATTTTATTCATGAAGCTGTGATATTTTTTTCACCACTCCAGTTCTAGGTGTACTGTAAATATTGGGGTTCCAATATGCACAGAACAAGTATATTAACTTTTTTCCTAGCCCTCCCTCTTTTTTCTAGATGGACGCATCATATAAATGTATGGCACAAGGAAATCAACCTCAAAACTCAGAAAGATATATTGCGTCAAGAACAGGCTCCTAATAAGTAACTTCATTCACTGAGCTGTGCCTACTTTAAATGGATAGCCCCATGTCATTCAATGTGATTACATTGTTTAGAAGCCTACAGTGAGATTATTTTATGAATTTGGGTTGCAAATCTGCTTTGACTTGTTTCCAGTTTGTTCCTCTGATTCAGCACACTGCCTGCTTCCGTTTGCTTTCTTGCTGTCTTGTTTTGCTTTATTTAAATACTCCTTCCATCCGTTCAGGTATCATAAAGCACCTCATTCAGGACTTTCCAGATTTGTTCCCCCTCACATACAATAACTGTACAGTTACTATTTCTGCACAGAGTTCAGATTTATTCTTTAAAAAAAACAGTGCTTCCTTTCTAAGGAAATCCCACTCTTCAAGGATTCCAAGTACATGTATATTTTTCGGACACATTGTGACACTTCGAAATGGTTTTATAACATTTATTGCGTCGTTTTATGTAAATGACTGAGTGTGATTAGGTAGTGCTTGCTACAAAAATAAAAATAATCTAACAAAGTACTTATATTAGTATATATATATATATATTTACAATTAGTAACAGCCAGTAAGTTAATGGAGTGACGACACATGCTCTTGCAGTTCTCAGAATGTAACAGATGCTGAAGAACAGTAGCAACCATAATATAGGTATCTCCGGAAGAGTTACAGAAAATGTCAGTTTCCTTTTCTTGCTTGCTCCTCGGCTCTTTGACACTTGGAGTGATGCCAGTTGGCAGCAAGAACCCCAAGGGTTTTGCTTTGATGTGCAGAGAAAGAGATGCCTATGCCAGGGGCACTCCCTGGACATGGGGTCCTACAGATGGTGATTGGGATAGCCATCCTTTCTGCAGGCCCTTTGCTCTGTTGGCCCACAGCTCCATATGCAAGTACTTCTCGGTGGAAACAGTCGCACTCAGTCTTTCCTGGTGAATGCTATCTGCTGCTTTTTTCCGATTCCTTCTTGCCTTCTTCTCTCTTGCCTAATGGGAGGGAAGGGGGAATGAGAGAAACCTCCAGATGTATTTCATTCTTATGCTCCATGTATGTTCTCAGCCATGCACCTGACATGTGTCATTCCGCTGCACATTTATCAACACACTGTAGAATTAAACCAAAGGCTTATTTTTCTCATCTTTTCTTTCCCTAATCTTCCATCATCACCTAGCCACATGGACTTTAAGAACACCATCTAACAAAGGACTTTAAAAGTAAATTCCTGGTAAAACCCATCTTTTACCATGTCTGAACTTCTGGGACCTGCTTTGAAGACGGGTGATCTACTGCACTCGAAAGCCTTGCAATGTTCCTTTTTTAAAATTTCAATAGTGGCCTATAAAGGTATCACCTGTAACCTATCTTCCATGCTGAATTTTGGAATGAAGGTTCCCGAGGGACGGAACTTCTTAAGATTGGTGAATTAAAGGCATTTCACATCAGTAGTGTAAACCACAAGAAATAAACACAAGCACCGACTGCTTTACTATGCGACTTTCCAGCATGTGCTCACAGGTTGCTGCACAGCACAGAGCCGGCCTGCATGAATAATAACAGGAAGCATGCTACACTACTGTTGAGAATCTGAACCACAGCTCAAGTTGGTCAGGCAAATCTCCTGGAGCCTATGGTTGAGTGAATCAGACAAGAGTGCCACCGTGAACAGGCCACAACAGTTCAAGGAGCATTGTGCTGGTCCTTTCTAGTATTGAGAAAGATTCATTGTGCATTAAAGCTTTTTAGATTATTCTTTGTTCCAGCACACTCCAGAATAACAATTGCAGAAAAATTTGTATAGTATATATATTTTAGAAGCTCAACAAAAGTTCTACATGGCAACCATCTTCCTCATTAATCCCCAGTAAGAACTATGTTAGGAAGAAACTCATTCCAGACTCAGACCAACCCCAGTTGCTGATACAGCTTTTCATATGGGTGAGTGCTTTCAATATCCGAGTTTTCCAAAGAAACTCAATTTCTGAGCTCAGAAGAGTCTCGTGTTGAGGAGCTGAAAAACTGGTGGCTCCTCACACATGCAGAGCTACCTCCCATCGGTATTCTACAAACAAGATGATTCAAGCATTCCAAGGATTCTTTTGGGAGGCACTGGACTTTAAAGATTAAACAAGTCTGCTGCATCACCACTTACCTCTTCCAGCCACAGCTTGCTCAACACTTCATCTACCCGTTCTATAAAGGCACTATGTGCACCTCGCTGGCTTCTGTGCCTCTGGAGATGAAAGAATTGAAACAACAGGAGGAAACTGTTGAAAACCCCAGGAAAACTAAATCCAGTAGGTAGGGCCGTCTAAGCCATATCTTGCTAATCAATGCGATTTACCTAACCTTTGGCTCATCATTCAGTATTTATTTATTGCACTTCTATGCCACCTTTTTCCCGGCAGTGGGACTCACACAGTTCACAAGTCATTAAAAGAACAAGAATTAAACAACATATAAGCAGCCGTTTTAAAATTATTAAACAAAATAATCATTACAATTCAATAAGATGATTTTGAAATGTAAAACCATTTAAAATGCATTAAGAGGATATATTATAAATAGATGAGGAAGTTCTTTAAGTACTCCTATCATTTTCAGATTTTCTTGCTTTGCTATTGATTGGTTTTTGAGACATATTCAGAGCTTTGGTTTCTGAGTTTAAGTTCTCAGAAACAAAAGTTGAGTGGAATCATGTATCTGGAACTCTTCAAGAACTCACTGTTGTTAGCTTAAATATTGTCTTGTAATTATCGTAAGCTACCTTCACTCTTTTTTAAGGAGAAAAGAGGAGGAATAAAATATTTTAAATATTTTTTTAAATAAATGATAATGTGACTTAACTAAAACACAGTATTATCCATAAATTCAAATCTGACACTTTGTCTTATAACTTAAGCATACCTCTGTCTTTGGACCTAGGTATATTGGAAATGGATAACACATACAGTAGTTAAACAGCTGTACTGCAGCTATAACTGTGCTCACAACCGGGGATTCAATCCCAGGTAGCTGACTCATGGTTGACTCCTCCTTCTATCCTTCTGAGGTCAATAAAATATGTACCTGGCACACTTGGGGGGTGCAAGGTGAGAGTGCTTTAAGCGCTATGGGGAAGTATATAAGCAGAATACTTTTTACTATCAAAAAAGCATTCACTGCAGAAATTGAAGATTGCCTAACTCAATCAGTCATTTATAAGTGACCCTGTATATGTATCCCCATGGAAGCTGATTTATAGGCAGTTATGGCATCACTTTGATAGTGGACCATACAGGAATGTTCTGAATGGAAGGCTTTCAGGTAGTCTTGGGGGCTTCAAAATTGCATCTGGAAGACTGCATATTCTTTACAGGCTGCCCTTGAATTACTGAATGTCTAAGCATAGACACCAGGTCCATACGCCTGACTGAAAAAGGGCCAGTGACCTCTTTCAAGAGTTTCAGTGGTTTTTTGTTTGTTTTGTTGTTGTTTTGTCTTGGAAAAGTGGGAAAAGCATAAAACACTAAATAATAATAATATGAACACCACAGACCATTTTATATTCTGCACCAATTCCCAAGCCCAACAAACTAGAAAAACCCAGATTTTATGTCATATCTGTCTAGAACAGGCAAGTCCAAACTTTGGCGCTCCAGGTGATTTGGACCACAACTCCCACAGTCCTTTGCCATTGGCAATCTTAGCTTAGAATTCTGGGAGTTGTGGTCCAAAACATCAGGAGTGCCAAAGTTTGGACATGCCTGGTCTAGAATTGACTGTGTCAAACATTGCTATGTTCTATATACACCTGTGTGGATGCTCCATTCAACATCATCAGGTCACAGATGCTGCTGTCAGATGGTATGATGGACATTCACTAGACATAAAGCCTTCCGTGTCGACCTTGTTTGAAAATGCTTTCTGCAGACAAGCTAAATTATTTCAGCCTCTTGATCAAGAAGCATCCAGTTATTATGTTGTTGTTTCAGACTACATGATGATATCCATACCTCCACCACCAAGGCCATAGCTAACGACCCATACTTTATGGGTTTCAGCACCTTTGGCCATTGTTCACCTAAAGGCCTATTGAGACTACTGCCTACCTAACGAGCCTATTCAGGCCATTGGTTCATCTTATGAGCCTATTTCAGACCAGAGTGACATGAGGTCAAAGTGAACTATAAAAATAAAGGACTCGCAACTAGCTTTCCTCAGACTGATGGAGCTGTTTGGAAGAGCAGTGAAACATTTCAATCTCTCAAGAAAAGAAGTCCAGTTGTCATTGCTTCCAGAATCCAGATGAACTCACCTGGATGACTGAGAATCTCCACAGACATATGGTCCTGATATTAAGCAATGAGTAATTGTTCATTCCATTATACAAAAGAAATGGTACTTTCAAAGTACCCACTCACAGCATCATCCTTACAGGCCTCATTGTCTATATTCTCTAGCTGCATTTCCTTAAATTAAAACTAGGCAAAGCCCCAGTTTTAGTGAGATTCCCCAGTATTCCTGGCACTGTATTCCCAAAGGCTTTCATGGCCTGGATCTGATGGCTGTTGTGGGTTTTTGGGGCTGTTTGGCTGTGTTCTGGAAGTTTTTCTTCCTGACGTTTCACCAGACTCTGTGAGTGGCATCTTCAGAGAGCAGGAGTTCAGGGAGCTAGAAGTTCTCCTGTGCTCTGGGTTATAGAATGAGTGAGATTGTGGGTTTTTTAAGTTGCGAGAAAGGGGAAACTTGTCCTATTCAGGAGAACAGGTGTTAGTCATCATATTGTGATGTGGAGGGATTAAGAAGTTTCACTGTAAGTTTCATTCCAGTGGGATAATGACTTCTAAGAACAAACAGATGGAGTTGCCATAGGGAGCCCCCTCAGCCTGGTAATAGGAATCTTCTACATGGAACATTTTGAAAAAACAAGCTCTGGATGCAGCACCCTTTGCAACCACAGCCTGGTTCCAATACATGGATGACACATTCATAATTTGGAGCCACAGTGAAGATAAACTGGAAGAGTTTCTAAACTACCTCAACAATATCCACCCAAATATACAATTCACCATGGAAAAAGAAATAGAGGGGAAACTCCCATTCTTAGATATCATGGTCATATGCAAACTGGACCTCCAATTAGGACACAAGGTCTACAGAAAACCTACCCACTCAGACTGATACCTACATACTCATAAAAATTCCAACCACCACACATTACAAAAAGAGGCATAATCAAGACACTTGTGGACCATGCAACCCGAAACTGTGAAGCTGAATTCCTCAACACTGAACTTAGCCACCTGAACGTGGATCCTACAGGCAAATTGCTATTCTAAGAATGAAATCAAAAGAGCCATCAAACCAGAAAACAACTCCAAACAGCCCCCAACAAAGTATTTCTGCCATACATAAAAGGAGTTGTGGACTGCATGGACAAAGTGTTAAAAAAACAACCTACAAACAGTATTTAGACCCACCACAAAAATACAACAGATGTTACAGTCAGTAAATGACAAAAGGTACCTCCTTGCCACTGCAGGAGTATACTGGATACCTTGTAGTTGTGGCCATGAATATATTGGGACCACAAAGCGCAGCATCCGGACCAGAGTCAAAGAACATGAAAGATGCTGCAGACTAAAACAACCAGAAGAATCAGCCGTAGCTGAACACACCCTGAAACAAACTGGACATTAAATCCTTTCCCAAGACACAGAGGTACTGGACAATACTAAGAATCACTATGTCAGATTATACAGGAAAGCCAATGAAATCCATAAACATAAGCACAGTTTCAACAAAAAAGAAGAAAGTCTAAAAAATCAACAAAACCTGGCTTCCAGTACTGAAAAATACAGCCTGCAAAAGATCAATGATTCTCACCCAGCAACAAGCACCAGTGATCGCTTTGTACAATAGATCAGCTAACAACACCCATCAACCTGAGAGACAGATCAGCACTCCCTTATTGTAGTGAAACTTCTTAATCCCTCCACATCACAATATGATGATTAACACATATTCTCCTGAATAGGGCAAGTTTCCCCTTTCCCCCCAACTTAAAAAACCCTCAATCTCACTCATTCTATACTCCAGAGCACAGAAAGAACTCCTAGTTCCCTCAGCTCCTTGCCCTCTGAAGATGATGGCCACAGAGCCTGGTGAAACATCAGGAAGAAAAACTTCCAGAACACGTCCAAACAGTCTGAAAAACCTATATCAGCCATTCCTGGCACTCATTGAAAGCACTCAGTGGAGGCACAAACCAATTCATTGAGAAAAGATGAAAGCAAAGCAAGAGATTGTGGTTTGCACTAACCGTAAAGGAGCCAGATTTGGTAGGCCAAGGATCCTTGGGCAGAAACAGCTTGGAATCCCACTTGAGTTCCTTAGCCTTGTAGGTAATGAATTTTTCCGTCGATCTAGATCCCCTTTTTGCATCTTTCAAAGGTTGCAGTCCATGGACTGGAGGAGTTAAGCATACATGAAATAACTTCTGTGTTCAGTATCTGTACTGTGCATTATTGGCAACAGGTGAGATTTGAAAATTACCTACAATAGTATCTGTTTCTACCTACATTAGAAGCAGTATGTTTCTCAGTTCCTGTTGCTGAAAGAATGGGAGTAGGAAGACACTGATGTACCCTGTTTGTTGGCTTCCCACAAACAGCAACTGCTAGACTAGCTGTGCATTTGGTCTGATCTAGCTTGACTCTTCTGTAACTAACAAACGGCATGCAGCAAAATCTTACATATTTTTTGGATGTAAATCTCACTTCCTCTGCTCTTCTGGATTGCTGAACTGGACTTCCCATCACCCCTGACGGTCAAGGCCAATGGTCAGCTGAGAGTAACCTCCAATTTAAAACACAGATTTTAATACTGAAAGGCTCAAACAACATACTGTATTGGCCCGTGTGAAGATCGAACATTTCTCTGGGTGCCAAAAATAACACAAAGATGGTGCCCAATGAACCAATGGGAATTTTAGTCCATACCTGAGCTGCCATTACTGAAAAGTGCTAATTAGGTCTGCATATAAATTGCCAAAGAACAAATTAAACAATGATGTTTTGGATTATTTGTGTATTGAGAGCTAACATTTCATAAAACAGTTCCCAGAAGAAATGAACTGTTATTGTAGCAACTAATAATTGAACTCATCTTTTCTCATGATGATGCATCTATCACAGTCAAAGCCACAACCCCCTCAGCTTCTTGAAGTAATTTCAGCCCAATATTGATTCCCAGAAGAATGTCGTAGCTGACTGCTAATGTTCCCATGACCACACAAACAAAAAGTCCAATATCTTCCTCTGCAAGTCAGCCCCAAACACTTACCTTTGCTTAAACACTGAGACCTGAACTTTAGATTCAGAGGATCTTTGGCAATGCTTGTCACAAAATTTGGTATGTCTTTTTCATACTGCACAAGGAAAACAGGGACAGAAAACAGGCAGATATTTTTAATTGGACAAACAGTTTTGGCCTGGTCTTCAACCAGAGTTCGGAAATACTACCTTTGTTTGGACTACAACGCTAAGAGTTTTCCAGCTACTACAGCTGTCAGACATACTAACTAGGAGATATGAAGAGCTACAGTCCAGAAAAATAGTACTTCCAAGTTCTGATTGTAATAGTTAATATGAAATACAGAATGCAAGAAGACAACCACTGCTTTGTTATGTCATGCATTTAATTTCCTATCAGTTTTAATCTCTTTTTATTGCACATTGATTTGTAAATTGTCGTCTCTCTTGAGTCAAGGACCTATAGGTGTTTGTGTAAATTTTGATGCAGATGGTTAAAATTAACTGACAAGGTCGTGGGGCAATTCTTGTGCATGTGCCTTGCCATGCATCCAAAGTATACCCTAGTATCTCATATTTCACAGAACCATAAAATAAAGGTTAGAAGGGCTCTATAAGACAACTGAGTCTAACCCCCGTTCAATGGAACAATACCAAACAAAGTATATCTGACAGATGGTTGTGTAATTTTCATAAGAATATAAGTAGAGCCATGCTGGATCAGGCCAAAGGCCCATGTAGTCCAGCTCCCTGTATCTCACAATGGCCCTGCCAAATGCATCGTGAAGACCATGAAACTAGATATCTGTCTCCTGATACCACTCCCCTGCATCTGGTCCTTGAAGTACCCTGGTTTTAAGCCTGCAGATTACACACACCCCTCATGGTTTGTAACCTGTGATATACTTATCCTCCAGGAATCTGTCCAATCCCCTTTTGAAGGCATCCAGCCCAGATGCCATCACCACATCCTGTGGCAGGGAGTTCCACAGACTAACAACACGCTGGGTAAAAAAATATTTTCTTTTGTCTGTTCTCACTCTCCCAACCCTCAATTTGAGTGGGTGTCCCCTAGTTCTGGTAGTTTGGGAGAGGGAGAAGAGCGTCCTTCTATCTACTTTACTCATGCCCTATATAATTTTGTACATCTCAATCATATCTTCCCTCAGGCACCTTTTTTCCAGACTAAAGAGCCCCAAATGCTGTAGCCTTTCCTCATAAGGGAGGTTTCCCAGCCTAGTAATCATTTTAGTCCCTCTCTTCTGTACCTTTTCCAGTTCCTCTATGTCTTTTTTGAGATGCGGTGACCAGAACTGTATGTAATACTCCAGGTGTGGTCTTAATATCATTTTGCATAATGGTATTATAATGTTGGCAGTTTTATTTTCAACTCCCTTTTTGATAATCCCTAGCATGGGATTGGCCTTTTTCACTGCTGCCACACATAGATTCATAGCATACCAAGATCTCTTTCCTGATCCGTCACGAGCCCATGAGTTGATACAGTTTTGATTTTTTTGCCCCAATGTGCATTACTTTACATTTTCCTACATTGAAATGCATTTGCCATTTTGCAGCCCATTCCCCCAGTTTGGAGAGATCCTTCTGGAGCTCTTCACAATCTTCTCTAGTTTTTCCCACCCAGAAATGTTTCATGTCATCTGCCAACCTAGCCACTTCACTGCTTATCCCTGTCTCCAGGTCATTTATGAACAGATTGAAAAGCACTAGTACCAGGACAGATCCCTACACTGATTTTCATCTCTCTCCATTGTGAAAATTGCTCATTGACATTGACTCTTTGTTTCCTGGATCTCAAACCAGTTCTCAATACTGCCCTCTTATCCCCTGACTGCAATTTTCTCAGCAGCCTTTGATGAGGGACTGTGTCAAAAGTATTCTGGAAATCAATATAGACAATATCCACTGGTTCACCCAAATCCACACTTGCTTACAGTCAAACACCCTGATGAAATTTTTTAAAAAAATTCAATAAAAATAATTTAAAAGATTTGTCAGGCAAGTCTTACAAGCTTTGTGAGAATTACACTATGTTTAGAAGCCATGCTGATTTTCCCTCAGCAAGGCTTGTTCCTCAATGTGTTTTAAGATTTTCTCTTGGATGAGGCTTTCCACTATCTTCCCTGGGACAGATGTAAGGCTAACCGGCCTGTAATTTCCAGAAACCCCCATCAAATTACTCCTGACAGATGGCCATCCAGTCTCTGCTTAAAAACCTCCAAAGAAGGAGACTCCACCACCCTCCTTCTCTCTCGTTATTTCTTGCTTACAGTCAAACACCCTCAGAATGCAAAATTTAAAATTTAAATTTAAATCAACACATTTCAATAAAAATAATTTATAATACAGAATGCATACAGATGTGCAAAGAGAGATATTATGCATACTTACAAGCTTTGTGAGAATTACACTATGTTTGGAATCCCATTAGCATTTATGTAAGGTTTGAATAACCTACAACGGCTAATTAAAAAGGTACCAGGGCACCTCTCACTTGCACTTTCAGGTGTATGACCTGGTATGTAACTGCAATCCATGCCGGGACCTTTCAGTCAGCTACAATTAGTCACAGCAAGGTGCATTGGCACTAGTAGGATTCGGTCCATTAACTTTTTAAAACATAGTAGTACCTTTAATGTATTTAAGTACAGAAATTCTGTAGCCGTGATTTGAGAATTACAGCTGGCACAAAATGAATATAATAAGTACTGTATGATAACTGTTGTGAAATACAACAAATATACAGTCAACTGTGTGCCATACTTCCCTCTGCTGGTAGTTTTTCTAAAAACACTCTGCTAGAAGAAAATATCGCATTTGAAGAGGCCGTTGTCCCTGACTCAAAAAGTTAACCGTCATATTATGCAGTCATATTATGCTCTTTTTTTAAATGGGGAAAGCTAACCTACCAATTCATTTTGTTAATGAATGCTATTATTAAATAAAGGAAAATGTAACTTGGTTGCAAGGAATTAGACACGAACCCATCTGCTCAAAGGACAGTCAGTCTCACGTAAGAAAAGTCCATGATCTCTAGCCCCTAGCTGAGCACCAGTGATTCAAGAGGACTATGCCAAGTGCGAAGAACGTTCTAAGAACCTCTATAGCAGTGTTGGCAAACCTATGGCATGGGTGCCAAAGGTGGCACTCGGAGCCCTTTCTGTGGGCACCTGACATCGCCCCTTCACAGCCACCTTTGTTCAGGTTAAATTGCTGTAATGGCACTTTGCAAATGATTACTGTGTTTTGAATCGCAGTTTGAGCACTCGGTCTCTAAAAGGTTCTCCAAATCACTGCTCAATAGAGCCACGTAAGGCAGCTGAATTGTAAGAGAGAATTAAATGTGACCTGTAAGCATTGAATTGGTCTGGCCAAAGCTTTTGTTCAAATAGTGCCATCTTGTGGAGACAGTTAATTCTGTTGGACATTTCTTCTTGGTTCGTCTCCACAGGCCAAAGGGGGACCGTATAGTCTTTGTGTTACAAACCATTGGCTGAACCCACCTCTAAGACCTCTCTTTTCTTTTCTTTCCTCTTACAATTCACTCTTATCTTTCTTTACCTGTCTGTAATCATACGGTTTGGGATCTTGGTATTTGCTGCTCTTAAACTTTCCCATCTTCACAAACATTAATTGTGCTTCATAGGGACCCACGTGGGGAAACCGTGTAATGATCGTTGGTTGTTTCTCCGGCTCCATGACTTGGACAAACAACCTGGATCGTATTCTGCTCAGTTCTTCGTGCACTGAGCTAGATTTTGTTTTCTTCTTCAACTCTTTTGGCTTTCCAATTGGCTTCTTGAAGAAGCTTGGAGTGATGTATAGTCTATAGCTAAAATCAGGAGGCTGTTTTGTCCAGGACTCTTTTTCAGGAAGGAGTCTGGGTGGCTGCAACGTGTGGACTGTGTTTCGTGCTAAGGCTAACTCCAGATTTGTAGTAAACTTTCCCTTTAAATCAAAAGTACACTTAGTTTGGTTTCCATCATGAATACAGGGAAGCATTTTGCATTTGTCCCTTCACACCTAAACAAGACAAAAGCAAGGCATGTTACTATGACTGATCATTCTTAGCATCCACATTTTCATCATCTGGATGCTCCATCATTTTTCTTCCCAGGAGATTCATGCAGCAGGAATGCTTCTATTGCAGTGTTGTCCAAACTCTGGCCCTCCAGATGTTTTGGACCACAACTCCCACAGTCCTTTGTCATTGGCAATACAGGATTTGAATTCTGGGAGTTGTGGTCCAAAACATCTGGAGGGCCAAAGTTTGGATATTCCTGTTCTAGTATTTCCCCTCCTATGAAGGTCTTTAAGATGAAGGAAGGTGACAATACTTTTTGAGGATGGGTGGAATTTTGAAACCAGGTGTCTAGAACTCTAAGAATTGTGCCTTTCTCAAACCCACAATACTTTCACTACAGCATGCATGTTATTCCCATTTGCATCACAGATGCCCTTCAGTTTAAAAAAGGACTATGATGTAAATGTAATCATACATATGGTGCTGAATGTACCGCATCTATCTAGAGATTACGATCAATTCAGAACATAAAGTATTTTCTGCAGTTGAATATTAAAGCACAAGCAAGATCATGTCAAACAAGGGTGCCCTTCACAACAGTCCAGTCACAAGGGACATAAGAAATACATTTTTTTTAAAAAGTAATTTTTCTCCAGAACACTGTAGAGAGGAAAATGAGCTGTTGGATAGGACAGCTTGTGCAATGTCCATGTCAGCTTGATTAATATACAAAGAGGTTTTCAATTTATAAAACTGCTGTTTTCAAAGTTCATCAAGCAAGGCAGTAAAGCAAAATGTAAACATTTGCAAAATAAATTGGTAAGTATAGCAACCCTAAAAGGACTTTCAAGGTGAGTGAAAGATGTAAGAAACTGTTTTCTCAATTCCATACCCCCCAGTGCTCTTCCATGGCTAAGTGGGAATTCAAACCAAATAGACAAAATTCAGTTAGTTAGTTAGTTAGTTAGTTAGTTAGTTAGTTAGTTAGTTAGTTAGTTAGTTAGTTAGTTAGTTAGATAGATAGATAGATAGATAGATAGATAGATAGATAGATAGATAGATAGATAGATAGATAGATAGATAGATAGATAGATATAGACACCTTATTAACAATAGTAAAGCACTGCAGATTGTAAAACAATAACTGAGCTGAAAATGTGAAAAGACTATACTCACCCTTTATGAAACCAAATAGTTTGCAAACTTTTTTGTGCCAGATCACAGTATTTTCTTGAGTACTAGAGGGAACCAAGCAAGGGAAAGAATTCACACTAATGTTTGTTTTAAAAAGAAGGTTCTGTGCTTTTATGTTGCTGGTATACAAAGAAGCTTGAACACTTATTGTACTCATCCGGGTTGCTAAGAGACCAGACATTTTTGGCTCAGGAATCCACTCAATTAAAAAAAAACCCACCCTCTGAAAATAGTTCTTCTGTTGGCTATATAAAATTAGCTTGAAGCACAGAAGTACAGTTGCAAGTCAGGCCTCTTCTGTCACAAGTTAGGTATCAGAAAGAGACGAGAAAAGGAAACACGATTCAGGAAATGGAGTGAGATTGGGTAAGTCCTTAAAGGAAATCCAAACCACACATATGTGACACATTATTAATGTTTTTCTTTCCTTGCTTGGTCTCTGTATCTCCTTTATTTCTCTTCCAAACCAGAGAATCCCATAGTTTTACTACAGTTGACTAGAACACCAGCTATTTTAAGATCCACGCAGGGATCTCTAACATGGGGGAAAGGTGATTGTGTCAGGTAAAAGACGCTGTCTGTTAGAGGGTGTCACAGAATCTCTCCACTGAAAGATAAAAGCATATGTCCTAGGATATCTGCCCTGAATGTCCGAGATGCCCTGCAGCCAAAAGGTTTTGAGGAATTTGGCACCCCATCATCATTTTTGAAGCTGCCCAGATGCCCTAAGCACATCCAATCTTGTCTGATTTTGGAAGCTAAGCAGGGTTGGGCTGATTAATACGTGGATGGGAGACCACCAGGGAATACCAGGTGCTGTAGGTGCCTGGAGTAGGAACTGGCAAACCACCCCAGTATTCCTGCCAAGAAAAATCCATGGACATGGAGTCATGAAGAGTCAGTGATGACTGTAATGACACAACATGCAAACACACACATCATTTTAAAGCAACAGTAAAATCCCAGTCCCGCTAGCTCCTGCAGTTAGAACAGGCTCTGCGCTATTCTATCCTTCTCCTCAGATATCATGTTTTGGGCAAACTGCAAATCCTTTGGCAGTAGCAGTTTCTTTTTGGCTGCATATGCTATTTGGACTGACATCTGAGCAATGGCACACTGAATGCTGAGGAACATGTTTAACAATGGAAGTATTGGTTTGCCACATTCAGGGAAATATTTAATAAAGAAATGGATAAAGTAGCTCTTCATGATATCATGCAACAAGGCAATGTCAGAAAAATAAGAACAAGTTAATAACTTCCCTTTATAATGGATAGCCTGTCCTTAGATTTCTACTTATATGTCTATTTTCTTCTTTAATCAAACATGGAAAACATTAGAAGATGCAAACGATCATTTTAGACACCATTCTACATAGATCCAACCTGAAAAGACGGAACAGCATCAATGGAGCATTAGCATAATTTTTTGTATCCAATATAAGCTTAACTGATTGCTCATGGGCAGAAAACATAAATAAACGTGTGTCTGTGAAGATTCTCAGTCATCCAGGTGAGGCTATCTGGAAGTTGAGTCATGGCAACTGGACTTCCTTTTCAGATGAGAAGTGAAATGTTTTGATCTCTCAAGGAAAAAAATAAGTCCAGTTGCTATGACTCAACTCCCAGATTTTTTAAAAAAAGTGTGTTTTATATAAAGAACACTTTATATGCTGTCAATTCTGACTTTCCTCAGACTGACGAAACGGCTTGGATAAGTTGAGAAAGCATTTTGATCTCACAAGAGATCGAAGTTGACTCAGCTTCCAAATAACCTCACCTGGATGACTGAGAAGCTTCACAGCCAATTCTGACTTACAACAACCATTCTTTTTTTCTAGGGGCACGCTCCGGGACTATGCAAGTTGCTCAATGCTAGCTCTTTTCCTGGGAGATGTGGTACAGCAGCGGTCTCCAAACTTTGGCCCTCTAGATGCTTTGGACCACAACTCCCATGGTCCTTTGTCATTGGCAACGTAGACTTGGAATTCTGGGAGTTGTGGTCCAAAACATCTGGAGGGCTGAAGTTTGGATACCACTGTGTAGAGAATCAAGTGCCCTGGATCTGCAACCAGGAAGCTCACTCACTGAGCTATCCATCCAGCTGTGTGTTATTTAAACCCAAAGGATTGTTTTCTGTGTAATAAAGCTGAAAGGAATGCCTGTGTTTGGAATATTTAAATTAAAAAAAACTGCATACAGTATTAACCACTAGATGGCAGAGTCTTACTTGCTGTGGTAAGGAGCATCTTCAAGAATAACAAGAAACCTGCTCTGGTCTCCAAAACAAATTGGTATTTTTGCAGCCTGAAGCACTATTCATTTACATCTGAATGAGAGCACAGAATGATTTAAAGAAATAAAATCAGGAGTAACCACAGCCAGTCTGGGCAAAGATAAGCAGGAAATATAAACTACAATGGGAGGCAAAAAAAAGGAAATACAATTAAGAAGGGAGTCTCTTAGAAGAATCAAGATACTCCGAAAAGGGAAGAAAAGATCAACAACTAATGGAAACAAATATCACACTGAAGACTACCACAGCAAAGACTCAGCTAAACACTGCAATGATCTGAAATGCCAAGACCCAAAACACTATGTTTTGCCTGAACCCAGATGGGAGTTTCAGGAGCACACCCTGGGTGTAGTCACCTATCTGTCTTGACACCTCTGCTAAACACAGACTGATAGAGATGCCACTTTAAGTGCTTTTGACACTCTCTACTGCTGTTGGTGCCCAACAGACAGCCAGAAATGCAGTTTTAATGAACGTGCCACAATTTTTTAAAAAAATATGATCAGTGGTTATACAGGAAGAGGCTTGACAGTGGAATTTTAAATTGTGTACCTGTGAATGTATGCATACTGTACCTGAACAATTTTTTTAGTTCTTCACCAATTATCTTTTATCACACAATAGATCACATTGGGGAATGGCCTCCCTTCCTGTATACACATCTATTTGATGTTAATGAAGAATTAACGAAAGACAAAACCTGTTGTTTGGAGTCAAAAACTGCACTAGATTTGCCCAATGAATCAACAGGGGTTTGGTGAGTCAACTCCTGCATAAGTCCTCAATTCACATGTGTGTGTGTGTGTGTGTGTGTGTTGTGCACATGGGCCTCCTCTAATTGCAGCTGACTTTAGCATAGTAACTGTGAAAGTAGCCTTCTTTGAATCAAGAGAATTTACAGATTATTGGGGCAATTCTATTGTAATTTATTATGCCAAGCCCCATGGGGTTTCCATTATCATGGCTGGTACAATTTCTTTCCCTCTCTCTCCCTATTGTTGGTGATAATGGCAACAGGAGTTGTGATTAACACTATAATTGGGGAAATTGCTCTTCTGCTCCTTTCCTTTGACATCACTGCTCCTGATGATCCAAAGAACACACACAGAGAAAGAGATGCTTTGTGGTTATTTCTCTTTCACAAGAGACCATATGTAGTTCATATAACTAGGACAGAACCTCGTGGCGCAGTGGTTAAATGCTTGTACTGCAGGTAAAACTGTGCTCACAACCTGGGGTTCAATCCCAGGCAGCAGGCTCAGGGTTGACTCAGTCTTCCATCCTTCCAAGGTTGGTAAAATGAGTATCCAGCTTGCTGGGGAAGGCGGGCAATGTGTAGCCTGCATACTGTGATTAAAAACTGTAAACCGCCCAGAGACGACTTGAAGTGGTATGGGTGGTATATAAGCGGAACACTTTTTAAAAATATCATAAGATCGGAGGACGCACTGGTGATGTTGACAAGCCTGGTGCTATGAAGAAAGAATCATGAAACAAACAAACTGGGGAGTACCTAGTGTGGGGTCATACCCTTAGGGTTATATCGTGTTATTGCATGGTTGCTTCACTGCACAGGCTCCATATTCAAACAACATTGGTGCCAGAACAGAGGCTCGGTGAGGCTGTATCCTATTAACATCATAATCCATGGTTCTCATAAGATAAAAATGCTTTTCTTAATATTCTTGATTTTAGACTTGGAGATCTAATTCTAGATGGACATTCAGGTGTCCTGTGCTTGCCATTCTAGACTAGAGATGGGCACGACTCAAAAAAATGGTGTGTCGTTTGTCGTTTGGTTGTTTAGGGGTCCGTTTCAGTTCATTTTCGTTTTTGTGATTTTTTTTTGCAAAAATTTCATTTTTGTTTCGTTAGGTAACGAAACGAAAAAACAAAAATGAAAATGAAAAATTGCTGTTTTGTTAGCATTCTTTTTAGTTCAATGCATCTGCTGCAACGAAAACAAAAAACACGGCAAATTTGGTCGTTTCGTTTTCATTTTTATTTTGTGTTTTTTAAAAAAATTTCATTTTGTTTTCGTTGCGTAATGAAACAAAAAAACGAAAACGAAAAATCGCTCGTTTCGTGCCCATCTCTATTCTAGACACATTGTTGCTATCACCCTTCCATGTTCCCATAGGGAGCAGACAGATAAGGGACTCACTCAAGACCTTCTTGAGTAGTAATCATGTATGTTCTGCTAAACAACTTTATTAGTACAAACAATAACAGTAGCAGTACCAAAGGAGGACATAAAACACCAATACACTACATTAATCAGATAGTGAACAGGACAGGTAATCTTTCCAAGGGGAGACATATGGTACAGTGGTGAGACAAACAATACAAACACCCAAATAATGTAAAAAGCCTCCAAAATTAACAATTTTGTATACTATGTAAAGTGATACTAGAATCCAAAAGTCCATGTTACAGAGCTAAATTCAGTTATATGCTGCCAGGCTGCAACAGACATATAGTGAACCCTAATAGGGCTTTGAAGGTAACTGAGGAATTTAAGTTGTGGTTTTACTAGTTCCACCCTCAAGTGACTTTCCATGGTCAGGTGGGGATTCAAACCTTGATCTTTAGAGTCATAGCTGATCACTGTATCCACTACACAACTCTAGACAAGACACCCTAGAGAACAGTACAGCTGTATAAATACATAAGGAGCTGCCTAAGGAGTCTTCAGACTATAATTCTGCCAGACATTTAAGAACAAATGAACAGTGGTCCAACTACTTTAACTATCACCACATTATTACTGGAAAGCAACTTCTAATTGTTGTTGATGCTGTCTAAAATTACATGCCATTACTTACCATTAAATCAATTACATTCACTTTACTAAGCTCTGAATATAATGGATTTGGATGTTCATGGCTATAGGTTAATTGGAACCCGCAGTGTACAAAGGGCAGACCACAGGTTTCCGGAAATATTTACAACATTATCATCTTCTATGTGTAAATAATTCAACTCATTTCCTATAGTCCTAGCACTTATTTCTTCTCCTTGACCCGATATTGTCCTCCTACTGATTTATATTACAATTTATATTTGATTACATGTACACAAAATGCTTCGCTGCACAGACTTGCTCCATTTTTAACAGCCATATATTTAACTCTCACTTGGTGAGTACTCATCATCTCCTGAGACTACGGGATTAGGATATTTTGTTACAGACAATTAAACAGGACGTTGGTGTCCTTTTAGCTATAAATTCTGCTCTAACTCCTATAGCATACATCTTCATATTTTGACCAAGTATGAATTATCTGTTATTATTTCTTCTGGCACTTGCTTATTTTCATCGATGTAACAAGTACTGTTATGTTCAGTTTAAAAACAGCATCCTTAAAGAACTTTGAAAATTAAAAGCAAAGCAATGGAGAAGATAATCATTCCTGCCCTCTGGTAAAAGGCAACCCCACTTTAGCTGCGTTCAGTGTTAGACTCAATTGATCTGAGATCCTTTTGGGGGGTGGGGGAATAAGAAGGAAATTTCTGTTGTTGTAAATCCTAGTCTCTCATGCTACTGTTTACAGAATTAATACTATACTTGGACTAAATGCCCTCCTTCAAAATCCTTGCAAGGACCCGATACCAAAACACAATAGGAGCAATATAGTATACACAGTCCAATGCAGTGAGGAGTGTGCAGACCTCTACATTGGAGAAAATTAGAAGCCATTAAACAGAAGGATGGCCCAACATAGGAGGAGTAACAGCTCAGGACCAGAATCAGCAGTACACCTCCACTTGAAGGACAAAGGGCACTCATTCAAAGATGAGGATGTACACATATTAGACAGGGAAGATAGATGGTTTGAGAGAGGGGTCAGGGAAGCCATTCATGTGAGCATTGAAAACCCCTCTCTTAAAAGAGGGGGGGGGCTCAGGCACAGTCTATCTGCCACTTATCAGACTGTGATTTCAACATTACCCAGAAAAATCAAAAATATTTCATGCCTTCACCACCAAGGTCATAGATAACAACCCATACTTTATGTATTTCAGAACCTTAGGCCATGGTTCACCTTAAGGCTATTGAGACTGCTGTCTACCTAACGAGCCTATTCAGGCCATTGTTCTTCTTATGTGCCTATTTGAGACCCGGGTTACTGACCTGATTGGAGTTTATAAAATCATACACGGTGTGGACAAAGTACAGTGACCCTCTGCCTATTGCAGGGTTTAGGGCCCCAACCCGACCCGCAATAATTGAAAATTTGCATAATGTGAATGCAGGTTGGGTCGGGCCTGGGGTGCCTAGCTGGGGGCTCTTGTACTTACCCCCAGCCTGGCGCTGCCCCAAACGGGCCTGAGAGGGCCTTCCTGGGCCTTTGGGGGCCTCCAGAAGGGAGGACATGCAAAGAGGTGGGGAGGATGTTACAGCAACAGAGCTGGGGTGGCTGGAGGGACGGACAGAGACAGGGAGGACAGGCAAACCATAAAATTTCAAGCTGACGTGTCCATTTGATATGGGGAGGGGTGAGCTGGTGGGGATGCATGGCAGGCTGAGCTGGTGGGGAGAAGATGCTGCAGGCCACTCAAAATTTGAAAACGGGCCGCAATTGGCCCCCAGGCCTGACTTTGGACATGCCTTGTTTAAGGATTCTGCTCCTCGCAAATCATGAAACATATAGAGAATCATCTTAAGAGCATCAGCCTAATGGATGTACCTTGTAGGTGGTGACAATAGGCCCCACGTTGCTATTAAACACCTGAAGAAGAAAGAAGATGGCAACAACAATGGATGTATCTTTTTACACCTGCACCAAGAATCTTCACAGACACCAAGAAACTCATGTCACTTGATAATTTACTGTAAGTGAAATATCCAAGACCCTGTTTTCTGAACCTAAAAATATCAATAATTTCATATATTTTCTAAATCTAAAGTCAACATCTGTCGTTTTTTTCATAAGGTGTCATCTCGTTCATTGTTCTGCTATCCAACAGGCTATTCTGAAGGCCTTGGCAGACCATGATGGGAATAGAATAGATACATTCAGACAGAGAAATCCAAGTTCCGGGCTAAGGCACATGTGAGATCTGGCATTTCAGAAAGTCAGGAAAGCTAGATACAGAAAACTGAGGGTACAATCAGGTGGTGGTTTTGGATCATGCTGGTTGCAACCTTTAAAGTCACTCTTCTGTTCACAGAAAAACTAGTCCCAATCACTCCAGCTCATGTCTAAAACAAGAGAGTTGCCCTACTGGTGGACTAAAAGGTCCAGACTCAGCATGGAGCATGGTCAAGCTGGTTTCCAATTTCCTATATATCATGTGATCACCAGAAAATAGATCAATTCAAACTGTGCCATAGCTGATCATAGAGAGCTAAACAGCCATCTAATCCCATTCTGAGAGTCAAAGGGTCATCCAGAGTCAAGCTAGTCAAAGTATTTGAAAGCTTAAAGAAAAAGAAGAATCCAATATACAGTACTGCAGAGTTAAGCAGTCAAAAAGGTGTGCCTATCCAGGGACTCAGCAGGAAGAGTCAAACCCACAGCAGGTATTGCACGTCTGATAATAGAGGCATTGTCTCCAACAAACTCTCATCCCCAGCCTAAGATTTGTATCAGGGCATTGTGGGAGGCTTCCCCAGAGCACAGCTGTAGAATCTGATTGACTGATCTCCCCCATGGACACTCCTACTCCTACAAAGGCCCCCTCCTCAAAAGCTTTTTCTTCCATCCAAGCCTTTCAGCTGGGGGGTTCCAGCTGGGCTTGTGTTTTCAAGCAGAGACATTCTCAGGAACTGGGAAGTGGTCCATCCCGTCTCTCCAACTCAGGCACATGGCCAATTCTTTTGAGAATCCAGCCTTTGAAACTCTAGAAATGGCAGGATCTCACAGCTCATGTCCCATTTGGGCACTTCAAGCCCATCCTTGCTGGAGGATTCATGGCTCTAACACCCATTGCAAGAGGTTTGACCAGTGCAGAACTGAGGCTACTTCTTGTTGATATGTAGCAGTATTGATTCACAACTTCAAACTCTACATTTATGCTGGATCACTAAAAGTAAATGGGGGAAATATTTGTCTGGACTTTTAAAACAGTTTAATGCAATACAAGGAAAGCTTCTCTTGCATTACAAAAACATATGGAAGAGATTTAAGAGAGTAGCTAACCAAGTAACCGTCTGTAAAATCTCTCTTTGTATAACTGGAACTTTTTGTATCCCCAGAAGAGGACAGCAAACGTGCAGAACATGCTGTTGATCTGTTTACGTTTATATAATCTTGCAGTTCAGGAACACTGTAGTCATTTGTACATTTACAATAATTTCATCTTGTACAGGCACACAGTTGTGGATAAACTATATGGATTAGTGCCTTTGGCCTTCAATTATTTGGAATATTAGCTACCATTATTATTTGCATTCATAAAATGTTAAGAAAAGTCTGACTTGGACAGCAACCATAATTATAGAATTATCATTGGAACTATAACCAAAGTTGTTTCAGTTCTTCCTAATTTTAAATCCCAGACTCCTTCTTTCCCTGGGCTAGACACCAAATATACAAACAATTATTTACCTTAGTAGAGAATCAAACAACCAACATGAAAGGAACAGTGACAATTCCCTTGAACTGATAGCGACTGTCATCCAAACAGTCTGATCAGAGCTTAAGTCTCACTAGATGAGGTTGGATTCCTTCCAGCAGGAAGTGATACAGTGAGCTCACAAAGACCTATTCATGACAACCAGTTCTAAGGAACTTCAGTGTAGAACCAATGTGATCTCATGGAGGTTAGGGACAGGAAAGCAATTGGAAGCTATCATTCTAGTTCTCAGAGAGTCTACGTGCAGGGAGTTATTAGGGTGACATAATAACCTTAGCCTGGTTTGTGCTGTGTGTAGGGGGTATATTACCTTGTGGCTATACCCATCTATGGGAAAGGTTTTAGGAGTTACCCTCAAGGCAAAATCTGGAGAAGGAGTCCTGGAGCAAGAGGGAGTGTTGGAGGAGTAGTATCTCCTTGAAAAAACCTTGGTCCAGCTGGCTCGGCTAGTAGTACCTCATAAGGGCCCCTTCTCAGAGCCTTTGCACACGACCCCTAAACTCCGCAGCAAATGGCTGCCAGCTCCAGAGCTTACAATTGTTTCCCCACCAGCTCCGGAGTTTGCAGGAAATTAAGTGCGACCACGCCCACCTAAGCGCATCCCAGCGCACTTTTCTTGTACCTGCTCTAGGAGGGTGAAAATCCCCAGGTCCGGATTTAATCTGGTGAGTGTGGGGCTCTCCTCGCTTCTGTTTGGTTTTTTGCCTCCCGCCCCTTTAAGAGAAGGGGCGGGAGGCAAAACAAACAGAAGAGAAGGAATCAGGACAATGACGGGGCTCCGGGCAGCTTCGGAGGTGAGCCTGCATTTTTCCCCTCTCTTTTTTCTTCCCTCCCCTCACGCAGACAGGAGCAAGGAAGTGCAGAGGGGTGGGGACGCAGAAAGAGCAACGAACCCCCAAGATCCCTGGTCCGAATTTAAGTGGCCAGCGGATCTTAGGGGTCGTGTGAAAAGGGCCTCAGAGTTACAGGAGAAGATGGTCAATGGTTTTGAAGGCAGAAGAGGGCTTTATGCACCAATGGCAGAAAAAATGGAACAACCATCGTCTAGGACAGGGCTGTCCAACTTTGAACAGCCTGTGGGCCCCTTTTGCCCACCGCATGTCCTTGTGGGCTCCTTTCCGAAGCCCTGTATGTCCTTGAGGGCTCCATTCTAAAGCATGTTAGCACATACCTCACCATTGCTCCTGAGTAGGAGGGCGGAGTCTCCTACTGAGGAGACAAGCAAGGAGGTGCATGGCAGTGGCAGAAGGGAAGGGAAGGTTAAAAATCAGGAGCAAGTGTCCAGGAGCAAGCATCCCGACTGCTCACCCCCCCCCCCAAGGTCTCTCCCGATCCGATCTGCCACCACTGCTTGCCTTGGTAAATTCCTGGACTGATTGAATATCCTCTTCAAAAAAGGCACCCTGCCACCCCCAACCCACCTGATTGGGGGGAAAGGCATGCCTTTTTAAAAAGTTATTCGAGCCCAGCCATCCACCAAGGGTAAGCACTTTCCCCGCTACCACCCTGCCACCCCACCCCAAGGTCCATGATGCTGGTGGCGGTGGCAGCAGCAGAGCACTGGCCACCCGCCCATCAAGATCCCCAGTGCTATATCTATCTATCTATCTATCTATCTATCTATCTATCTATCTATCTATCTATCTATCTATCTATCTATCTATCTATCTATCTATCTATCTATCTATCTATCTTCATGCATGAGGACTGTCACAGGATAGTAGGCACCTATTGCAACCATAGGTTCATCAAAATTTAAGGAAGATTTGTCCATTACAGTAATGGGGGGGGAGTTGGATTATAATCCAGTAATATGTGACTCCTGTGACTCTTCCAAATTTTTGGCAGATTTGCCAAGTTCCTTCTTAAAGAAATAATCACAGTGTTTGTGATGGTTTTGACAATTGGTAAAGCGGATGGATGAATAAGCTGCCATCTCCTTACCTACTGTAGCAATAAACCTCAGAAGATTTTCTATGAAGTTATGTCTAAATTAACATATGGTTCAAAATGCCATAGAATAAAAAAATAGAAAAAAATGAAAAGCAATCACCATTGCTTTAACAGTACTGAACATTAGATTCTGTGTATGTATTTGAGACACTAGAAGAAACTGTACTTCATGTGTTACATGTCTGCAGAGAGATTCATCTTACAGAATGTCCCGGGTTACAAATGTGAACAGTGGGATAAATACAGGATTCCCAAATCATTGGTTCAGAGGAGAAAGTAATATATTCATTTTCTCCCCTCAGTTCTATTGCTATGAAAAATGGAGAGCCAGTTTATGTATATTTTGAAAACAAAGAGGCATCAACTGAGATTCTGAATTCTACCCATAAAAACAGAAGTTGTTTAAATTAAAAGGAGGAGAAAATACAAATACATAACAGCAAATTTGACTTTAAACACATTTAAAACAGCTGCAGTTAACTAGGAGCACTAGGTAAAACCAGTCCATACAGATATCCTTTTCAGGAAGCACTGCAAACAAATATTGTATTCTCAGGAAGCACTAAAAACAAATATATGATATCATTATCTGGTATCATTATAATTGATATGCAAGTCACCCTTAGATATTCAGAAAAAATGTAGGATACAAATTAGAGTGAATGAATATCTGGCTAGATTATTCTAGACAGGATACCATGACTTTGTTTTTCTAACCCATGGCAAAAAGACACCTCATCCACACTCTCCCTTTGATTACAACTCCCACAGTATTCCATATGATACCAGTTAATATATATGTAGCTATCATTTTGGTTTTTCAATGCTTTCTTTATGTGCTGCCCCAAACACCTGGGTAAGGTCTGTCTCATATGACCACATTTCTATGCAGGATAACCTGATTGACACAGCTGTTACTTCTTAATTGCAGGAAGAGTATCATAAGCGACTTTTCCCTTTAGACAGTTCATGGAAAGGTGGACAGCATGCTTAACACGAACGGAAGTGTAACTCAACCTCTCCCTTCAGAGTTCATGCTTGGAAAAATATTAGCCATGTTAATTTTCTGCAATAACAAAAATGTTATATTCAGTGGTTGAAATCCTGCGTGAAGATGGTAATATCCTCATATGTGGTTATATTTCAGAAATAGGACATTTATGATTCTTATCCCCCTTGCAGGACACAAGGCTCTTATAAAATCCCAGTTATCTTTGGAAAGCTGCTATGGGCCACAGGATGGAGGCTGTAACTGAAAAGTAACCTGGACAGCATAACTTTATGGCTCAGCAAGTGACACCAAAAATATAGTGGCACCTCGACTTACGAAATTAATCCATTCCGAATGCATTTTCAGAAGTTGAATTTTTCGTAAGTCAAATCACGGTCTCCCATAGGAATGCACTGAAAATCAATTAATCCATTCTGGAAGTTGGAAAAAAATAAAAAGGCAACAGATTAATTGATTTCCGGTGTATTCCCATGGAAGGCTGTCCCAATCCCCCTCAATCAACTGGCAGCCCGACAGACAGCTGATTTTGACAGATCTGACCTGTCAAAATCAGCTGTCTGTTGGGGGCTACGGAGAACTGATTGAGGGGGTTTAACCCAAACCCAGCGAAAGGGGAAGCTTTTCCCCTTCTTTGCTGGGTTGGGGCAGCAGGACAAGGAGAAATTGGATGATTGCCTCCATTGCCTCTCCCCCCTCCTCCTGACTGTTTTGATCTCTTTGCAATGCCCCATGGCTGCCAGCAAAGAGATCGAAGCAGCCAGGAGGAGAGTGTGTGCATGTGTGTGTGTGCATGGGGGATGCCTGCCCCAGCAGAAGGCTTTTGGGGTTACCCCCCTTCTGCTGTGGTGAGTGCACAAAAGGGGAAAGGAAGTCGAGGTACCACTGTACTAGTTTATCAGTTTTGTTGTGGGCTATTTTATAGCAGACATCCTCTCTAGATTATATGGGAGGAGAGAATCACCTTTTCATGACTTGCAACTCATAAAACATACAAAAAGAGTTTGAGAGATGGAAACCACCCCATCACCACCAAGAACAACCAAACTATTGTATTGTTATGGCCCATCAAGTCATCTACTGCCTGTGGCTGCCTATGAATGAGTGATCTCCAGAATGACCTGTCCTCAACAGACCTGCTCAGCCATGACAAATTCAAGCATGTGGATTCATTTAGGGAGTCAATCCATCTTGTATTTGTATTTTAGTGATCGTACGAGTGATATTCCATATCTTTATCGTTTATAATATGTGCAATTCAAAATGCTTTAGCAAATTTTTCTACTTGTCCACATTGCTGGTTCTTTAGCTTCTTCCTCTTCCTATTTACATTTTTCATTCATTAACACTTCTCGATGGCTTTTGATGTGTTCCTTCACTTCTTCATAACTTGTCTTGCTGTGACCATTATTTTCCTAACTTCTCTATTGATCCCCAAGAAGTGTTTAAAATTATCCACGACTTCATTCGATAATTTCTTCCAGCAGCCATTTATGCACTCTGATTTAAATCACTCCACTGCAGCATTGATAAATGCCACTGCATGAGTAACGCTGAATTATTTCCAGCACCACCATATGTCAAGATTAGGGTCTGTCTCAACACAGCAAATAACACTGTGATCAAGGGGTTGAAGTAATCAGGTCATATTTGGAGATAAAAATATGACGTTAATATTTTCAGGGATAAATACCAGTTGTAATGAACACAGGCTTCTGCAATACAACTTTTTGTGGTTTGTGCAAGAAAGACCGAAGTCATTAATCCTGCCATCCCATATATAATTACCTAGGAATAAGACGTGTTCAGCTTAGCAGGTTTACTTCTGAGTAGACAAGTCTAGGCTTACTGACATTATAAACACTTAAAGCATCCACAGTCCTTATTTTCTTAATGGAAAATGGCTTGCAAACTATGTTGCCCTGCCTTGTGTGAAATTCAGATCCTTAGTACCGACCTTTCAAACAGGGCAGCTTGTCAATTGTGAACAAAGACTGTTTTGTGTTCATAATGTTTCAAAATTCTGTGAATTATGATTGAAAAGTGATGCCTCTGAAATCCCACCCCTGTAGGAGGTAAAGTGGAATGAAGTGTTCTTTTACCAAATGTAAATAATAATGAGAGCTACAAAAAGAGAGGTATTATAGTGTTTCAGAAATTCATTGAGGATTTAAAAATATGTCAATGTGTCCTTCTACATAATTGTGTTAAAGATTATTATTTGCATAGAAATTTCCATCAATGGACTTTTATTTTTGATTAGCCAACTGGCCATCCTTATATACTCTAGCTGAGTCACACCACTATTATCTGATCAACTGTAACCCTGTTTTGCCTAATCTATCTATTTTGTTTTATGTTTGCAGTACAAATCCAAGTTATATGCATCTCCATCAATAACAACACTTGTAAATAGCTCAGCCCTGTTCATATCTATTGCGAAATTCTGGTGAGTTCAATAAAGTTTACTCCCACCAGATTAAAGTTTAAATTATTTTACAATTAGAAGGTAGCTATATAGGAAAACAGGTTATATTTGTGAAAATGCTGCTACAAACTGTGACATACATTTTTGGCAATAGATTAGCTAAGATCACTTTGGATGCTGCAAACAGAACAACAGGAGAAGTACCGATAACAGTTTTCCGTGCGCAATGTGGAGATTTGTATATCCCTTCCACATTAACATGCATGAATTCCAAATGTAGACGTGGAAGAGAGATGCAAATTACCAACCTGCTTGTATTAAATATAGCAACTGCATATTCTTCCTTTGTTATAGTTTGCTTGCAATGTTCAAAACTTTTCTTCTGCAGTTTAATTATAACTCATGTACCGTATTGAAGATGGTTTGTTGCATAAGAGAAAGATATCCATATACAGCATTTCAACGTCCTGGATAGTTTGTTGAAGAGAGAGCACCTAATTCTCCAGTTTTTAGTAAAAACAAAAATGTCAAGATTGAAAAAAAAATGTTGACATGCACTGTTGCTTTGACCACATAAAAGTCAGTCCTTTTTTAAAAAAAAGCTTCTTTGTACTTTAGAGAAAGTCTTCTTATCTATAACAGTTGGAAAAACATGATAACAATAAGTGGAAGGGAGATTGTTCCATGGAAGGTGTTATATTGCAGTTGATCCGGGAATAGCAGGGCTAGCCCTGGGCGTGAGCATCATTATAAAACAGCAACAATAGCTCTCAGTTGTCCACGGTTTGATATTTCATACTGTGCTAATCAGAACGAGCAGAATCATGCCAAGGCTCAGCAAGCTCAGCCCTAACATCTGTCTTCAATGCTTAGCTCAGCCTAGGAACCACTGAAGAAGGAGTAAATTTTGCTATGTAATTTAGATGTCTGTGAAGATTCTCAGTCATCCAGGTGCGTTTATCTGGGAGTTGAGTCATTACTGGACTTTTTTGAGAGATAGAAACGTTTCGCTGTTCATCCAAACAGCTTCATCGGTCTGAATACAGCTAGTGCAAGAGATAGCTAGTGCAAGAGAATACAGCTAGTGCAAGGTCTCTTGCACTAGCTGTATTCAGAC
Source organism: Phrynocephalus guinanensis (assembly GCA_037367245.1). Classification (NCBI taxonomy): domain Eukaryota; kingdom Metazoa; phylum Chordata; class Lepidosauria; order Squamata; family Agamidae; genus Phrynocephalus; species Phrynocephalus guinanensis. The sequence goes on from CM074742.1 coordinate 38,315,792, forward strand.
CGATGAAGCTGTTTGGATGAACAGCGAAACGTTTCTATCTCTCAAAAAAGAAGTCCAGTAGCCATGACTCAACTCCCAGATATGTAATTTAGAGTCTTCACAGAATCCACAAACACCAGGAATAAGATGGATATGACTAAATATCATCAGAAGATTATTTTTTTTTTGGGGGGGGGCTGTCATATCCCACTGATACCATGAGAGATCAGGCTCCAAAACATTTATTCTAGCTAGATAAATTATAGGAACTGGAATACATTAAGAATGTAAATTAACTGGAAGTATATGACTCCAGGAAGTGGCAGAACACCTGAATGAGAGGATTATCCCCAAGGGACAGGAGATTGTCCCATTGTCTGGAGTTCCACATTCCCTTTCTTAGCCAGACAGGACCCAGTTGAACAAGAGGATACCAATCTATGGAACATTGACTCAAGGAGTAAGCCACCAAGAGATTGATGGCACGGGAAATTGGATCACCAGGAGAATTGTGAACAATCACCCACCAATGCAGATCGAGGGAAACCTTGAATGGTTTCTTATGTATAAAAACTGGATGTTGAACAAATGATCAGGATTCACTCACACCATCCAGGGTGAGACCACTGACTGTTACTTTTGGCTTAGCTTCAATAAATCAGGCTTAAACAGTTCAGTGTTTGTGCTCCCTTATTTTATTTCAATTTAATTTATTGGATACTCGTTCCGAGCCAAGCACGGACTCAAAAATAATCTGTAAAAATTGGTAATACCACCTTGAAATGTGAGCACTGTCAACATGCCACTGTATGGGACTCAGAATTGTGCACTTCCATTTTAGGCCTTAACTAATATACATCAGGAGCTCTGCACATATTCCGAGTGTGGATATTTGCATCTGAAATAATTGAGACTCAACAATGCTAAATGTGAGCCATTTAAATATATTTGCTGTGATGCAAATAAAGATGCACTAAAGCATGCAGGCTTGGAAATATATAGATATGCATCTTTACTATAGCACTGTTCTTTTCAAAGAAAAGAAAAAATAGGTTCTGTGCTTTTTACTGTGCTGTTAGAAAGTTGCTTTCAGAAGCTATTTCGTGGTGGTTTTAGGGTTTCAAAGCTATCTCCTGCTGTTCCCATCCTTAAACACCAAAGTATTAAAAGACATAATTTGCTTTCCAGCTGCTAAGAATTAGATTTATGCATGACATAGCTTTACCTAGCTGTGTTAGATTTGTTCAGGCACCACCAAAATGACTTGTTAAAAAGTATGAAACTTGGAGAGGCATAAACTACAACTAGCACACATACAATTTCTGTAGCTACTTTTACATAGACCTCCTTCTTCTTTGGGCCCTATTTTTTTGCCTTGCCCAGTGCTCAGCAGCAAACAGATAGAAGGCCGTGGTTCCTGAAAGATGTTGAAAACCAGATTGCGTGGCTGCTATTAAAGGAGGCACTAAGAAGAAATAAGTATAGTGGTACCTTGTATAAAGGAATTAATTCATTCCAAAAGAAATTATGTTAAGCAAATTTTCCTTTATACAAATTACCCATAGGAATGCATTGAAAACAGAGTAATCCCTAATCGCAACCATTTTTATGTTGTACGGATTTGCCCCATAGACGATTCTGTGTTATACAAACTGTTTGTTATACGAGGGTCCACTGTAGTCATATCTAGGTCTTAAGATACTGATTTACCTAGGGAACTGTGTGGAACTTAACAGATGATCCAGCATTTCTCTAAAGAGATTTTTAAATGCATCTTAAAAGGGGCTTGCTTGTTTTGAAATGACATAGACAGCTGCATTTCAGGTAAAAGAAAAAAATTTCATTTTAAGAGTTTTTTTTTTTTAAAAAAAACAGATTTGTTATGACTGTTCTCCAGGATAAACTGTATAGAACTGTTTTTATTTCATTTCTCACTGTCCTTACTGGGCATTTTGAATGTAAAACAGAGGCCTATAGATTTGTTATTGTCTTGCTTTAAAAAAAAAGAGAGAGAAAGAAACATGTATGTTAAAAGTTCTAAGTTTTATTACACAATAGCTCAAATTTTGTTGTGGTATGTAAGGAACTCCCCCAGTTTCAGTCTGTTCCTTACTGTTAAATAAAGAGCCCTCCGTGTGAGGACAGTGGTTTGGTGTGTGCCCACAAAACCTCAAGTATCGCTATAACAGGTATTTTTTTTAAACCAGGGAAGTATAGATTTGTTTATTTTACACAACAGGGTTTCAAAAATGAGATGTGCAGTCATGCACGAAGTGGCATTTTTTGAAATGAAGTTAAGTAATATCTGTCTCACACCAATGCTGAATCTGCAACTACAGATTCTGTTCTGGGTGAAATGGAGATGGATACTGTTTGTTTTGTCATTTATCTGAGTGGTATGGCTCAATATTTTAAAAAGGAGTTTAATATGAGGTGCTGTGCTTAGTAAATCATAGTTTCTTGTAGAAGCTGATCAGTCAGTTGGTCTATTATCAGTTGTTCTTCATCTCTTCTGCTTCCAGAAGGTCTTGGTAAAAAAGCTTTCCCTTAACTAATGGGCTGCCTGAATGGGTTTTTTAAATTGATGGCTTCAATGTATTCTTGACTGTGCTTTTGTTTGCTATCTTTTAGCATGGTATTTGTTTGGACCTTTTTAATATTAATATATTTACTTTGTTTAGCTTTAAAATGTTGTCTTTTAATGATGTAAGCCACCTTGGGTCCTTTCTAAGCAGAAAGGCAGGATAATTTATTTGTTAAAATAAAATAAGAATTCACTTAAACGACAGCAAACACCCATCTAGTCCAGCCTCCTGGACGGAAACTCCTTGGCAGTCAGGCAGAGACTTGAGAAAACATTTCTGCAAGAGTTCTGCTGCTAGGAAGATGAGAGAAAAGGGATATTGCTTGTAATATCCACCTGATATTGGAACATCTGTTGCCTTCCTAGAAATCTGGCTGAACACTACTGGAAAACTAATACTGGGATATGTTACCCCTTGGTCTCATGCTCTGCAGGTCTAGTATGGCATTTGAATGAACATTTTGAATAGGTCTCTAATCATGATGAGGACCCGGGCATGCTCATAACATCTGCCTTCCCCTCTCTGTTACACATACATGGTATTGGTTAGACCTGGTATGTTTATTTGGCTAACCCATGCTTACAAACAGCTTATGATTTGGATTGGAACCCTGATAATGCAGGGCTCCTGGGGACAAATGCTCTGTATTTACATGCATTGAGTTGAATATTTGGGAAGGGAAATGGGCTTATGTGCATGATCAGATCACCAAAACAATTAGAGTCCTAGTCATATCCTTCAGACAAATGCTTAAATAGGATTATTATTATGTCCAGAAGATATTGGCATCATTTTAGAAGACAGCGTCATGCATGAAGTTGCAAAAATCGTCCATGCACCTGCATTGTCAGTCTATTCTCACGAGTAACTCCCTAGTTCTATCACCTAGAAAATCAGAGGAAATTGGAAACAGTATTGGCTCCAGTGCTGAATAACTGCTGTATGCCTGGTCTTTGAATCATAGTTGGATAATTTCTTAGACTGCAGATTAAGTTACTTAGACCAATTGTCTGCTCAAGTAAAAAACGTTAGAGCTGGAACACCTTCAACAGATGGCTGTCCTATCTCTGTTTGAAGACCTCCAAGTGGTTAGAGCCTTGTGGCGCAGTGGTTAAATCCCTGTACTGCAGCTAAAACTGTGCTCACAACCTGGGGTTCAATCCCAGGTAGCAGGCTCATGGTTGACTCATCCTTCCATCCTTCCAAGGGGTAGGGTATATAAGCAGAACACTTTGCTTTACATTAGTTTCATATTGAACTGAACTTTGCAACAAAATGTTTCTCCTCACTCTGGTGTAGCAGATAATATGTCTTTGCTCTTTTTCATGGGATAGCTATTCAGCTACTCAAAAGCTATCATGCTCCCCACCTGTCTTCTGCAGACTGAACATAGCCAGTGGTTTTCAGCTTTTCTCATAGCTGAACATCTTCACCGTGCTCCTCTGAGCCCGCTCCCATTTGTCTTCTCTCAGACCCGGATTCAAAACCCCTGGTCTAATCTCTATGTCTAATCTCCTTAGGCCAATTCACTGCCAAGCTGTTATTCAGTCTCCTTAATGGAAGCAAGGGAGATTGGCATTCCATACCTTTCCAGAGTTCAAAGGCATTGTATTACAAGTCGCAGTGTTAGCTCAGTGGTTTGGGCATCTGGCTGTGGAGCCAGAGGCTGGGAGTTTGAATCCCCATTCTGCCTCCTGAGCAGGGGCTGGACTTAATGATCTAAAGACTCCCTTCTAGCTCTGCAAGTCTAAGCATTCTCTAATAAGTTACCTTGGGGGGAGGATAGATAAAAATAATGCAGGGCATGAGTAAAGTGGAGAGAGGGACACTCTTCTCCCTCTCACAAAATACCAGAACTAGGGGACATACACTCAAATTGAGAGCTGGGAGAGTGAGAACAGACAAAAGAAAATATTTTTATACCCAGTGTATTGTTAGTCTGTGGAACTCCCTGCCACAGGATGTGGTGATGGCATCTAGCCTGGATGCCTTCAAAAGGGGATTGGACAGATTCCTGGAGGAAAAGTCCATCACAGGTTACAAACCATGAGGGAGATGTGTCATCTCCAGGCTTAAAACCAGGGTACTTCAAGGGCCAGATGCAGAGGAGTGGTATCAGGAGACAGATATCTAGTCTCATATGCTCCCAGACACATCTGGTGGGGCTGCTGTGAGATACAGGAAACTGGACTAGATGGGCCTTTGGCCTGATCCAGCATGGCTCTTCTTATGTTCTTTTGTTCTTAAGGTTTTGTAAAATAGCACTATAGTGGTCATAGTCTTACAATTATTCCTATAATGTTGTCTTTGTTGACTAATACGGAGGGGGCAATTGCGGAATGTGAAAAAATAATAATTGTAGGATATATATTTTTTAAAATGTGTGATTTCAAATAACAAAAAATGGCAATGAGTTTCCATCATTTTTTTTAAAATGAGCAACATTTTTTTTAAAAAAATTCCTGAACATTTGCAAATATTCATTTTTTATTCTACACCAATGCATAGGAAAAGCTAACAAATAGTACCAGGAAAAAAAATGAGTGAGAAAGAAAGAAATCTCAATGCACTTGGGAGACATTTAAGGATGGGATGAAGAGAATGAATCTAGGAACAGTATTTGGGTTATTTAGCTCCTTTCAGTAGTCATTTGATAGAGGTGTGTGTGTTGTGTCGTTACAGTCGTGACCGACTGTTCGTGACTATGAGTGTTAAGTTTGTTTTAAAAATGTCCTGTAGTGACAATGGGCTTAGTGGTTATTATACAGAAGAAAAATGAATAGAGCAAGTCATAATATTATGCTTGTTTTTTCAGGTACATGGCTAAACCAAATCAAAATTACAAGTGGGAAGAGCATACTACATCCTAAATAATAAACATGGAGACCTGTTTAATTTCTACTTCCAGACTGCCATCTGTAAAGCTCTTTAGCACAAACCTTCATCAACCTTGTTTTCATTACTGCCCGGAACAAAAGCTGTCACTCACCTCACCTCTCTGTGCGGAAGAACAAGGTGACTCAAGAAAGTCGATGCCCTGGAGCAAATTTCTGCCTTTGTCTTGGTCTGAAGAACACAATTATAAAATTGTGCAAAGCTCTCTTTATATTCTGAAGGCCATCATTACAGGTTTTTAAATAACATTCTCTGCAGGAAGCCACTTGCTCTTTTATATATACTGTATATACTTCTTGCAATGCAATGTATATTCAAAATCCCACATAGAAGATTGCGTGAATGGAAGGTAAACTAGCCATTAAAAAAATTATCCTCCCAATTGTTTTTTTTCCTTGCAAGTCATAAATTTGACATATATACATTTGCCTTTTATAACCAACAACTCTGAATTTTTAAACCTCTGATTACAGTTAGAGACTTGTAGATAAAAAACAGTGACATTGAAATACAGATTTAAACTTGAAATTTCACATCCTTGGGCAATTATCTGCAACTAGATATTCACTAGCCACAACCTAACACTTTCCTCCTTTCTTTTAAATTTGCATGTGGGTCCAGACAGATAAAGAGACAGATTTATGTATGCATGTGCTCTCTCACACATGTACATGCATACATACAGAAAGAGTTTAGTAGTAATATTTTGCCCCAGTGAGCTTCCATGGCAAAGCAAGGATTTGGACCTGGTTTGCCCGAGTTCTCAACTACCATTCTATCCACCACATCACACTGCCTCACTCTCAGATGTATGCCTCACCAAATTGAGTGAAGCAGACTTCCAAAATAAATGTGCATAATACTGCAGCCTTTGAGTACTTTAATCAACAACCTTAAAATACTACTGTATTGCCAGCTTGTTGTTGTTGTTGTTGTTGTTGTTGTTGTTGATGATGATGATGATGATGATGATGATGATGATGATGATGATGATGTTTTATGGTACTGTTTGAACAGTTTTTTTTCTTTTTAAAAATCAGAAAAACCCATGAAGGGGGGCAAAAAGAATGTGGACATGCTTAGATGTTACATTGATGAACTCCCGGTATGTGCAAAATGGCTTAAGTAGTAATTGTACAGCTTATATAGGCCACCCTTCACAAAGCTCCTTAGATAAAACATGAGTTGCACAATTAACAATGAAGGGAAAATTCCTTGGCCAAAAAGGTAACAAGGACAGATTGACAGAATAATTACCTTAAGTTGTCCTGGAGACTAAGATGCATGAATCAGTTCTCCTTAAACCTGCTGTTCAGATTATTGCCCTGGAAGTGGAGATACTGTTGTCCGGTGATTAATGTTGCTCACTGGTGCCTAGGCCTGTAATTAACATGTCAAGAGTTCTCAGGAAGGGACATTACTACTTCAAAATGAGTCTGCTTCCCTCTTTAAAGGTGTATTCTGCTTTCCCTACCTCTGATAAGAAAGAAAGAAAGAAAGAAAGAAAGAAAGAAAGAAAGAAAGAAAGAAAGAAAGAAAGAAAGAAAGAAAGAAAGAAAGAAAGAAAGAAAGAAAGAAAGAAAGAAAGAAAGAAAGATGAACACACCAGGTTTGGGAATGCAGAATTAAGAACTGCATTATTTAGCACATAAAGAAAAGAGGTTTCCAGGATCAAAGGAAGCAAGAACTATGAGATTTGGAGTGCTAGATTGAGATAGATGGAAGATAAATAAAATGTCAATGGTAGGGATGGCTTGTGGACTGAGACTCCAGCATTTGAGAGGGCATCCTCTGCCCTGGTCACAAACTATCCTGGGCCGTTACTTCACAAGCCGCTCGCTTCGCGGCCAGCCTTCTTTTCTGTGCGATCGTTTCAGTCCGCACGCTCCTCCTTTTTGGCTGCGATGCCACCCCGACCACGCCCCCTTTACCGTGCTCCAAGCGGGGCGAGTGGTTCCCCTGGCTGCTGCCGGGAATCTTTTCGCTTCGCATCTTGCTTCGTTCCCAACGTCACGTGTGGTCTCGGTTTTTGGCTTTTATTTCAAGTTTTTTTAAAAAATATTCAAACAGGGACATCATGCATCGCTATATTGTTTCATCGCTTTGCGCTGTTACTTCCTCGCTTGAGTAGGGGCGGCGGCGGCGGCGGCGGCGGCGGGAGCAGGAGGAGCCGCTGCCGCCTCGCCCGGCCAGAGCAGGGCACCCGGGGCAGGCAGCGTGCAAGCGGCGGAGGGCGGGTGGCTGTGCCATGCGGGGCTCCCCCCGAGTAGCGGCGGCGGGGGGGGGCTGCCAATGATGCCAGGAAACAGTTGAAATCAGTGGAGAATAAAAGATTTCCCCAGGGCCCTGTGTTGTCATCAGAATTATACAACATGAATTATCTTTGCTATCTCTCTAGCAAAACAAGTTTGCCATAATACCAGTTCTTGCTTGCCAAGTTGCAAGGGAGGATAGCAAAGGAGAGATACAGCTATATTTAGCAAGCAAGAATTACCATTTCAAAGTACAGTGGTACCTTGTATAAGGGAATTAATTCGTTCCAAATGAAATTATGTTAAGCAAATTTTCCTTTATATAAATTCCCATAGGAATGCATTGAAAACAGAGTGATCCCATTTTTATGTTGTATGGATTTTCCCCATAGGTGATTATGTTAAGCAAATTTCTCCTATCTCCAGAATTTTTATGTTGTACAAATTTTATGTTATACAAGCTGTTTGTTATACAAGGGTCCACTGTACTGTACTGTAATATTTAGCCAGCGAGAGTTACAGCAGAGCCCTCTGCATGCTGACCTCAGAAATAATTCAATGTGTTTAATTAGATTTCTTTAGGGTTTCAAACTTAGTACACCTTAAGATGTAACTGCTTTTTACTTGGTTGAATCCAGACCAAGCCCCTAACCGAGGAAGAATAAAGTGGTGGTAGTGGTGGTGGTGAGACAATTTCTTTTTTTAAAAAAAAATTCTGCAACCCTTAAAAGATGGTCAGAGCATAACTGTTGATCATGCAAGCTATGAATTTCTTGAAGTTACAGTTCAAAAAAAGATTGTAGAAGGGCCTTGCAACCTGATCTCATATTTTACCCTTAAAATCTCAGAGAACTGGATGCTGCTAATCTAACAACCCTGATTCTGACTATAGCCCATGAGAGATTACTACTACTACTACTACTACTACTACTACTACTACTACTACTACTACTACTACTACTACTACTACTACTACTACATCATCATCATCATCATCATCATCATCATCATCATCATCATCATCACATTTTGTAATATCAATTCTGGCTTATGGCAACCCTTTGCAGAGTTTTCTAGGTAGAGAATACTCATAAGGGGTTTACCATCCCCTTTTTGGGGGACAACCTGGGACTGGGCAGCTTGCCCAAGGCCACACAGGCTGGCTTTTCTCCCAGGAAGTGTAGCGGGGAAATGAACATTGTGGCTCCACAGCCACATACCTAAACCACTGAGTTACCCAGGCACCTGTGCCGTCCATGAAATTATCTACTCCCTTTTTAAAAGTAACCCATGATAACTTCAACATCACCACAGAGGAGTGTTTTAAAAATGAGATGGTTTTCAATTCACTTTCTAGTGATGAAGCTTCCTAGAGAACTTATCTTACAAGAGCGATATGAAGAGAAGAAGATGGGAGGACGGACCAAGCAGTAAGGGCACCTCATAGCATATTAAAAAGCAGTGTCTCCAATTCTGTTTATGAACTGTCTATGCATGCTGCCCTGAGTTTCTTGAACATAGGATACCACAAAATAAAACAAATGTCAATCTTCCATGTTTTTAACATCACAGTGTACAGTATATCCTGCTTGCATCATGAAACAAAATGTCCTACGTGCCACTACACAACATTTTTCCACCTCCGCCATCCTCATTTTTTGTTGTAAGCATTTTTCTCTGCAGTTCAGTTCTTTGTTGCACCATTGCATGCAGTCTGCCATGTGCCTTTTATATTGATTTCAACTGACAACTTTGACAATGAGTTGCTCAAAGCATTCCCTGCGTCCATGGGTGGTCTCAGAATGGCTCGGGTACAAAGTGCCAAGTGGAATAAATGGGACAGAAAGCAACAAGGTAGCCAGAGGGGGATTGAGAGAGACGTGATTATTTTTATTTGTCAACCTGGTCATATTTTAAAATACTATTACCTTCTCAGACGGTGTCTTGAAAGCTCTGCCCCTCTTCTGCCCACTTTATGAACTGTCCAACAGACCTTTGGAATACTTGTTTTTTTTTTAAATGCTATAAGTTGTTATGGCATAACAAAAAAATTAAATGCAGAGTCAATATATCCCTGTATTATATTATGCCAGCATTCCATTTGCCCTAATAGATCAGATGTCATGGTGGTTGGGAGGCTTCTCAGTGCCTGCTGACAGAACAAATGACACATATAACAACAACAACAACAACAACAACAACATTAAAGAAAATGATTCATTTGGTGGTCAGCAAAAAGCTTTTTCAATCTGTCTTTTAAAAGTAACGGAAACCAAAGGAAAGCGAATAGACAGGAAGGGCATGATTGTGCCGAAGGTGTGGCACTGCCCTCTTTCTACATCTGTACTTGCACAAAGTAGCACCCCCTCCAATAATGCAATATTGGATAGGGCAACTGCACTCAAATGCACACACATTCCATGTCCACACCCGATTCAGTGTAACTGTTAAGCGGATGCTTCTGGAGTCCCAAGTAGATCTTGTCTCATCTCTCCTTCTAATATAGGAACATAAGTAAACTACACATTTTACTGTATTCAATTTTATAGGATAAATTTACTACCAGGAGCCTAGCAGCACAGTGGTTATATGGCGGTACTGCAGCTAAAACAGTGCTCACGACCTGGGGTTCAATCCCAGATAGCCGGCTCATGTTAGACTCAGCCTTGTATTGTTCAAAGTTTGGTAAACTGAGTATCCAGTTTGCTGGGGTGGGGTGGGGGAAATGTATAGCCTGCATAATTAAATTTGTAAACTGCCCAGAGAGCGCTATAAGTGCTATGGGGGTATATATGCAAAACACTTTGCTTCTTTGCTTTTTACCAAGCTCTTTGGTGGTGGGCTGTCCTTGGATGGGGTCCAAGTGTCTTCAAACAACCCATTTAGGAAGGCAAGACCCATCTGTGCCCTCAACCTCACCATGCCTTTTACCATTATGAAGCCACTTCTGATCACACAGCAACTCTACTTTTTTTTACCAGTACAAATGCTGGAAGTTTTTATAGCCATTTTCTTGTGAGTACACATCATGGTTTGGTCTTGTGATCTCTCCTCGATTAGGAAGAATTGACAAGACCCTTACAAAGTGTAAGTCTGTTATTATGGAGCAGCTTAAGATGTAGCCTGCTCAACAGGTTCACTTAACAGATATGCTGTTTAATTAACAAAAACACATGTTGAGTACTTTTTTTTTTGAAGAGTTTGTCTAAAAATTGAAAAGGGAGAACAGGAAATGATTATATACCTGCATGTGGACAGAGAGAATGGGAAAAAATTGGGAAGAATCTTTTTCGAAGTGTTTAAAATAACATTTTAGTACATGTAGGAGATCTTGCACAATATTCTAAAGCTCCAGAGAACACATCCCATTGAACAATTCAAAAAGTCCAATTATTTATTGTTCTTGGACTGGGCCAAGTTTCAATTAATATATGTAAGTACTGACAGTGTGTAGCCACTCCTATCCCAGGATAGCCACAAAGTTGAACTGACGCCATCAAATAGTTGTGAGTTTTTTGGGCTGTGTTCTGGAAGTTTTTCTTCCTGACGTTTCGCAGCTTGAAAAACTCACAACTATCAGATCCCGGCCATGAAAGCCTTCAAGAATACATACATTGGTGCCATCAAAATGTTTACCTTGTGACCACCTTCCCCCAGTTAGCCACTAGAATAGTCCAAAACTTTAAAACATCCCTGTTTTTCCCTAAGCCTTTAAAATGAAGCCTGATGGGAGTTCTCAAATGGATGAAATTGTAAGTTTCTTACAAGTATAATGGTTTAACATAACAATTCAATCTGGGTGTAGTTACAGTCTTCTTCAGCCTAGCTGAAGTTCTAGAAATCAGTTGTTCCAAGTCACATGAACTCAGTTCACTATCAAAGTTCACTATCAAGCTGTCTCTTACAGTAACCTACTTGTATAACTATTCCCATGTAACAATCTTCCCCCAATAACTCTCATGTCACACTCCTAGCTGCAAAGAACTCTACAAGAGAATGCAATAAGAGGTAGTGAGCATGTGTGAACCCATAAACTATTTTTTTTCTTAGAGCATCCACCCCAAATTTCCAGTTCAAGTCAAAACAAAATGGGGGGGGGGGGGGAGATGTCTTTTAAAAAAAAAATCTACATATTGTCTCCACCAAGCAGAAGCTACAGAAAATGATACAATTTCCAAGCCTGGAGCAAACAAAACTGGGGCGACCTTGGGAGAGTCGCTCTCTCGGCCTGGCCGACCTCACAGAGCCCTTGTGAGGACAAAAGTGGGAAGAAGGAGAGCCCTGTCGGTGGCCCATGGTCCTGTCTTTACTGAAGGGAGCGACGCATGTGTGTGTCCTTGTGAGACGTGTCGCCTGAGGTCTTCTTGGTTTATTCGCTCCCTTTCAGCGTGGCGACGTCGGCCGTCCGTCCTCCGTCCTCGGCCAAGGAGGGAGGTAACCCCTTCGAGGAAGGGCCGCCCTGCCCTCCGCCCCCTCGCCCTTCCCTCCCGTCGCCCCCCCCCCCGGCCAGGTGCGCCCTCCCTGTTTGGGCGCCTTTCGTCGCTTCGGACCAGCCGACCTGAAGGAGGTCGGTCGGGAGGAAGGTCCCCTTCCAGCGCCAGCACCACCTCGCCGCTGCCGCCGCCGCCGCCTCCTTTCCAGGGCAAGCCCGGGGACTTGGTGTATGTGCGCGTGTGTAGGTGCGTGCAGGGGGAGCCAAGCGGGCGACGTCGCCGGCCAAACATCGCCCCGACCGGCTCCTTCGCGGGACACGGAACCGGCCAGGCTCGAGGCGTGAAGGCTTCGGATTCACACGCGCCCCGGAACCCGCGCCACGGGCTCGTGCGCCAAGGAGCGGAGCGGAGGAGGAGCTGAGGCGCGCCTCCCGGGCTGGGTCCGGCGAAGCGAGAGAGCAATGCGCCCCTCGAGCCGCCCGGCGAGCGCCCTCTTCTCCCTCTGCGTGGCCCTGCTGCTGCGGCCCCGGGCGGCCCGCGGCTGGCGAGGAGGTGAGCGAGACCGAGGGCGAGCTGGGTGTGTGTGTGTCTCTGTGTGTGTGTGTGTGATCCAGGGAGCCTTGAGCAAGCCCGGAGGGAACAGTAAAGAATTCTCTACCTAAAAACTCGTGGAAAGGGTAGTTGTCACCAGTCAGAATCGGCTGGAGGCGCTCGGTTCTTACGGTGGTGCCTTGTATAAAGGAATTAATTCGTTCCAAATGAAATTCTGTTAAGCAGATTTTCCTTTGTACAAATTTCCCATAGGAATGCATTGAAAACGGAGTAATCCCTAATCGCGACCATTTTTATGTTGTACAGGTTTGTCCCATAGGCGATTCTGTTAAGCAGATTTCCCCTATCTCCAGAATTTTTATGTTGTACAGATTTTATGTTATACAAGGGTCTAATGTATTAAGGTTGCAGTGGGTGCTGCAAATGTCACAGCGGCTGTTCTTATTGCTGCTTCTTTGTACTGGTTTCCTTGTTGGCTTTGCTAAAAAGTTGTCCTGGGTTTGCATTTGTTTCATGCCACTCACAAGTTGCTTGTTATCAGCTTGTCTGCTTCTTATCAAGAACACAACCCTAACAAGCTAAGGGGGCAGTTAGGTTTGCTCAACCAGCTGAATCTGTCCTGAATCCAAATCCTTCTTGACCAGGAGATGCTGGAAATTAATTAAGGCTGCCCTTGCTCTGACCTAATTTTGTGATGATGGTTTGGATCTGGCATAACAGGGAGCTCCTTTACCTCCTCTCTCTGCCCCTGGTATTTTTGTTTGTTTGTTTGTTGCTTTGCTTTGCTTTGCTTTTTGCTCTTCTGCTGGCAGATCTGGAACACCTCTTCTGGCAGATCCTTCTCCTGTGAAATCTCCGAGGTCAGCCTGGGCAACAAGATGCGACCCACTCATTGGCATTTCTGCCAGCGTAAGGAAATTCCCACCAGTCAAAGAAGGTTCTCAGTTAGATTTGCTCTGAAAATGGTGTTTACTTTTAGAGCTTTTGAATGTTGCTTACAGTAAAGCCATGCTTGGTTGATTTTTATTTACGGTATTGTGAATGGCCTCAGATGGGAAACTGAAAAAGAAACAATGTAAAATCTAATACAGTATGTGGAAGTTTATTTTTCTAGTTAATATGAGCTCAACAATCTGAAAAAGACACTTGCTGCTTGATTTTAGTTCACCGTAGGCAGTGTACTAAAATAGGACACTGAGTTTCGCTTGGTGCTCACTTGACTTCATTAGTTTGTACAAATGGCCAGTTTATCTATCTATAAACCATCCCTGAAACTAAGCACAGTGGTACCTCGATTTAAGAGTGGGAAAACAGTTGGCATTTTAACTGCCACTTTACAAATTTTAGATATGGTCTGCTCGACTTTCAAATATTTTTTCCATTTTTTGATTTTTAAACTTATTTTTTCAATTTTAGTTGGGTACCTCGACTTAAGAGCATGCATTCGGAATGGATTAAATTTGTTAAGTTGAGGTACCCCTGTATACCTGGGAGGTAGGTTTCAGACTATTCTTTTAGGATTAGGATTATGGAGTGGATTAGGATTAGGGAGTAGGTCAGACCCCATCTGGAGTTCTGTGCCCAGTTCTGCGTACCTCATTTTAAAAAGGATGCTGACAATCTTGAACGGGTCCAGAGGAAGGCAACCAAGATGATTGAGGGTCTGGAAGAAATATCTTATGAGGAGCGGTTTAGGGAGCTGGGAATGTTTAGCCTTACAAAAGGAAGGGTGAGAGGGGATATGATAGCTGTGTTTAAATATCTGAAAGGATGTCACATTGAAGAAGGGACCGGTTTGTTTTCCATGGCTTCAGAGACTAAGACTCCGGGCAATGGTCTCAACAAGCTACAGGAAAAGAGATTCCATTTGAACATTAGGAAGAACTTCATGATAGTTAGAGCTGTTCAGCAGCAGAACATGCTGCCATGGAGGATGGTGGAGTCTCCTTCTTTGGAGGTTTTTAAGCAGAGGCTGGGTGACCATCTGTTGGAAATACTGTGATGGGGGTTCCTGCATGGCAGAGGGTTGGACTAGATGCTCTTGAGGTCTCTTCCAACTCTATGATTCTATGATTCTATGTACTACATATGACAAAGTGGACTGTAGCTCACATATGCTTATGCAAAAACAAAAACAAAAACAAATCTTTAAGATCCTACAAGATTCTGTTGTTTCTGATATAAGGTGGCTTCTTTGTTCCAGAGTAATTTTTAAAAAATGCCCATGCCCTCAAGAACAGTTTTTTTTTTTAAAAAATCACTTTCCCTTATATATCAGCAATAAAGTTTTCCTTTGTGTACAAAGGTACTATATTTGGATTTTGCTCAGAGTTTTGAATAGTTACTAGAGAGCTTTACATTCTAGCTCACCATATCATGACTAATAGGAATACAGTATATGTAGTAAAGTATGGTATACTTTTGTTTTCATTCATTGCATTGTTGTATTGTCATGCTTGCGGTTGAAGTTATTTAAAAACCAGTGCAATAATATAGACCAATGGTTCTCAAACTTGGGTTCTCCACATATTCTTGAACTACAGCTCCCAGATATTCTGGCTAGCACAGTCAGTGAAGGATTCTGGGAGGTTTAGTCAAAGAACACCTGAGGACCCCAAGTTTGAGCACCACTGCTGTAGACCAAGGCTTAAAAATGTGTGTCCAATATCTTTGCAGCTCCTGAATGCCGTCCGGGTGGTCATCAGATTCTTCAGAGTCCATATCGAAGTGTTGATTTTGATTCATCACAACTTCAGCAATCAGCTATTCAAGACCTAATATGTGACCATTCACTAGTCCCAGGATGGTATCGCTTCCTAATTTTTGACAAACGGGCTGAAATGCCAACCAAGTGCGTAGAGGTATTGGTACACTCCATTAAATCTATCAAAAATAGTTGCATCATCAGAAAGACTTCTTTTCTCTTTTGTATAGAATTATGAATTAAAGATCTTTCATCCATGCACCATTATGCCTCAATTTATATGTCATCATCCTGCTAGCCAGTTCACAAAACTATAAAATGTATGGCTGTTATTTGAATAATCCTCATCTATATCTATAGTATAGAGAATTTCTTCTGGTCTGGAGCCAACTATTTATTTATTTATTTATTTATTTATTTATTTATTTATTTATTTATTTATTTATATTTCTAGACTGCACAACCATCCGGCCCAAGGGCCACTCTGGGTGGTGTACAATATCACTATGATACAATAACATAAATACAATATCAAAAGATAAAAATAATAAAACAAGAGTTACAGTCCATATTTCTAGTAGGCATTATACTCCATCAGAAAGCAGTTTCCCTGGCATGTGCCCTCTCCCCCTCTCTCTTTATCCTCCCCTATCTCTTTCCTTGTCTAATATGGAGGAAACTAAACAAGATGACAGCATGACAGTTAAAAGCAGAGTTCCTTTACGAAGTGATGAATATTTGTTAACTCTCAAATTGAGTTTTACAGCTCACGAAGATACAAATTAACTGGCTTTTGTTTGACAATTGGTTGTTAGGAGGCACATAGTTATTTGTTCTGTTGCACATGGATTATACAAAAAATGGCAGCATTAAAGAATATTCTAGGAGGTTGCTATTACCAAACACTTCTCAAACTGGCAAGCAACAGTTTCAAAGAAATTATGAATTGTAGGACAAGTCAGTAATCAGAGCTGACCAGTGTAGACCAGTGGTTCCCAGCCTTTGGTTCCCAGATATTCTTGGACTGCAACTCCCAGAAATCTTGATCAGAATGCTAGTGATCAAGGCATCTTGGCATTTTAGTCCAAAAACACCTGGGGTCCCAAGGCTGGGAACCACTTGTGTAGACCCAGCCGCCGTGAGGTCTTGGGACCCTTCACCCTTCCTTGACATGAGGCCGGAGAGTGGGGGCGGGGGCGGGAATTGGTGGCCTTCATGGGGGGGGGACAAAAACGCCTCAGAGAAACCAAACGCGTGCTCGGGGTGTGTGTGTGTGTGAGGGGGAGAAAACACACACAGTGGAAATGGCGCTCACCCGCACGGGAGATCCTCCACGACCCTCCTTCGGGGGGACCTTTGGGGGAAGCTTGAGGCCGGAAACGGAAACCCGGCCGGCTTCCGGGCGTTCCTTCTTCCCCGAGGAAACCTTAACGGCACAAAGAGGTTCCCTTTCCGGCTTTTCCGCCGAGGGAGGGAGGGAAGGAGGGGGCGGGGTCACTTTCCCCGCGGCGGCGAGGCTTCCCCTGGTTTCCTCGGGCAGCCCGGTGCCAATTGATCCACGGACCGGCACCGGTCCGCGGCCCGGGGGTTGGGGAACACTGGTGTAGAGTGCTGAAGATGAACAAGAAGGTGTCTTGCCTCAAATTATTAGAGTGAGTTGTCACTTTACTTGCACCACAAGCCATTCACAGGTGAAAGCCAAATGAGGAAGCAGAATCAAAGGCAATGTGAAAGACTAGACCAAAGTTCAGGAGGACCTCATAACTCAAGTAAGGGTCAGCATGGAAAAGAAAGCTGTCTTTCTGTCTAGAAGAATCTAGTGAGCAGCCCAGGAAGATTGAAGCAGCCCAGAAGGTGCATCATGGAGGATGCTATCACTTGCATTTATATGGTCCACCACGTGAAATGGCAGCATATGGATTCTAGCAATTCCTAACAGTGGGCCTGTGAAACATCTTGCCAAAGCCTGCATGTGAACATGTATAATAGCAGGTGGCTGAAGGTTACCTTAGTAAAGTATATTGGTTTCATTGAGTGTACGGTGCTGTCAAATGGATTTGATATGTTCTGTATTTCTTCTCCTGTTCTTACTTACCTTGAGTGGTGGAAGTGTTCTGTCTGCACTCATTATCTTTCCCTGTCTGCTTTCGGTGCCCAAAGATGAATCACTGTGGAACACAGGCCCCTGTCTGGTTGTCACTGAAAGAAGCGGAATCTTTGCCTCAGCCGGGCGAGATGAAACATCTGACAGCCTGTGCAGCTTGGCAGTTCTTCTTCAGCACCACAAAAGACTGCTGTCTTTTCCGGATTCCTCTTAGCGTGAGAAACTGTGGAGATTTCTTCCTCTACCTGCTCCAGCCCACACAGGGGTGCATGGGATATTGTGCAGAAGGTGAGGTGTAATGCATTTAGGTACTTTTAGACCTTCCATTTAATTATCTTATCTTCCCTTTGCTGTGCATCGCATCACTTCATCGTCTAACATTTCTTGTGTTTGGGGACCTCTTTCATGCCCTGCTGAGGAAAACCTGGGGCATCTTTCCAAGTTATGCATTTCCATAAGCGTAATACTGAAGGTGAGTAAGTATGTGCTGACGTATCACAACATTTATGTTCTCCATTCCCCAGATGTTGCACTAACTTATTCTTATTCCCTGTTATATTTTTATGTGCTCTTCAACACGGATAGAGTACCTTAAATCTAGACATAAGAGTTGTGGGCAATTTTTGTCCTGATGTCTGCATATAAGGGGGATGCATGCAGCTCAGCTGTCTTTCTTGCGACCCTAACAGACAGACAAGGGCACAAAGAGGGTCAAAATAAATATTAAGAGGAATGTGTATTTTTTCTCATTAACCTACTTTCCTATAGTGGGATTTTCTCAGAGCAACATACCCCATCAACCAGACTTGCAAATTAAGCATATGTTTCACTAAATGCACAATTTGTAGGTAAGAAAATTCACTTTGACAAACAGATACTATTTGTGACTTGATGAGCACTTCTTCTGAGAACATGCTAAACATATACTCTAGTCCAGGGATGGCGAACCTATGGCATCGTGCCAAAGGGGGCATGCAAAGAGCTTTTGCCTGGCACGTGACATGCTCCCTGCCCCTCCCACTTCCCCCTCCGCTGGACCAGCCATGAGGAATTTGTGGAGGGGGAAGTGGGGGGGAGGGAGCATGTCGCATGCCAGGACGACCCTGCCGTCCCCATTGCCATCGTCGCCCCCACCCCCTGCCGCTGCCAACTCCACCTCCACCGCCCCCGCTGCCATCACTGATGCCATCCCTGCCCCTCCTGCCGCCACCGATGACCCTGACCCCATCACCCTTGCTGCCCTCACCCTCGCCCCTGCCCCCCGCTGCCACCGATCCCGACCCCCCGCTGCTGCCATCCCCATTGCCATCACCCTTGCCGCCCCTGCTGCCGCTGACCCCGACCCCGCCGCCGCCGCCATCACCGCCGCCACCCCTGCCCCTCCCACCGCCACCGCCAATTACCCTGACCCTGCTGCCCCCGTCGCCCTTGCTGCCTTCACCCCCACCCCTCCCATTGCCACCGATCCCACCCCCACCCCCACCCCGGCCGACATCCCCATCACCGAGTTCGGGCACTTGATGCCAAAAAGGTTTGCCATCCCTGCTCTAGTCTGTCTCTCTCTCTCTCTCTCCTCTCTCTCTCTCTCTCTCTCTCTCTCTCTCTCTCTCTCACTCACTCACTCACTCACTCACTCACTCACTCACTCACACACACACACAACACATGCTTTACCACACAGATACAAGGCACGCAAACACATGTTCTCTGTTTTCTCTGTCCAGCATCTCAGTTTGGAGAGGCGGAGAAGTTTAAATCCTGTGTGCTCGAAATCAAGGCTTATGTTGGTGTAATATACAGTCTTCACCATGCCCTCCTTGTTGGGTTGAAAAAGGGTACCTGCTTCTTTTTCCAACATGGAGCAATATTTTTTCTTCTCTTCTTTTTCCTTCAACACAGACAGAATAAAAATTATATATAGGGAGAATGGTGCACAGAGATGACTATCTGAAAGTCTTCTACCTTCTCACAAAGGCCCTTTATTAGCAAGCTGAGCAGCTGCTTGGAAGTCTAGGAGGGATCTATATGACGGGCCATGCTGTCTTGCTACTTTCACTCTTGAGTGAGTTACACGTTCCCTAGGCAGTCACGAGACACCTCACTGGCATCCTTAGCTTAATAATTTTAACCCAAAGGACACTCATCCCCAAATGATTGCCAGTTGTCTCACAGATCCCACGCCCACAATATCCCAGTCATGGTAGCCTATCAACACCCAGCTATTCAGCTGCCGATCACTCTGGTACTCTGCCCATGCTCATCAGATGTTCAAACCTGCCTGTGTACCAACATACTATAATTCTACATAAATTTAAAGACCAAGTCTCCAAACAAAGCAGAATCACTACAAGGGCCAAGCAAAATTCTTGTGAAGGTCATATGCAGGCCAGAGCTTTCCACTGAGGTAGAATGAGGCAGAAGAGTTCTGAAATGATAGTGGATTGTACCCAATTCAAGCAAGCAGAGCCTCAATTCAATTTTTGAATATTCTTTATATGCCTTGGATTATGATCCAAAGCACTAGCAATCAGTGTTCCAATTCATAGAAGATTTTAAAAAAATCTTTAGTAGCAAAGAATGCCTGAACTTATATATTCATTATGTCAAGACAAAACTGCTGCACCATCTACAAGTGTTAATTAATTTAGTGATGATGTGAGCTGTTGATATGCAATGCTATGTTCATTTTGCAAAAATAAAATAAATAGATCAAGCAAGAATTCCATTTGTGTCTAATAACTGGATGCAACTGACACAACTGACAGGAAAAAATTCATGGTAAAACCGCTTTTCTTGCATTAAATGGAGGTTTTAAATAAGTGCAGTCTGGTGCTTTAATTAAAAGCCTGGAAATAAACTTTTTATTATCAGGAAGGGATATCTGTTATTTACCCTGAGTTGTCAAGAATAATAATGTTTTTTAATTGCTATTACATGCTGGAAGAAATTATGATAATTTAATGGATTTCTTTATTATACCAGAGTAAAGTAGAAGGCGAAAGGCATAAACTCTCTCCATCATGCATGCAACTTATTTACTGAAATGCTAAATGTGTGTAGTATAATAGTCCATTTATTTTTATGGTGGAGAACAATTTAAATATTGAAAACATTTTCATTGCTACATTAAACTGAGAGCTGACATGCTTTCTTAAACTGAAAGCAATGAGCTGTCTTAAAGAGAGACAAATGGGTTAGAAAAGCTTGATGCAATTTAAGGAAATTGCAGCATACTGAAAGTAAAAGAGAGTTCATGCAGTATTGGTTGTTTATAATAAAAACCTGAACTTCCAATTATAAACTTTTCCAGGCATGATTTCAGAATATGAAATGTAACAGTGAGAATGCATCTACACTATGCAGTTACAGTGGTTTGATGGCTCTTTAATGGCTGTGGCTCCACATCATGGAATCCTGGGATTTGTAGTTGGATGATCTACTTTGAATTCTGCACTGCACTCCAGGTAATAAATTATTAGAGCTTTCTAATATATAATTCTGAACTGACTGTGCCATACTACAAATCCCAAGATTCCATTAACTGGCACCAAGGTAGTTAAAGTGGTATTGTACTGGTGCAATCATCTAACAGATATATGCATGCACTCTTACTGCTCTAAGGATGAGCTGTGAGTGGTAATAAATACTTGATGAAGGAAGAAACAGGGCCATGTGGCCTTTCTATGCACTTCCAAAAAGGAGTTCTTTCCCTCCCAGTTAAGTCTTGTTATCTGCTTTGCCCATTATTTTATTTTGTGTGTGCACTCTTTTTGAATATATAATAATTGTTTTGAGAAGAAAAACAGATGGGGTTCTGATTGGCCATTGGTTACTGTTTTTCTAAGGCTTGCTTCTGAAAGAGGCAAGGGTAGGTTACATAATAGTTAGTGGAAGGGCCCAAAATAAGTACTGAAGAAAGGCAATGACTGTTTCAAAATGAAATAAAACATTTCCCTTGAGTTCAGTCTGGTTATCTAAACTGTGATTACTTTGCCCGCACTATAGGCCCTTCACTAAGATAATATGTCTCTATCTGGAAGTTGAGTCATGGCTACTGGACTTTTTTTTTTTTTTTTTGAGAGAGAGAGAGAGAGAAATGTTTCACTGTTCATCCAAACAGCTTCATCAGTCTGAATACAGCTAGTGCAAGTCCTCCATCTTATAGTCAACTTTGACCTCTTGTCACCCTGGTCTGAATTAGGCTCATAAGATGAACAATGGCCTGAATAGGCTCTTTAGGGAGGCAATAGTATCCATAGCCTTAAGGTGAACAATGGCCTAAGGTGCTGAAACCTATCAAGAATGGGTCATTAGCTATGGATAAAGACCGATGAAGCTGTTTGGATGAACAGAGATCTCTCTATCTCTCAAAAAAGAAGTCCAGTAGCCATAACTCAGCTTCCAGATAAACTCACCTGGATGACTAAGAATCACAACAATATGTCTCTATGTTTCCCAGCCCTTATCTGTTCATTTTTGTTTTTGTTTTTGGTTCCCTGGAGCTCTTTCAGAAGTATCTGAAAACAAAAGAAAAAAATAAACAAACAAAGGGAAAAGAACAAGTTGATTTTGCTAGAGATCCTGTTGGGTGGTCAATGGATGAAGGCATAATAATGTAAGGACTGTATCTTTAGTTATTTCAGATGTAAAACAGCCTGCCTGCCAACCTGGGGACACTGAATCTGAAACCACCTGTAGTAGTAAGTATTTGTCATAGATTGACAATACAGTCTTTGTTTATTTGTTACATTTATAGACAAGAACTAGTGAGTTAATCTAGGGAAGACTGCTGATTTTTATTTTGATAAACAAATTAAGTTTCTGTCCAGACATTGCTGGCTGTGTTTGAAGTTGCAGTAAGACAGTTTTGTTTGTTTTTGTAGTTTAATGTCAAAAGACAAGTATGCTAATGAACACCAGTTTGTTGTTTGTGGCTGAAAGTATGTGGATTTGACAGACAATGAAGAAGATCTAAAAATTACAAGACTTAAAACAGATGTATTTCGGCAGGTAAAGTACATCCCAAAATTTAATGTTAAATTACCATTCTCTAACTCAGTGGAACAGATCTTTTCCACCTGTTATTCACCAGTGTGCTGCTGAATAACTAAAACTATGTCATGGGCAGAGAGAGATTTCTGGTAATTAAAAAAGAGTTCCTCCTTCAGTCTTTGGGACCCCCTGTCTCACCCACAAGTTCTCCACAATCACTCTCTTTGCACACTGGTCAAATAAGTTCCTAGACGAAAGCAGGAATTACAAGCAGTCTGCTGGTGATGGTAATATCTCAAGCAAGTGAAAACTGCTGTAACTGAAGAGCTCCTATGTTGGACCCAGAGCTCATCTGATATGTTTGCAATAGGATTGATTGTGGGAAAGGCATGAGAACTGCAAGACTGAAAGATCTAACTGCTAACAGTCTCTCCCTGCTGGATGACACACTTACTCTTATGCAGGCATCGTTCATGCAACAGGATTTTCACCACCAACAACAACTGTTTTGATGTTGTTGACGATGTTAATGATGACAACATTTCTGGGGTGGATCACGTATTGTTATCTCTTGTTGGGATAAGCTCATCATTCCTTTCACCCAAGGTATGGAGGTACTTCAGCCTTCTGTGTGATTGGGGTTTCAGCTTTCAAAAGTCTGAATCACTATGACGTTCCATTTAGGACCATGGGAGATCATTTCATGTGGAATCCTGCTTTCACACTTTTTGTTTGTTGTTGTTGTGTCATTACAGTTGTGACAAACCCTTCGTGACCCCATGTCTGTGGAGTTTCTTGGTTGGAATACTGGAGTGGCTTGCCAGTTCCTACTCCATTCTTTTTGTTTACTTTTTATTAATTATCATTATTATCATTATTCATATTTTATTCTTATTCTTTTTGTCCCATCCCCACCCCCCACCCCATTGGTCCTTTTAAGAGCTTGGATGTCTAAGAGGCCAAGCATAATCTTTATGGTTTGTATTGCTTTTTATTTATTTAATAACAGTAACTTGGTTCTCCTTTCCCTTTTTTTCTTTTGCTAGGCTTAGTGCCTCACTTGCCATTGCCACTTCCTTTACCACCTCCTCCAAGTACCCCTGAAATTGTGGCAGAGTTACTTGATGACAGCATTTTCCTAAAATGCACCTTTGATTTTCCATCTATAAACACCTCTGTGGGCTTTATAGTGGCTTGGTCCAGACTGTCTCCTGAAGGCATCAAAGAGGAACTAAAACAAGAGACAACCATCCAACCTTTCTCACTTTTAGAACTAGATGGTATAAACCTTAGGCTTGGAGACAGGGTATGTTTAAGTGTCATAATTATTGTTTCATGTTTCCATACATAGGTAATATTTGACAGGGATCTTTTAATCACAGGTACAGAATGCTAATTCTTATTCAGGAAAGAGGTCTACACCAGAAGGATGAAACACCGAGTACAAACATCTTCATACGTATCATTTCTTTTGTTATTACCTCCTGTGTTCTTCCTGTTATTTGTGTGCAAGTGTGCCAGAGTCAGACAAGTTCAAGTGCTGAGATAACAGTGTTGCAAGGGAGACAATTACAGCAGTCTCCCTTGAAACCCTTTCTTTTGTTTGCTGCAGTGTCTGTTTTGGTATTGGCAAAAGAAACCTTTTCATTAGCCCTGCAACAAGGTCACAACATGGTTCTCGGTGCTGTTCCATAAATACTAATTGAGAGCAACTTCATTCCCCTTCCATCATGCATTAGTGTGTGCTTCCAGTGCTTTGTGGGCTGAGAAGAGGGTCACCTCTCCTCTTCAAACTGAGTGCTCCCCTCTTCTTGGATCACAGACTGCCCTGTTTGGGTTATTGGCATGAATTCAGTTGGTAGTCCCAACTGGAGTAGGCCTATTGAAGCTCTGGGGTTTTAACAAATATTTACTCACCATTCAGCAGCTAGTCACCCACTACATTTAAGTCTAAAAATTTGTATTTAGGACATTTTCTACAGCTTGAGAACCGATAGAATATAGTGAAGTTATCCTAAATAAAGACCAGCTGAATAAAAATTCAGTAGTAAATCTCATCTAGAGTCATTGAATGAGTGGGGATCTGGTGAAATCAACTCCTCTGTAAGTTCCAATGATTCAGTGGGTGTACTCTAGTTATGACTTACTACCATTGAATCATTTGCTGAATGGCCTTGATTGTACAAGGCCTTCAATAAAGCAAGTATAGTATTCTCTATATTATGGTTATGGGAGAACGAATTTTTTTAAAAAACGTGTCCTAGGCATATTCCCGTTCTTGTGCTTCCTATGAGGAAGAGCCATGTGTAGCATAACTTCAAACTTAACATTTAAACAGTAGTAAGTTAAAATGAAAGGCCTGATCTGGTCTCTTCTCCTCTTTGTTCTCTAAAATAGACAGACAGGCAGGCAGGCAGGCTTAAAAAAACATCAGTCTCTTGATGCAGAATAAACCACTAGTGGAATAGTAGATAACAGACTCCTTTTTGAGATATATGTTAAATTTTGATCCAAATAAAATTATGTTGCCATTCTTTGATCTTTAATACAGTATTGTCATGTTACTTTCATAGATCTTTTGTAGCAGTTGCACCTTTTTCTTAGAGAAACCAGAAATACAAAGTTCATTCAGCGACAGCACGGAATTTTTTGCAGGAATTAAGGTATGATTTTAAAAAACATTCTTCAATGAGAATAAGTGACTTTTCTGCTTCTCTGTGTAAGAGTGCAAGGATTGTAAGAAGCAGTGCTGCCAACGTTTGAGTCATTTTCCTTTGTATATAATAAAATAAGTGCAGCAGTATCTTTTAAAAGTAATAAATGGTAGGTACTTGATGTACCTGTAAATTTCCTTGGTTGGATCTAAAAAGGTAGAGCAATGCTAACCTACAGATCTGCAGTCCAGTAGAGAGGAAGTCCTTTAGAGAGGTCTGTGTTACCTTGATAGCCTAGTTCTATTCCTTGGGTGGAAAGCTACCACTGATAGTAGCAAATACAAGACTTCCTCAAATTGGTGAATTGTTAGCTATGGGGCAGAACTAGGTTTGGAACCTCTGGATCAAAACCACTCAGTTTCCCAAAAAGCTTGTGCTCTTCCCACCAAACACTTGTTGGCCTGATTCACATGATGGATACGGAAAAGATGATAGACTTGTCTGGTTGTCCCTCTTTGATACCATTTGATATTACAAATCAATCCCTAAATCCAGTAAATAGCCCCAAACAAACTAGACCAGTGATGGCGAACCTATGGCATGGGTGCCAAAGGTGGCACTTGGAGCCCTTTCTGTGGGCACCCAACATCGCTTCTTCAGAGCCACTTGTATTCAGGTTAAATTGCTGTATTGGCACTTTGTGATAAATTAGTGGGTTTTGAATCACAGTTTGGGCACTCGGTCTCTAAAAGGTTCGCCATCACTGGACTAGACTCACTGTATTAATGTGACTTACATGTATCTTGATTTACCATTCAGCAAATGGTTCAACTGGCGTTCTCTAGTTGAGCATAGCAGTTAGAGTTTAGTTAGAAAAACTCTTGAGAGGATGCTTGTTCTCTCTTGTTTTCTCTCCTAATATACTCCATTAGTCTTATCTACAAATTAAGTCTGTCTTTACCTTCCACTTACCAGATGTAAATATAAATGTAGGCTAAATGCACTGTGAGCAGATGAAGAAAATAACATGCTATGACAAAGTGATGTCTTCTATTGATTGAGAAGATACCTCCAAAAAAGTCTACAAACACCAGTCTTTACCGTTTCAAAACCGTGTGAAAAGTAGTCATTTATTATATCCTAAGGATTTTACTGAAGTACAGTTTACATAATCTGTGCTACATCCTTTGCAAATCCTTGCTGCCTTTTCCATGCATTCTTGTAAACCAGGCTTTGTTTTAGAAACTCTTTGGGGACTTCCCGTATTTGAAAAAGAGAAAAACATAAGCTAGCCATATTTCTGATTCCTTCTATACTGGGATACGTTTTGCAACGTTACAGAAATAATTGCAAGGGAATTTTTGTCCTGGACAGAGCAAGGTTTTCATCTGGGTCATTTGCTCTTTTTTCTTTAATAAGTGTAAAGACAATTTTCCCTTTTAATTCTTTTAAACCTTTTCCTGAGACAGTAATGGATTCATGCAATGAGATACAGTAATTCCATATATATGTCTTGCATTCTTAGCATTTCTCTTAATATCTAGCTGCATCCTGAAGCAAATAATATATCAGAAGATGGAAAGAAACACAGACTGATGATAGAGAGCAAAATTCCCATTCCTTGTCCTGAAGCTAGTAAGCTGGAAAATGACTGCAAAATCTCATTAAAATTATATACGGTAGAAGAAGGTAATTTCTGATTTAATTAAAAAAATATTGGTTTTTGCTTTGAATTTTTAATTTAAGACATCATTTTGACTTAATATTCCTGTAGGGAGTTAGTGTGATTGTATGCTTTTGTATATACCATAGTCCAGCATATACTGCATACTGGCAGTGTAAGTATGCTGTCAAGAGCCTTTTGAGATAAAGTATTGATCCAGCCCTCAGTAGAAGGAAACACAAGTATACATTTTGATAGAAGTATTTGTATATAAAAGTATTAAATCTATTCTTTGCTTGTCAGTCTGATTTAACAGGCATGAACATGTGTTTAACTGTTTCAACTATTTAAAGCTTAGGAACACACACTGAGTGTGACTCTTGGTCCATCTGGCCTGGTGTTACTGACTCCAGCTAGCAGCTGCTCACTATGATTTCAGGCAGGAGTTTTTACTAGTCCTCCTGGACATGTTGAGAATTGAACCTGGGACCTTCTGCATGCACCCACGTGCTCTATCATTGAAATGTGTCACCTTCCCCTTGGAAGTGCTGGAGATTTTTACCTTGCTTATTTAAGGAGCCAATGTACTTTGACTCATTAAATAGAGGTGATAGCACTGTTTTGAGATCCATGCATCTACAGGCAGTCATCGCGTACTGATTTGTTTTTTGGTCCTTCTTACTATGGTGTATATTCCTATCTGGGAAATGGGTTAGAATTTCAGGAAAGAGGCACTAGAAAAAGAGAATAATATATGGAAGATTCTGTAGGAACCAAGACCAGTTTTTAGCCTATCAGTGCTATCACTTTGGTTAGGTAGGTTGTGGCAGCCATTTTAGAAAGGAAGGGTTTGGAGGCAGGGAGTAGTGATGAAATACAGAGCTCCACTTCTGTGCGTTTTACCCTATGCTAATTTTGCCTGCTGCTCTGGAGTACAGAGTACACTCCCACACCCTCAAAACAGCTGGAATAAACATTCTGGTGAGGCCAAGAGGCCCTTGTGTTGTTCATTGTTGTAGCTACCAACATATCCTGGTCTTGTCTTGCTTTCTTGTCACTTGGAACCTTATGATTCTATGTAAAACAAATCCATCTTGCCACCCCTGTGTTTCCCTACAAGTCCCAAAATGTGTAAACCAGGCATGACCAAACTTTGGCCCTCCTAATATTTTGGACCACAACTCCCAGAATTCCAAGCCTGTATTTCCAATGGCAAAGGACTGTGGGAGTTGTGGTCCAAAACATCTGGAGGGCCGAAGTTTGGACATGCCTGGTGTAAACGTAAGCCTGACATCTGTTAAATCATACTAATGGTTTGCCTGCAATGAAACAGGTCAGGATCACGACCATTTGAACTTGGCTCTTTCTTCTTGTCACGTGGACCTTCTTCACCAGTCCTGCCTCAACGGAACATGTAGCCAGGCCAGCATCCACTATACGGCAGTGTCTGATTTCACTCGAGATGGAGACAGGAGGACCAGGATTGTGGTGGAACCTATAGTCAGTGACAATTTTCTGTGGAATGGTTACATGCCAGAAGGCATTCAGGTAAGAACTGGTCCCCTTCTTGTTTCAGAAAGAGAACAAAAAACAAAACAAGGGGACAAAGCCCATAAGTTACCCGATGCAAACCTGCTGTTTTGCCACGTGTATTTATTTATATTTCTAAATATCTAGACATTTAGTGTGTATCCCACTTTTCTTTCAGAACTCCAAGTAGCCTACATGTGTTCCCAAGCCGCTAACCATCCTCAACCTACAGGCTAATACTCAGTCCTGCTCCAACTGATATGTATTTTAAAAATGTACTACTTTGGTTGAATAGTAATCTCAAATATTTTAAATAACTATAACAATAATTATAACTCTTACCTTTTTGTGATTATGCTTCAGATTCACTAAGTACATCTTTAGCTTGCTTGCCTTAAAAAAAGGTTGCTACAGTTTCCATTCTGAAGAACAAGTAACTTCTCCCTTGCCACAGAATGAGGGGATGTACAGTAGTTAGAATGAGGGGATGTACAGGGATGTACAGTAGTTAGTAGTCTTGAGTAGTATCATCATCGCCAGTATATGGTTGTATGTGTGTTAAAGATGGTAACAGTGGTTTGACCTTGACTTTGGATCTTTTTTATACGTGTCATTCTGACTTTGTTAAAAATGAGCAGTCCTGCAACTAGTAAGGTCCTTAGCATCATCTGTGAATTTTAAAATGATTTGTTATACCTCCACAGAAGATTCTGGTTTCTGGGTTTTTGGACATTATAGTAGTAATCTGTTGCCGTAAGTCAGTGACAATAGTAAAGGGTCGCCGTAATTCAGAATTGACTTGAGATGACATTACAATAGTAACGTGATCTCAAGTCATTTCTGACTTACGGCGACCCTTTCCAAGTTTTTCTAGTTATATTGCACAGTACTCAAGTAGTTTACCATTCTCTTCCTCCATGACAATTCTGGGACTTCACAAGTCTTACATAAGCTAACTCTTCTCCTGCGAGTCACAGTGCAGAATCAAACTCCTAAAACTCTCTTAATTTTCTAGGCTATACAGATTATTTTTAACATTAGCTACAAACAAAACAAAAATATCCAGCACACATGTCCCATCATTAGAAGATGGAATTCCATAGGTGTTGAAAATGTCTAATTGTCATGGCAGGAGCTTTTTTATGCTTCTCATAATTTGCAAATTAACTTCTTACACTTTTTGATCGCTTCAGCAGAGGTTTCATTTGCAAGTACTGTATGAGGAAACAGTAGTGATGCTTAAAGGGTCCTCAAAAACAGATACATATGGTCAGCACAATTCTAAACATGTCTGCTCAGAAGTAGATCCCATTGAATTCAAGGAGAGCCAGCCCAAAGTAAGCAGATTCAGGATGGTAGGCTGATAAAAATGCTTATAAATAAAGATCTGCTATCAGCAATTATCTTAAGGGCTCCTCTTCATCAGATTTATCAGTGATGACGTACTGTGAAGGTCTTGTTTCTATTTCCCCAAAAAGGTTACTGTGAAGGATCTCCCTTCTGCCTACTGCTACTCTTTTACTGACCCACATATCATCACATTTGATGGCAGGTAATTCAAAGACTTCCCACTGTGGTGTGTTTTTCTTTTCAAGTGAATGTATAAATGTGCACTGGTACTATTAAAAATATCTGTTGTTTTTACCAGCTGGGCTGAACTGAATCTCAACATAAGAGAAAGAAGCATTTTTTTAGCACATGCTTCAGTGTAATGGTGCTAGTTGGTATGTTTCTAAAGGGAAACTGCACAGCCAGTGAAAGTGGTACCTTTTGAACTGTATTCTAGGATGTACCTGTGGGGTGAATCAGTGATTTCACTTAAAACTTGATGCCCCCAATACATAGGCTGTGCCAGTAGGCACTAATGTTGGACGTATCAACTGGGCAAAAAGACAGTGATAGATTCTGTTCAGCCTCTAGTCTCCTAGCAACTACATGAAATGCATATAGTTATGTGCAGCCTGACTTAATGGCATTTGCTGCAGCCAAGTAGTATGTCTTTCTTGCTCTGTCACAGAGTCTTTCAATATAAAGATAAAAAAAACCCCTTCCATATATATTTTAATATGACATATGTTGCTTCTCCTTCTTCTGGTCGTGGCTTATTTAGGAAGCAGGGGAAGCATCAACATCTTGAAGTAAAAAAACTGAAGGCAAAGTATCACTTCAGCTGAGGGCCAAAGTCAATGAGATGATCAACCCCACATCTAGAAGTCATGATCTTGCAAGGATTGTTCCAGCATGAGCTTTTTTTCATCTGCACATTTTGCAAATTACCTTGCTTTTCAGTATTTATATTGGTCATCGGGAGATAACCATGAACTTAATTTGCAAGTCTGATTGCTTAGGCTTAAGGAATTACATTGCTAGAGGGAAAGTGTGCATCACCTTATCATGTTGGGCTCAGCATTTTATCTAGTTTGGCCCTCAGTCACATGTAATTTGACTCTGCTGATAAGAGACTCACATCTAGTTCACCCTGACCTGGAATTAAAAGTGATTGGTTGCAGTGGAGCCTCTCTCTCTTTAAATGTACATAGGATGTGGTTATAAAAGCTTTGGAATAACCCCCCCCCCCAAAAAAAAGTGGAATAAAAATGACAACAGTTGATCATTTAACATTGCCATAAAACAGAACTTCTTGAAAACATTAGAGAGACCCTTGTATAACAAATGGTTTGTGTAACATAAAATCTGTACAACATAAAAAAATTCCAGAGATAGGGGAAATTTGCTTAACAGAATGGTCTATGGAGCGAATCCGTACAAAATAAAATGGTCGCAATTGGGCATTACTCCGTTTTCAATGCATTCCTATGGGAATTTTGTATAAAGGAAAATTTGCTTAACATAATTTCATTTGGAATGAATTAATTCCTTTATGCAAGGTAGGTGTGTGTGTGTTGTGTCGTTACAGTTGTGACCGACTCTTCGTGACCCCATGTCCATGGGGTTTTCCTGGCAGGAATACTGGAGTGGCTTGCCAGTTCCTACTCCGTTATACAAGGTACCGCTGTGTTTTCAAATCAAAATGATTTCATGTACTTCCTCCTCCCCCCTTTTCTTCTAGGATGTATGACAATTTTAAAACAGGAACCTTTGTGCTGTACAGAAGTACTGCCCGTGATTTTGAAGTCCACGTGCGTCAGTGGGATTGTGGCAGCCTGTATTACCCAGCATCCTGTAACTGTGGATATGTTGCTAGAG
This sequence comes from Phrynocephalus guinanensis, assembly GCA_037367245.1. Classification (NCBI taxonomy): domain Eukaryota; kingdom Metazoa; phylum Chordata; class Lepidosauria; order Squamata; family Agamidae; genus Phrynocephalus; species Phrynocephalus guinanensis. Next base: position 38,347,342 of record CM074742.1, read on the forward strand.
AAGGGGACGACATAATAGCCTTTGACATGTGCAGCGGCCAGCTGCATGACTCACAGCCACACTTATCGGTAAAGAGCAGAGATGCAGCAGACAACAATGTCAAGATCACTGAATCATATTTAGGAAGAAAAGTCACGGTGTGTATCATTTTTTTCCATTGACTGTACTGTTATTTAGCCCAAGAAGCATATCTGTGAGTTTTTTGCAGATACAGTACAAGGGCTACACTCAAACAAAAGACCGAATGATGGTTTATTATTTTGGGAATGGCTTGAGCCAGGTCATGCGTTCCTTCTTCCCTTACTCCTCTGGCATGGTTGCGGAAGCCTTCACTTAAACTGCTCAATCAAATTAAATAATTTCAAATAATTGAAATAAAGGTTTAAATAATTGCAGGATAATGTTACTGTATATCTGAACCCAGTTAAGAAAGTATGGTCAGCTTTTATTACTGCTTCACCAACGTACACCAACTCTGAATTACGAAGCTGTCTTCTTTCTAGAAAAATATAGTTCAAACATACTACAAGATAATAGTGAAGTGGAAGTGGACGCAAATGCTTCTGATGCCATCCTTGCAGCTGCAACAGACAAGGAAGGAGAAGTAGAGCATGCATGTGCCTGAGGCATATTCATGTACAAATAAGACATTGTTATTCAGTCATGGTTGCCTGTCCTTTACTTTCTAGCAGCAAAACTGCAAAAATTATTCCTCTCTCTTTCTATTGTAAAATGTTCTCTTCCCCCCACTTACCATTTTATGACTTGGCCATTTTAAAAGGGAAGGAATTCTGGCCAGGAAGTAAGCCATAATATTAAGCACATGAACTTATTTTGACTGATAATGGGAGGGTAGTTAAAGCAATCTTCACCTTGCACCAATTCCTGGCATTGATTTCTTTGTGTAGTGTTTTACTTCCTATTAGATGATCAGAAATAGGATCTTATTAAAGAGATACCACCTCAAATTAGTCTGAACAAGTAGATCTTTCAAAAGGCTCCTAAAGCCATCCATCTCCCCACCCCCCACCCCCACCCCAGTGTGATTGAGTCAATTCTGACTTAAGGCAATCCTTTTCAGGGTTTTCTAGATAGAGAATACTGTACTCAGAAGTGGTTTACCATTCGCTTCTTCTAGGGGGAACCCTGGGACTGTGCAGCTTGACCATGAGTAGACAGATTGGTTCTGCTTAGATGCACAGTGGGAAATTGAACTCTGAACATCTGGCTCTGTAGCCAGAAACTGAAACCACTTAAGTATCCAGCAAGCAAAACCATCTATCACTCTGGCACATTGTTATAACGACCAGAATCTTTTCATGAAATATGTTACATATATCACTCGTTCTCATTAAGTGATTTGGTAGTCTTTTGGAAGACACATGAGGTATCTCCTCTTGGACTGTTCTAGGGCTAAAGTAGATACTATATTAAGCAAAACATTGTATCTGTAAATTGAGGAGATCTGGACTGGGACCACACTGCAGGCAGCTTTCCCCACACTAGCTTTCTGCTGAATGTCCCCTCTTTGCTTCTCCAGAAACTGTCTTTGTAACAAATAACACCTTTGGGAAAGGAAGTAAGATCCTTAGCATCCTGGGACACTGAGGATTAAAAAGGGCAGATCATGCCTTTGGCCTTCTAAGGAAGCATGTTACCCATGGGGGGCACTGGCAGCTAGATCAGCAGGAGTGCCTACTTTCCCATTGAGGATGCTGCTTCTCCACTGAATTGATACTGTACTGGCTGCTTCTGGAATATCTCAACTCATTAGGACCAGATGTTCCTCCGACCTCGGGACCTTTGTCCTCCTAGGACAGTGTTGGTGAACCTATGGCACGGGTGCCAAAGGTGGCACTCAGAGCCCTTTCTGTGGGCACCTGACATCGCCCCTTCACAGCGACCTGCATTCAGGTTAAATTGCTGTATTGGCACTTTGCAAAAAATTAATGGGTTCTGAATCATAGTTTGGGCACTCGGTCTCTAAAAGGTTCACCATCACTGTCCTAGGAGGTTGCAGATAAAATAGCAGAGTCAGTCCATTAGAGAGATACTCACTACCCATGCTTTGATAGATGAAGTGACCTGGTGTGCATCAATCACCTATTTTTTGAGGAAACAAAGAAGACATACTTATTAAAAGAGTAGATTTCCTTAGAAACTGAATGCCTTAAACTCACTTTCGATGTATCTTCCTATTAACCGTTTGACACCCTTTTGTTCGTAGATCGCCTTTTCTTCCGGAGCTTTCATTCGAGCTGATGTGAGTGAGTGGGGAATGAGTCTAACTCTCAGAGCTCCCAGTTCAGATTATAAGCATACATTGGGACTTTGTGGGACATTCGATGGCATTGCGGAGAATGATTATCATGATGTGGACGGAGCCGAAATCGTGAGAGAAACTGATGCATATTTGTCTTTTATTAGCAAATGGAGGTAATAATTACTTTACCAGGCTTGTCAATGTGCCGCACCTTTAAAATCATACCTTATTAGCAGAATATTAACTGTAGATGTCAATTCTTCCATTTACGTTGCTGTTCTGTGTAGGTTTACTCAAAAGTAAGGCCCACAGAGTTGCACAGGAGTTTCTCACATGCTGGTGGGTGGAGGACTGCAGGCCTAATCAATAAAGCTCAAACAGTGACATTAGGCAAGTTACTGCTTTCAACATGACCTACTGGAAAGGGGCTTCTTGTGAGGGAAAAAAAGCAAAATGAAAACAGTAAATCACAGCAACGCTGAGGAAACTGTTAATACATTTTCAGTTTAATACCCAAACAGATTGTGCTTCAGAGAGGAGAATTCAGCTTATCTTATATAGTGGACCCTCGTATAACAAATGGTTTGTATAACATAAAATGTGTACAACATAAAAATTCTGGAGATAGGGGAAATTTGCTTAACAGATTCGCCTATGGGCCAAATCCATACATCATTACTCTGTTTTCAATGCATTCCTATGGGAAATTTGTATCAAAGAAAATTTGCTTAACATAATTTCATTTGGAATGAATTAATTCCTTTATACAAGGTACCACTGTACCTGGATTTGAAATATTATTGTACAAAAATGCCCTTGCTCCTTGCACCGAAAGTAAATTATGAAATAACTAAAAGTGGATAGGATGAAAGCATGGAAATATTAGCTTTTAGAGTACAACTCCTAGAATCTTTTAAAAAGTAACTTTTCTAAACTCAGAATACCAAATGGCACAACAGAACTTGAAAGAGAATAACAATACAATGCTTGCACTAACATATTTATCTATTTTCAATTGTTTTCCTTATTTGTATATTAATGTTTGTTGCTTAATGCTTAGTGCCTTAGCTACATATCATGGGGCTGCCCTTGGAAAATGTTCAGAAACTCCAAAGGGTCCAAAATGTACCACAGCCAGATTGTAAAGTAAGGCTGGTTACAGAGTACAGTACATATATTTCCCCTGTTATAGCAGCTCCACTGGCTGCCGATCTGCACAATTCAAAGTGCTGGTTTCAACCTACAACATTCTAAATGACTCAAGTCCAAGCTATCTACACCCATCATCTTCCTCTCCCAGTCTTTCATATAATCAGGGGAGGCCTTTCACTCATTCCCCCCACCCTCACTGGTACACATGGTGGGTGAATGGGAGAGGACCTTTCCGTTGCTTCTCCCCAACTCTGGAACTCGTTCCCATAGGAAGTCAGCCTGGCCCCATCCCTGCTGTTCTTCCTCAGGCAGGCAGAGACATTTCTCTTCAGCAAGGCTATTCCTGAATGACTTATGATTTGAGAGGGATTTTAAATGGATTGTTGTGCTTTGTTGTTTAAAATTTTAATATGCTTGTTTAATCCTTTAAAATATTTATATACAGTACTTATTGTTTTTAGCTTTTAAAGACTGTTTTAATGATATAAGCCACCTTGGGTCCTTTTGGTGAGAAAGGCAGGACAGAAATATTTTAAATAATAAATAAATAAATAATCCATCTGATCTTTTAGCTTCTGTCTCCAAAATAAGAAGATATAGGGTTTTCATGTTCCAGGATACATATTCTGAAAGCTAAATCCATCTCTACAATATAGCATTTGGAGACACAGCATGTAATGCAAAGGAATGGTGGACTCTTGCCTATTTACTTCTGTATAACAAACAAATTGCTTCAAGTTAAGAAATCGCTGCGAACACTATCTGTTCCATACAGAATCACTTGACTCAGGGCAGTAGATAACACAATGGCTTTTACTCTGAGGCAACTTTCCTTCAAAACTCATATTGTTGGCATGTCTATGAAAGAGGAGTTTGGTCAATATCTTTCTACTAGTTACAAAGCCTTGTAACTAGCTGGAAGTTGGCTTGCCACTTTTACCAGTCAGCTGCAAAGTCGGCAGCTCGGCAGCTCGAATCCCAGGTGCCATGCAGCGGAGTGAGTTCCCGCTGTTGACCCCAGCTCCTGCCAACCTAGCAGTTGGAAAGCATGTAATATGCAAGTAGACAAATAGGTACTGCTGTAAAAAGCAGGAAGGTAAAACAGTGTTTCTGTGCAGCCATGCTGGCCATGTGGTCATGGACTTGCACAACATTGGCTCTTCGGCTTGAACACAGAGATGAGCACCGCCGCTAGAGTCGGGCACGAATAGCACACATGTGAGGGGAACCTTTACCTTATTTCCGTGTCAAAGATTTAAGCGACATTTTAATTTTGAGAAAGTCTTGAAAAAGGCTAATGGCCAGGGGATTCTGGGGAAAGCTAATTCATAAAAGTAGGCTCTCTAGGTTCTGTGGGCTTTAAAAAAATAGGCACAGCAGCATTTCTCCTCTTTCTTCTTAGTATGTGCCTATTGCATCTTTGAGGAGCAGCTATTGTGAGTTTTTTGCTGTTACAGTATTTTTCTTTGACAGGATTTCACCAGGAGAGAGCCTCTTTGACAAAATCCCAGCTCCTTCAACCTCGGCCAAGGAAACACATTTCTGCCATTGCACCACGCCAGATGTGGTAACAAATCAGCCAATAAATAGGCTGAAGTCTGTTTCCAAGGCAGGATTCATGTTGCCTTGCAAAAGAAGTGAACATAATGCATGGCCACCTTCTTTGATCCCAGGGCTGGATGTTACTGCTGAGTATATGAGCTCAGTCGATCATATCAGGGGCTTAAGGAAGCGTGCAGCCGTACTCAAAGAAGCTTCCTCTGCTTTTGCCTCCAGAGAAGCACTTTCTCTCAATCAAACGGCTCTTCAAACATCATCCTCCGGGGACCTAGTTATATTTCCAAATTCAAAGGCAGGCATTACAGCAGATAAGCAACCTCTCGGGAGCTTGGAAGCCGACAGATCTGCTGACATTTATGACAGCCAGGAGCTCCACAGGAGGCATCCTGTCAGAAAGCGTCCAAAGCGCCAGCATTATTATGAGTACCTCTCCGTATTTCCTGCCCAGAGCCTGAGCCAAACAGATCTGGATGGGCTTAGCTATTTCTTTCCAGAGGATCACACAGCCGACACCCACCAAGAAGTCCTTTCTTCGTGGCCCACACCTTCTGGCCTCACCGAGTCTGATGCTCTGGCTTTCTGTCAAGAGGCCATTGCCAATTCCAGCCTAGCTAGGACGTGCAAAGCTCTCCTTGGCCGCCGGATAGAGGACACCGTAATTATTTGTGTCAAAGATCTACAGTTGAAGGATGATATCAGCTGGGCAAAGACCAGCCTGGCTCTGCTGGAAAACGAATGTGAAAGGAGAGTTTGGGAGGAAGGTGATGCTCACACCCAAGGAAGGGAAGGATTAATGGAAGAACTGCTCTTAACATTGAAGTGCCCCAACCTCTGCAGCCGGAGGGGTCGTTGCGTCGAATGGGGTTGTGCTTGTTTTCAAGGCTTCACCTCTTATGACTGCAGCGTGTCATCTGGTGAGTCAGGCTACACTATTATCTCCTTCCTCACGCTTTTGGCAAACGTGCCCCACAGTGAGCCTTCTTGTTACCCAGTCACTCTGTATTAGCTTCAAGCACTCTGTTGTATTTTCTCATCGGCAACTGTGCTATCTCCTCAAGGTAAGTCATATATGTTCGATTTTTCTTGCACTGGCTTTAACTCCCTGCTCAATGGATCTCCAGTAATACCTACTATTCCACTCTCTGGCCAAAATAGCAGACTGGCTATTGGCCATGAGGTATGTGTACATGTGCGTTTGGGAGCTCTGTCTTGAAAAGGTGTGTTTTGTCAAGTTCTGCTCAGTATAGCTTAGAGAACATTTGCCACTTGGAAATAAGCAGAAGATATTTCCTTTGGAAACAAGGTATTTCCTTTCTTTGGAAATAGATTACTTCATTCTCTTTTTATTTCAGTCATGCAAGATAATAAACTTTTTAATTGTACTCCTAGGTAAGTAGTTTTAGGATTGCATGGGTGGTTTGCATGAGTATGATCCAAACAGATTGACAAAGCTGTTTGGATGAGCAGCGAAACATTTCAATCTCTCAAGAAAAAGAAGTCCAGCTGCCATGACTCAACTTCCAGATCCATGAGTGGCTTGAAAGAATCTTGGTGCTTGTATGAACCATACTTCTGAGAATAGCCTACAAGAAAGAAATAAACCTATTTCAGGAGCACAGCAATTCACTTTGTAGGTAGATATTCTCAAGGTTGCATACCAAGGGCTCTCCACATAAAGTAAGTAAAGACAAAAGTATTATAGCCAATAACTATTCTGGGATCTGTTTTTCTACATCTAGAGAAATTGTTTACATAAGTTAATATTCATTTATGTTATGTCCCACCTGCAGGTCAAAGTGCTGCAATTTAGAAAGACGCTCAGCCTGTACTGACAAAAATTAAACCTTCCTTGAATGTAAATGAATGCAAATTCCTCACTGCCTTTGCAGACAATTTCATGGTCCAGAAGGTGGAGGAGGTGACAAGAAGAACAGCTATTTTAGATATGATCTTAACCAATAGGGAGGATCTTGTAAATGTTGTAGTGGAATCTTTAGGTAGAAGTGACCATGCTTTTTTGAAATTTGTTATACAGTGGGAAAGGGAGGCTAAGTATAGCCAGACAAGTATGCTAGACTTTAAGAAAGCTAATTTTTGTAAACATAGGGAATTTTTGGCTGTAATTCCATGGATCAAGGCATTGTAAGAGAAGGGAATCCAAGATGGATGGGAATTCCTTAAAAGTGAGATATTAAAGGCACAATCTAAAACAGTTCCAACAACAAGAAAAAAAAGAGAGATGTCCAAGGAAATCGCATTGGTTGAATAAAGAACTTTCAATACAGCTAAATATTAAAAAAATGTACAGGAAATGGAAAAGTGGGGAAAGCATCAAAGAGGAATATAAGCAAATAGCCAGTATATGCAGGAGGTGGTAAGAAAAGCTAAAGCACAGAATGAATTTAGACTTGCCAGAGAGATTAAAGATAGTAAAAAGATTTTAAAATTATGTCCTCAGCAAAAGGAAAAATAAGGAAATGATAGGGTCTCTGCGTGGAGATGATAGCCAGTTACTAACAGGAGACAAGGAAAAAGCAGAACTACTCCACACCTTCTTTGAGTAAAAAAGGGGGAAAGGAGTTCAGTTGGGTCGAAGACCAAATGAGGTAGGGTGGAAATTGCAGCATAAAATAAAATAGGAAGGTAGTACAGGAACAACTGGAAACACTAAATGAACTTAAGTCTCTAGGGCCAGATGAATTACCACCCAAGGATATTAAAAGAACTGGCAGAAGTAATTTCAGAACCATTGGCAATAATATTTGAGAAGTCCTGGAGAACAGTGGAAGTTCCCATAGATTGGAGGAAGGCAAATGTTGTCCTCATCTTCAAAAAAAAGGGGGGGGGAAGAGAACCCATTTTTTTTGCCTAGTCACCTTGATATCTATTCCTGGAAAGATTCTATAACAGATTATAAAGCAGACAGCCTTTAATTATTTAACAAGCAATGCTGTCCTTACTAGAAGTCAACTCGGGTTTCTCAAAAACAAGTCATGCCAGACTAATTTGATCTCTTTCTTTGATAGAGTTACAGTCCTGGTGGAAGAGGGGAATGCTGTGGATGTTGTTTATCTTGATTTCACTAAGGCCTTCGATAAGGTTCCCCATAACAAACTTGCAAAGAAGTTAGTAGAATGTGAGATAGATAATGGTACTCTTAGGTGGATTTGTAATTGGGTGGCTGATCATATGCAAAGGGTGATCGTAAATGGCTTCTCCTCAGCATGGAGAGGGTTGACCAGTGGGGTGTTCTGTTCTGGGTCTGATGCTATTCAACATATTTATTAATGACTTGGATGAAGGAATAGAGAGTAGACTGATTAAATTTGCAGATGATACCAAATTTGAAGGGGTGGTTAATTCCCTAGAGGATAGGATGAAAATCCAAAATGACCTTGACAGATTAGAGTGCTGGGCCAAAGCAAACAGAATGAGTTTCAACAGACAGAAATGTAGGGTCCTGCATCTAGGCAGAAAATTTGAATTGCGTAGATATAGGATGGGAAACTCCTGGCTGGAGAATAGAACCTGTGAAAGGGATCTGGGAGTCTTGGTGGACCACAAATTGAACATGAGTCAGCAGTGTGTCACAGTGGCCAAGAAAGCCAATGCAATTCTTGGTTGCATCAACAGTAGCATAGTTTCTAGAGCAAGGGAGGTGATAGTACCACTCTCTTCTTCTCTGGTCGGTACCTGCAGTACTGTGTACAGGTCTGTACTCCTCAATTTAAAAAGGATGTTGACAACCTTGAGTGGGTCCAAAGGAGGGTGACCAGAATGGTTAAAGGTCTGGAACATATGTCTTACACTTACGAGGAGCAGCTTAATGATCTGGGAATGTTTAGTCTTACACAGAGAAGGCTGAGAGGAGACATGGTAGCCATGTTTAAATATCTGATTCTGAAAGGATGTCATATCAAAGAGGGGGCAGGCTTGTTTTCCATGGTTTTAGAGACTAGGACTCGTAACAATAGTTTCAAATTACATGAAAAGGGATTCCATTTGTTAGGAATACTTCATGTTAGGTAAAGAAAACAAGTTTATTGAGACCATAAGTGTAGCCTTAAAATGGGGTTGAGGGAAGAAAGGGCTCCTAATCTGTCTTATTCTGCAGTATCTGCTTGGGCAAGTCAGCCAAATGAACTGGGGCAAAAAGCTCACTAAGGGCCTTTTCACACGACCCCTCAGATCCGCTGGTCCCTTAAATTCGGACCAGCGATCTTGAGGGTTCCTTGCTGTTCCTCCGTCCCCACCCCCTCCGCACTTCCTTGTTCTGTCTGCGGGAGGGGAGGGAGGGGGAAAAAGCCTTAGACACGGACAGAAGAAGAAACCCTTACCTCCCGTGTGTGGAAGCTTGCTCCGAGCCCCGGTTTTACTTCCTGGTTGCTCTTAAAGGGGCGGAGGCGAAAGAAAAACAACAAAAAGAAGCAAGGAGAGCTCAGGCACTCTCCGCATCAAATATTTTTCACCTCCCAAAAGCAAGTACAAGAAAGTGCAGCTGGGTCGCGCTTAGGTGGGCGGGGTCGCACTTAATTGTCTGCAAACTCTGGACCTGGTGGGAAAACATTTTTAAGGTCCGGAGCTTGCAGCCCTTTGCCGCGGAGCTTAGGGGTCGTGTATAAACGCCCTAAAGCAGCTTTCACAGGGGGTCCCCCAGTGAAGGTGAAAAACATACTAAGCACTAGGTAAGCATGAAAAAAAATTCTTCCCAGCCTCCAAGGGTGACCAGGATATCCCTGTGGCACTAAGACTGTAAAAGAGTGTCTAGGAGGTGGTTAGTATTGCCTGCCATGTGTTAAAAGAAGCAAACACAAAGATGTCCATCCTTATCTAGGGCCACCTTGGGAGGGGGAGGGAATCCTGTGGGGTGCAGCACCTAGTGAGATTTGGCTCCACCACAGATTTGCAGCCAAATGTGGATGTTTCCTTCTCTCCAGGGGGCCCTGAGGCAACAACTGCCTCATTGTAACAGTGCTACCTCCACAACCTGCCCCACTCCGATAAGCTGTTAGGGAGTCCATTTCTCTTGGTTGCTGTTCCCCAAGCCTTTATATTGACTCAATGTAGTTCATTCTCTGATTTCTTTTTTTCAAAGATCAGGTTCCAGAAATTATAGAGCTGGATAATGGAGGATTGTGTGATGTCCGGCATTATGACTGCACAACTATAAGAATCTTCGGCCATGGATTCATAGAGTCGCCTAGCCTAAGATGTGAAATTAACAAGTTACAGGTGATTTATTTCATGTAGTAAAACTGACAATGAATCTTCACGAGAGCTAAAGTTTTCAGAGCATGAACTTCCTTTAAGCCACAATGGATCCCCCTGTTATTAGCCTAGATGTCCTTCTGGCAGAGTGGGGGGGGGGGAGGTCAGTACAGAGGGTAAAGCCCATGATGAGCTGATGAGGCTTTTGGCTATGATCAGATTTTGGTGATGAATGAGAACCTCATTTTTCAGGGCTCTCACTCGTGTGGAGGGCCTTCATGTACACAAGAGACTTTCTACTTCTCATGTGATCAAAGTAGGTGAAGAGTGGGCAGGGCTAGCAAATCCTCCCATACACACATGCACACACAAGTGCCTACATAATTCTTCTTTAGAATTAATGAAAAGGGCTTTTAAAACCCATAAGCATTTGAAAATCTGGGTTGCGAAACTGAACTTGGATTGGCCACCAGGTTGAATCGATGGGTGAAGACAATAGGGCATGGCAGTGGTCAGCAAGAATTAAGGATAACAATGAGCTGCAGTCCAACAACATCTGGGGAAGTGAACGTTTCTAACTAGAGATGGGCACAATCCATGGTTTGGTGCTTCGGTGCGGTTTGGCAGAATGGACCCAAAAGTTTGGCATGGGTTCCCCACATTCCCTGCCCTGCCTTCCTCCTGCGGGTACCCATTCAGAGAAGGAGGTGGGGCAGTGGAGCCCAGGGTGCTGCCTCTGACTGGGCACTTGCAGGAAGCGTCAGAGTGGGAATGCAGAGCATCTGCACAACATCTGTGGTTCTGACCCATGAAACTGCACCAAAGCACTGAAGTGTAGATTGTGCCCATCTTTATTCCCAATTCTACCTCCTGCAATATCAGCTCAAAGCAGTGAATATTTGGACTTCAGTTACAGGAGGGTAAACTCTGGAGGTCAGTCATAGGTTCTTATACTGTCGGTGTCAGATACTCCTCAATTTGGGGGTGAACACATGAGTAAGCTGTAGCTATTCTTAAAGTGACCTACCAATGTATGCCTCTGTGAAGAGGCATAATATTAGGGATCCATGATATGGTTTATACCATGTACTACTCTATTACCAGTTTCCTATAAAGGCGACAAATCCTAATTACAGGAGGAATTTTGTTAGACAGAAAGCAGTTTTTCAAGCTGGAGCTTTCCAAGAGACTGGATTAATTGCCCCATCTTCAAAGCCTGAAGTAGTCAAGCTGAAACTAATGTGTGCCCTATGAATCTGAACAAAAGATATGGTGTGGCATAGTTTTGATCCCTTATGTATAAGAAATTCTATTTTCACTTCTATCAGATAGAAAGCATTTTCTGTTTCCGGCTTTTCTTTTTCCCGGCTAATCCTAGCAGGCTCCTGAGCTGAGGTTAGTTGGACAGGTGATACGACAACCCAGGCTATGGATTTTCTTTGAGCGCAACATGGATCCTCTCATCTGCAAGTCAGTTTGGAATGAGAAAGTCAACAGCACATTTACACTCCATTAAGTTAAAAGCCTGCTCCATCAAACTCCTAGTGAGACAATTATTGGGAGTTCACTTATCGCAGTTTGAACTGTCTCAGCCCTCACTCATCACAAAGGGTTCTGTTTTGTTATAACAGATGATTCCAGGCTTCCAAAAGAAGTGGCGGAAGAGTAGTTACTGTTATCTTTTTATTGAGCAAACATGAATTACATGTAGCCCCTGCTTTAGATCAGAGAGGCAGCTAGTTTTACATACATACACACACACACACAAAAACACGCACAATCTGAAAGGGAGAACAACTACTGTGTTGCCTTTCTCACAGGCACATAGCCTCACGTCTTTATGTTCACTGATAATACAATCTAATCTAATTAAGATAGCTCTCTGGTGTGTATTTTCTTTTCCAATGTAAGCCCCATTGAACACAGTGGGGCTTGTTTCTGAGTAAATATGCATAAGATTGTGTGGAGTCTCACTTTGTACCCACCATCTTACCAAAGGAAGACTGGACTGTTTTCCCTCAACAACCCTGGCGACATATTGTCCCTCCCCCTCTCACACACAATTTTCTTCCTTTTGTGTTTTTGATACTGGCTTCACAGCCATCCTGAAGAAGAGTCAGAAAATGTTTCTCATCATTTTCTGACATTCCAGTTGGCCTTACGAAGGTGATAGAAAGTAAAACCACTGTCATTCCACCCAGGACATTATAAATAGTTAATTGAAAAGTGGGGCATGGTGACCCTGTTTTTTCTTGTTGTTGTTGTTGTTTTGCTGTTGTTGTTTAGTGCTTTGGAATGTAAGCTGTTCCTCAGGCAAGGAACATGAAAACGATTTCAGAGTGAACTGTTTATATTAGTATGTGAGGGGGTGAGGGAAGCAGGGGATGGGAGAAGGAGGCATCTTTTCCCTAGATGTGACAGCCCTGAGATCAGTGACTGTTTTCTCCTTCTTCTTCTGAAGTAGGTTTCCCTGTACCAACTGCACACACAACCAAGCACACATCTCCTCCGTTTGATAGTCTATTGCAGTGTTGGCGAACCTATGGCATGGGTGCCAAAGGTGGCACTCGGAACCCTTTCTGTGGGCACCCGACATCGCCCCTTCACAGCCACCTGTATACAGGTTAAATTAGTGTATTGGCACTTTGCAAAGAAATTAGTGGGTTTTGAATTGCAGTTTGGGCACTCGGTCTCCAAAAGGTTCGCCATCACTGGTCTATTGTCTTTTTTTGGTCTTTGATTGTATTTTTGCTTGCAAGACAAATAGTAGCGGACTGGTGGGCAAGCTAGTGGAGGATATTGGTTCCAGGTTGGATGGGGTTATCCTCCCAGTTTGGCAATGGCTGCTGCTGATGATTTTTCAAGTCATAATATATTATTTGGCCCCCAACTTAATCATGTACCAGTATGCCACAATGTTTTTCCCCATTTTATACATCAGAGCTAATATAACTCAGGGCACTAAAATTGTATTGTGTTGATGCATATGACTCAATAAGGCTTTTTTTTGTCCTTTAATCCAGTACAGTGATAACACATGGGTGCTTGGGGAATCTGCTTTTGTCCCTGCTGCCTTCCATAACAGGAGGACTGTAGATTGCCAACTTCCTACAGAAGGACTTCAGCCTGATGCTGTAGATCTGGTGGGTGACCAACCCATTGCTAGGTGGCAAATCAAGGTATTCTTTCTGTTCACATTTATTTTGAAAAAAATTATCAAGAGGCTTCTTTGTGTAATATGACATTTGTCCCAGATTTACCAGTACTGAATTGTAGAGACACCCCAAGAAAAAATACATTGAATTACAAAATTATTTAAAAGCATAAATCAGTGGGTATAAAAATGTAATAAATACATAAATAAATACATAAATAATATGGGGGAGGTTGTGCTTCCAATATTTATTTTGAAAATCTTAACACATTTTCTTCTGACATAAAAGCAAGAAAAATAACAACAGGCTTCTCAGTAATATATTTTAAGGGTTTTCTCTTGTTTGGCTGTTTTTCCAATAGCTTGGCTGGAATCCTACTGATTTTTATGCAAGTATAAGTGCAATGGCATGAATTACACTGGCAAATTGCTACTAGTTAGCAGGCCACCACTTGTATCACTTACTGCTTGTATCATTTACACAATTAGCAGAAAATAAAGGATTCAATTGGTGATTTGTCAACTAGTGGCAATTTGCTCTTCATGCCATTACACTTCTTTCAATGTAGCTAACCAAGATGATTCTGGCCATTATGTTTATTTGATTTATTTATTTAAAATATTTTTATCCCGTCTCTCTCCTTTCTGCTTTGCTTTTTTAAATAAGTATGGAAACTGCACTTAACGACAATCTATAGATATTGAAATATTTTATCTGAAAGTTAGTAAATCTCATGGTCTGCTAGTTTCATATTTTCTAAAATGTGCATGACCCAAACCATTCCGGCAAGGATAAGGCACATCTTGGTAAATCTTATGATAAGGATAAGGCACCATGGTAAATCCAGCTCATAAGTTTTCACTGTTACTTTTAATCTTTTGGCTATTGTCTTCTATCATGATCTGTGGTTGGAGATAAAAGCATATTTGGAGAAACAGTTGTATGGAAATATACTCTAGGCTTTTTTAGGAAGCTGCTGGAAGGAACTACAGTAATCAGCACTTGACACTGTGGCTCTAAGATTTACTCTGCAGTAGACATGCTTCGAGCTTAGAATTTTTACTTTTGTGTACTGCAGCTCCCAGCCAGCATGTCTTGGGAAATTCTGGGAGCTCCTAGATTGGTTCAAAAAAGCAATATTTTAAAGCTCTGGGCATGTATTTAATTTAACTGGGCTTTGTATACATGATGGTAAGATGTCCCAAATGGTAACCAGGAGACCAGGTCTTGCCCAATTAATTTTGTTCCTTCCTTGTGCACTTTGCTTTATCTACTGCTGAAATAATGGACCCTCCAGCAGTGTTGTATAGTTGCATGCTCCAAGTCCTGTTTCAGATGGCTGTATCATTCACAGAATTGTTGCTGTATGTCTCAACAGATTTCGAATGATGGATTAATTTATAGCATCCCAAAAACAGTGGCTTTATTTGATAGTGTTTGTCAGACATGTGACCCACAGTCAAATGGATTGTGTAGGTTGAAGGCAAGTATATCTTCATTTTGTATTCGAAGTTTGCAACGTTGGTTGCAATGGAAAATAAAATTAGTAAATGTACAGTATTAGCTATTTAGGTTTTGGTAAGTTAGTTTGAGCACCACTGCCTCCCATCAAGTGGCTGGTGATAGAGAGACCCTTCTCAGTCAAGGTTTCCTTGAAGTCAAGCTTTCCAGAGCTGCAGGGATTGCATTTTATTAATGTAGGGGAGTGGGGCACAAGAAAGGGTTCGGCACTGGTGGCACACCACCCTCACCAGATTGCTGGCAGGCTCCGTTAACTGCATTAGCCCATGTCCAGTCCAGTCTTTGCCTAAACCTGCCTTTTTTATTGGGTTCAGGCCCCTTTCAATCTGTTGGTAGTCTTGGGTCTTCAGCACAACCTGGAGCCATCCATGCTTTTTGGGGAGGGTTCATAGTGTTGGCCATTCATGGTCCTGGCCTCCCCAGTACCTCTTGTTTCTGTCTCTGGTGTTCCTCTTGATACTTGAACCTCCAGCACCTCCACTGATTTGGGGTGGATACACATGTATTATTGCACACATATTCATGGATGACTAAAGGAAGAATGCATTTATATATGAATGAAATAATAGGGTTGTTTTTTTTAGGAAATTGCACATAGTAGGAAAAATCCTGCTGGGTAGAGTCTGCCTATGCAGAGGGAATAATGTCACCAGTGGCAGCAGATAACCACTGACTAAAGGTTTCCTTTAGTGATTTCAAAGCGCACGTTGTTTTGTCACACTTCATGTGAGTGATATAGTCCCAGAATTTGCAAAAGGAAGGCTTGAGACCTGTAAAATCTAGAACGGGTAGAGAAATGTGAGAGTAGTAATGAAGCAAATGTTCAGAGAGTTTTTGTGTCACATGTAAACATGTTCTGAAATACAGGAAAAATATGCCCCAGAGACTTAATAATTTTTTTCCATTCACAGGAGAATGCATGTAACATAGATGGATTTTGTTATGGTGAAGGTGACACAAATCCTTCCAGCTCTTGTTTAGTCTGCAAGCCTGACATATCCACATCAACTTGGTCAGTTTCTGAAAGTAAGTCCCCATATGTTACAAAGGCCTCCTAGTCAAATTCGTGTATATAACACATGATTAATTTTGCAGAATGTGTACATCAGACACATTTTCTCTCTGTGTACACAAATGCTTACAGTGTAGATATCATAAACTGGTAATGCATCCCCAAACCGTTGAGGACCTTGAATACAAATAACATGTTGTCATTCGTATGTGAGTCAATTATTTCTTCACTGGGTAAATTCCTGAGTGTTTGAAGCAGCATATGAACTGTGGCTTGTGTCTTTGTGGCACAGCACAGGTGGAAGGCACAGCTGCCAGTAGTGGACAAAACCAGGATGGCAAGCGGTGCCAGAGCTAAAGTGGCTATAGGTGGACACATGCACAGATGACATTGAAACACAGAGAGATGCATGTGTGCACACATAACACACATGCATGCAGGCATGCACTAACACAAGCAAGGAAGCACATACCACTGGAGAAAAGAAGACAGGCTGAAGCATTTTGAGCTTGTGGGAGTACAATGATCCATTTAGCCTTATATAACAGCCTCCACTGAGCACATCTCTCCGAAGCAATTTATGACTTGCTAGCCTGTGCAGGAGAAATGTGGTGAAACTTGGAGTGAAATTCACTCTCTAACCATTGCTTCTCTGGCATTAGAGGATTGGGCTTCTAACTCTTTGCACCTGTATGAGGAACATTAGTAATGGGCTCATTATTTTCAGATAGATTTGCTGTGTGATGAAATTGCTGAGATGGGAACATTTGTTGAGTGTCTAGTGTACTTCACTTACTCGAATGGATTGTTTACATTTATGCCATTATGTAACACAATTGCATTTATGGTCCATTTGTTTGTCCCAGAACAGAACCCATGCTTCTTTATGAAATAAGACCTCATGGGTGATAAAAGTAGGAAAGAAAGAACACCATGTATGTAATTTAACTGTGGCTAATAGTCAGAAACTGGAAAAGTGGCTTCCCTTCTCGCCGCTAAGATCTCAATTAAACTATTTGTTTTGTTATTTGCTTGGAATTTTAAACCTGGCTATTTCAAAATGCCGGCTACTACATTTTATTAGTGTATATAATTGGCTTGTGATGGGAGGGGTGAAATTACCTCCTCCACTGGACAAATGGATGTAATATAGATGGGTGGTATAATGTTATGCACTTAGTGTATTGAGAATCTGTGTTGGCCTGGCTGATCTGAAGATCTAAATACACAATGCCAAAGTATGCCCTAGAGTTGACACTCACATTGGCATGCATGGTTCATTATTAGTTTAGTTAGGTATTCTTGAAGCAAAAGCATGAGGATAGCCATGGTCAGGAGCCCTTCCGTACAGCTATTGGTGGTCGGTAATGTCACATTCATTATGGCTTTCACATCGTAGTCTGAAGATGTTGGAGATCTTTGTTGGATCGTTGGTTGCAGATGATTTTTCGTTGCTTTAATGAGAGAGACACCTCTTGTGTTACTATATGAAAAAAACTATTTATTTAACTAGAAGGGAAAGGTACACGGGAGGTTTCTAACTATAACTATTCTAAAAGCCATCTTTTAAGCCAGAAACATGCTTCTCTTTTCTAAGAATACAAGGCACTAACTAGACTTCTACCAGAACATTCCAAGTGGTGTGATCTCAACAACCAATCAGCTTCACTCTTCACATTAAATCCAGCCCATAATACTCTACATTCACATTAACTCGGTAATGGCTGAAATGTAAATATTGCCAAATATTCCAACAGAAGAGGACACATTGCTCCATGATAAGAAGGTTGCCCAAGGTTGAGAACCACAGGTTAGGCAAGGGTCATTGGGGTAGGGGTAGAAAACAACGGGAACATTTTCCTGGCTGTAGTCCTTTTTAAAATTTCACGCATTGCCACCCCTTCTTTCAGACAACCAGCCACCTGTATTCCAAAACATGCAAGGGAAACTGCTGGCATTTTATGGAGAGGATTTTGTGTATCAGCTCACAGCCATGGATCCAGAAGGTTCTGCCGTCGCTTTCTTGTTGAATTCAGGGCCCCCGGGTGCCAGTCTCTCTCCTGCTGGGCTCCTTGTCTGGAATGCACTGTCCAAAATTACTCAGAAATTTGCTTTTTCTGTAACAGATGACTGCAATGCTGAAACTGCAGTAACAATAGAGGTACTGATTATTAGTCAAATAGTTAACATTATTGCAATAATAGGATAACACCTTTTCAAAGTAGCAATTTTAGTTCATGAGTAAATAACCTCTTCTTTATTGGGTGTTTTTTGTAGGTTAATGTGAAACCATGTGAATGCTTAAATGGTGGGTCTTGTGTGGCAGATACCAATTTCCCCTCTGGAAAAGGAAAGTTTCTGTGTGTCTGCCTGCCAGGATTTGAAGGTGACTTTTCTTAAGTGAACACTGATCATAGCTCATCTAGCCACAGTGGCCTTGGCAGATATTTTGATGTGATAACTAGCTTTCATTGTGAAGGCTCACCTGGGTGGCAGAGTGAATGGTTATTCACTGAATTTACATAAGACTAATCCTATTACATGTATGATTTCAGGATGCAGTTACTGTGCTATTTATTGAAACAAAATAAATGCATGGGTTGCTAATTTGCATTTTCATGTCCTCCTCCCCAGGGTTGTTATAACTGGTGAGCAAAGGGGCAAAGTTTGGCATTAAGCTATTGTGGTTTGTAGAATAGAGAGGAAGTTAGCAGATTACAAATAATAATAAAGGTTCTAAAAATGCAATTCTAGACATGTCAGCCCTATTCAATTTTCTTAATGACCAGATAGTCTGGAGGTTCTACCTACCATGGACTAGAAAGAGTTTCATTCACCGCTTCTCGGCCTTTTGGCTAAGATCAAGTGTAGTATTCACCGTTGTTGTTGTTAAGTTGCCATATATTTGTGGCACTTTGTTTGTATGAGATATATAGAGAGACAACGTCTCAAGATGTACAAAGGTCAAATGTATTCTTTAGTCTTGTCATTAAAAAGCTGTAGCTCTATACGTTTCGGCAAAGCCTTTGTGAGCGCTCTTTATTTTTTTTATCTGTGTCAGCTCCAATTCAGTAAATGTTTTCCTGCTTAGATTCCTTACTGAATTGGAGCTGATACAGACCAAAAAATAAAGAGAGCTTGCTTCTGACGAAAGCTTTGCCGAAATGCGTAGAGCTTGAGCTTTTTAACGACAAGAATAAATGATACATTTGATCTTTGTACATCTTGAGATGTCATCTCTCTATATATCTCAGATTACAATGGATGAACCAGTTCCTTTGTTTTGTGGTGATGCTGCATGTATGGCTTGGGACAACGCTTTGTTTGTATGGCCTGCTCAAATCCTGAAAATGTTGTGGTGTGACTGAATGGCCTCGTGGCGCAGTGGTTAAATGCCTGTACTGCAGGTAAAACTGTGCTCATGACCTGGGGTTCAATCCCAGGTAGCAGGCTCAAGGTTCACTCAGCCTTCCATCCTTCCGAGGTCGGTAAAATGAGTACCCAGCTTGCTGGGGGGTCAATGTGTAGCCTGCACACTGTAATTAAAATTGTAAACCGCCCAGAGACTACTTAAAGTGGTATGGGGCGGTATATAAGCAGAACACTTTGCTTTGCTTTGCTTTGCTTTTTATTTATGTTTAGGTAGACTTTGCCAAGAAGATACTGATCAGTGCAAAACCCATCCCTGTTTTCCTGGAGTGGTTTGTTTCAACACTATTGATGCCTATTATTGTGGTCCATGTCCAGAAGGCTTGTATGGAGATGGGAAAATATGCTATGGTAAAAACTGTTTTTTTTTAAAAAAATAATATGTTATTTATTAGTTTTCCTTCCAAATTTCATAGCTGGAGTAGGTTTACTAAAATTCACTACAGCAACAGCATTACACCACTTGCATTGTGTTTATAATAGGGTTTGCTTTTTTGCCTTAAGCACTTTCCACATCTGTTTTTCTTTGTGTTCCTTTGTATACACATGGAAGATGAAGGACTTTTGTGGCCACACTTGAATGGCATGGTGACTGTTAAGCCCAAAATAAAATACAAATCTTCTAACATCTCTGCAGCTGGCCTCTCAGTACATTTTCCTTTGTTTGCTAATCTGTGACTAGAAATGTCAGTATTTATGTTATAGATGAAATAGAATCAACAAGCAAGGCTCCAGCGTTTCCTTTAACTCCAGAAAATGCATATAGGCAAAAAGAAGACCACCATGATCAATATGGAATAAA
Organism: Phrynocephalus guinanensis; assembly: GCA_037367245.1. Lineage (NCBI taxonomy): Eukaryota > Metazoa > Chordata > Lepidosauria > Squamata > Agamidae > Phrynocephalus > Phrynocephalus guinanensis. The sequence goes on from CM074742.1 coordinate 38,367,444, forward strand.
TTTGGGCAAAAATCTTAGTATTCATCAAGGAAGCACAACAGCTGGCTCCCATACTGGTGAATTTGTCCCTGGCAAGTAAAGAACTCAGATTTATGTTGTTCACATTGTTGTTTTTTAAAAAAATACAAGGGAAATTATCACCATCATCATCATTGATGTTACTGCTTTTATTGTTGCTATTACTGCTTCTGGTTTCAGACTTTCCATAGAGAACTACTGAAACAGATGTTGTTCCATCTCTAGACCATAGATAAGAACATAAGAACATAAGAAGAGCCATGCTGGATCAGGCCAAAGGTCCATCTAGTCCAGCTTCCTGTATCTCCCAGTGGCTCCACCAGATGCGTTTGGGAGCGCATGAGACTAGATATCTGTCTCCTGATACCACTCCCCTGCATCTGGTGGTGGGCTCCTATAATGAGTAAGATAATCAGTGCAACTGGCTGGTGGATTTCAGGCTTTTGGAACCGATTCCTAGTCTTAACAGGAGATTCCATAGATTGAACCCAAGCCCTTCTACATTGCACTATGTGTGCTTTACCGCTGTATAATGCCTCCTTCTGCTTTTCGGCCATTTGTATTAGTACAGTATATCTGCTCTTCCTTCTCTTCCTCTCAAAACTTCTTTGCATCTGTCATTTTTCCTTATGCCATGCTTGTCTGGCCAAGACATTTGAGATGATTAAGCCTATTGCTTGTTGGATAGGTGTTTTCAATCAGTTGATTGATTAAATATGCACAAATATGCCTATGGATTAGCAGTAATTCTAAAGAGAAAAAGGTAGGCTTACTTGCTTTATTCTTGTAGATGTTTGTCCTGCAATGAGCAACTTCAGAGCCGCTCTTTAATTTACCAAAATACAGTGGATTTCCATGTGCAGGAGACTTATTTTCTGAATTGTGTTACAATCGTTTATTTATAACCCTACAACTAAAGTGGTGTTTCTCTTTCTCTCTTTTGTACATAAATATACATTCCCTGCATTGTTTACTATATCACCCTATCCCCTACACTGCATCCTCATTACTCTTAGTCTTCACAGGCTCTTTTTTTATACATTGCAATGCCCATCCGTCCAATCTATTATACTTACACACTGTCGAGTTGTTTCTGACATAACAGTAAATCTATGAAGGAATGACCTCCAAAATATTCTGTTGTGTACAACCCTGCCCAGGTCTTGCAAACTATGTAAGTTCTAGAAAGAATTCATTACTGATATCTTGTATTCTTTTCGGGGTACTGATGTTTGAGGAAGATGTTGCTGAACTAGAAAAAGTCTGGAGAATGGCAAAACAAAAATGCTAAAAGGTCAGAAGTTGGAGGAACGGTTGAAACAATTGTGTGTATCCATATTGTTAAACAGTTAGTCAAGAATCAACCTAACATCCATTGAGAGATGTCGGAAAGGCTGCCACAATTAGGAAGAAGCTACAGTATTCTGCAGTCAAATAGACTATCTCAGGAAATGGGATACTTTTGATGTATTCTCGAAAGCTTTTACGGCTGGGATCTGATCGCTGTTGTGAGTTTTTTGGGCTGTTTGGCCAAAATACTCACAATAGCTTTACTGTTCTTCATTAAAAATTCTCAGTGGCGGGATAGCTATTGAAAATACCAGGGATTTTGCAGCAGTAAATTCCCTGTATTTGCATGGCATCAGATAGATGACTTTCAAAAACACTTCCAACTCCATCTTTTCTTAAAAGGGTAGGAAAATGGAAAAGGACAAGAAAAGAGCCTGTACTGTATTTCACATTTGTGCTCGTTGCTGATGCTAAACAGCTTGAACAGCTGCCTTGTTTTCTGCTGTTTGCCAACTCGGTTAGCTGAATAGCTCCAACAACTATTGCTAGGACATCACTTTGTCTTATATTTATTATACTGTACTAAATTCTTCTAGCAGGTATAGCAGGAAGAATGCTGGAAAATATGACAAGCAATTATTTTCACTGATTTAAGACCATTTCCTTTGAAATGTAAATCTGGAGTAAAGCTGTGATCGTTTCTTCTGTCATTCTTTGGCAGGTTTCCTGCAACAGCCAACAGTTAAGGATCCAAACACAACACACTTGCTTCCTAATCCTACAGATGTTCCCAAAAGTTCTGTTCCCACAGAAGGAGCCAATAACATTCCACTCATTTCAGCAGCCCAGACAACCATATCTTCAAACGTCCTGGTTTCGCAGAGAATGTCTCCTAGCAAGGCTGCTGGTAGCAGATACCACGATTATACACTTGGTATCACTACTATAAACTTCCATTCTGGCTATGCAGGACAGGGCTTAGCAATAAACTCTGCATCTGACACATTGCTTAAGAATAACACAGTCTCTCCCGGGAAGACTGCAGACGCACAAAACCAGACTGATTCCCCACTTGAAGCCAGCATAACAAAGAGCAGCAAGTCTAAAATAGTCAATGGGACACTATCAACCAAGAAAGAACCAGGAGGAAGACACGGTCACCAATTCCAAAACCCATTTAGCAAGCTTCAAGATAATAGTATCATGTCTGCTTTTGAGAGTACTGCTATGCTACCAGAAAGGCCTGGCATGGGTCAAAAATTTCTCTCAACAGCAATTCCACCATTATTAACCTGTGGAGATTCACCTTGTTTCCCTGGAGTTCCTTGCCAGCCCAATGCAGAGGGGAAATTCAAATGTGGCCGTTGTCCGTTTGGTTATTATGGAGACGGTATCACTTGCAAAGGTATGGGCACCTACAGCAGCATAGGTTTTACTATCCTTATGCAATGCAGTCATTTTTTGTGAAAATGTTTTGTCTAATTTTTTTATGATGGCAGTATAGAGAAGAATGACTTGCAGCTCACCAAGTGTCCTACAGCAGTGCTTCTCAAACTTGAGGTCTTGGCTGTAGTCCAAGAAGTATCTGAGAACCCAAGTTGATGAGCCACTGTTGATGCAACCCAATAATTCTTGTAACAGGGGTTGGTTGGTTTGAGCATTAATACTCCATGTGAATGCACATTTAAGTTCCACCTGAGTCATGCCTCATTACAGAACCTCCATAGAACTTACTGGAGCTAAGTCCTATTCAGGTAAATGTTCCCCCCCACACATGCGTGTTAGTCATGTCTGACTCTAGGGGCAGTGCTCATCTCTATATTCAAGCCAAAGAGCCAGTGTTGTGCAAGTCCATAACCACATGGCCGGCATGACTGCAAGGAAACACTGTTTTACTTTCCCACTTTTTATGGCAGTACCTATTTATCTACTTGCATTTACATGCTTTTGAACGGCTAAGTTGGCAGGAGATGGGGTCATCAGCGGGATCTTGCTCCGCTGTGTGGCACGCGGGATTCGAATTGCCGAGTTGCCGACTTTGCAGTCGACAGTTTTTGGAGCCTTAGTCCGCTGAGCCAACATGCCCCTGGGCGTCCTATTCAGGTGCTATGCCTAAAACCGTGAATGGCTAAATGCATGTTTGAGATGGAGATGCAGAGAAGCCCCGCTGCATTCTCATTTGCCACATAATTCAATAAGACCTTCTTATGTCCACTGCAAAATATCTCCAAAGAAGGTGATTAAGCTGTCATTGCCAGAGTTAAAAATAAAATCAACACAGTGTGTGCTGCTTATATACCACCCCATAGTGCTTAAATCTGTAATTTAATTTAATTTAATTTAATTTAATTTAACTGTAATCAAAATTGTAAACTGCCCAGAGACTACTTGTAGTGGTATGGGGCGGTATATAAGCAGAACACTTTTTAAAACACACTGAGCGGTTTGTAAGTTAATCATGCAGGCTACACGTTGCTCCCCCTGCACCTGGGTGCTAATTTTATTGACTTTGGAAGGCTGAGTCAACCTTGGTCTGCCTGCCTGGGATTGAACCCAGGGTCATGAGTAGAGTTGGGCTGCATTACAGCATTTAACCACTGTGCCATGAGGCTCAGTAAATAAATATGTGAGCAATTAGGCTGCCAGAGATGGGAGGGCGGTGGTATCCCCATGAATTTCATGGGATTTCCAGGGAATGTTATTGTATTAAGGAAACTCCTTATTTATTATGAATTAGTTAGTATAAAGTTATAGATCCACATGTGTCATCTCAACTGGCCTCAAAAGTAAGCTATCAACACTCATATTTCACAGATAAAAATCAGAAAGCAATAGCTGAATCCATTTGACTGTTGTGCAAGGCAAAGAGTAGAGAACCAGTGCTTTGCCACTGGTGTAGAACCAGGTGTTACACAGGTGCAGTAGCAGCCCCCCTTTCCCCCCCCATTTGTCCAGGAATTCACAGGAGTTGCTGGCTGCTGATCTGATTTCCCTCCTTTCTTGTAGCAATATGCAGGCATGTATGTGGTCAAAACATGGAATGTGTAGCACCTAATACATGCAGATGTAAGCCTGGTTACACTGGCCGCAGTTGTCGGGCTGGTGAGTAATATGCATCGTATTTGCCTTTTGTGGTTCTTTCTTCCAAATTCTGCATCTTTTAAAAAAATCAATGTTGCTTTTATATAGCTCTGTGCCAACGAGAATGCAAAAACCATGGGAAATGCACCAAGCCTGATACATGTGAATGTCCCCCAGGATTCAGTGGCTCCGTCTGTGAGGAAGGTAAATGGAGCCAAAACCTGGACTCAGCTTTATTGTGAAAGTTCATTTGCAGATGTCGGGGTCAGTTATTTAGCACATCCCAGGAAACCGTTGAAAGCATATATAAGTCGTATTCCAGTTTTGTGCACATCATTCGCATGAGATTCACAGTTCTTAGTATGATATTTCTTGTCCTAAAAATTTTTTTTTACAGTAGGACCCCCGTATCCACTGATTCATTGTCCACTGATTCAATTACCCATGGTTGGAAGAAGAAAAAATTGAATAATTCAGCAGCCACAAGCAAGCTGTAAAGCAAGATGTTGTCACAAACAGCAGCTGTAAAGCAAGCTACTGTCTCAAAGCAGCAATCATAAAGCAAGCTACTGTCAGGAAACAGCAGTTTGGGGATGGCTGGGTGGGCGGGCAGGCGTTCTCTCTTATCCACGGATTTCATTATCCAAGGGAAGGCCTGGAACCAATCCCCAGCGGATACCGGGGTCCTACTGTATATTGGAAATGCAAAAATCATGATGGGACATATTATCATGCATGGTGGCCTTGTGTAAGGGCAAAGAACTACTGGATTAAAATACATATATGGCTCAAAGAAATAACTAAGCTGAATATAGAATTTGAACCAGAAATGTTTTTACTAGGTATTATGCCAGAAAATGTTAATATGCAGGATAGATATATTATACTGCATATATTGACTGCCGCTAGAATAGCTTGGGCCCAAATGTGGAAAAATGAAAACACCCAAGGAGGACACAATCATACAAAAAAAACTCTTAGACTGTGCTGAGATGGCCAGAATGACATTAAGAATCAAAGAAAAAGAGGACTCTGCGTTATTCAACGTGGAATAGATTTTTATGATTGGTTGGAGAGAAGAAACAATGCATTAGGTGGTACTAAGACATGATGTAATCAATGTTAAGCGCACTCAGATAATATGATGAATGACAAATGGAACAATTTATAGAAATTAATTTAGAAATATGAAATGTTGATTATGGAATATTAATAAACATATTATTAATTTTTAAAAAAATAAAACCTACTATGAGAATCCAGCTGCAGCTGTGTGCAGCAATTTTATCTTGAAGTTCTGTGCTAACACTTCAGAACCAGGTACCTGGCACAAAGGTTTCCTCAGAAGTAATGGGCTTACTAGTGGCTAAAATTTACCAATGAAGACATCCCTTGCACTTCTCTGTTTTGCCCATGTGCTGCTGTCCTCATCTTACCAATAAAACTCCATGCCTACTTTTTCTGGTATATGCATACAGCTAGTGCTGAAGCAGCCTTCTGAATGTTGTCATATTTCAACCTTAGAAACCCCAGCTATCAGTTATCCTGGCAGGAACCGTGAAAGATTGGCCGGAAACTTCTGAAAGGACATCACTCACTCATGCTGATATCATAAAGTGGCCTAATAAGCAAGCCACTTCGTGATATTGGCAATTTAATCACATCTTCTGCTCCTTGGGGAAAGGGAAATGGATTTTTCAATTATATACAAATGATTGCTGTATTAGTTGTTGAATGTTTTTTTTAAAAAAAACTTTTATTTGCCTCTTACATGGCTGGTCAAGAAACCGCCTGCAGCTAAAGCCACCCATATGGATTCAGCTTCCTTGACCAGACCTTTAGATGATGGATAGAAAATGTATTTTAAAATAATAGAGGCAATGCATCAGTGATAATTAAGGTATTTCATGATGTTGGCAAATTCAGCTGGGCAGCTTGCTTTAAATTGGTTCCAGCGATCACACATGCTGGAACTGATTCAAACAAAAGCAATCCTACTCACACCAAAAAGGCAGAGAGAGACCCCTAGTCAGCCTCTGAGGCTTCTCTTAGCCACGACTAAGACTAAATTTGTTAGGTTCAGTAGGTCTACTATTAAACATGACTCATTTGAAATCTATCGCCTTCTTAAGTATGAACAGGAACAAATGGTGATGGACAAGCTGAATGCTGATGTATTATCTAAATGCACAATATTTGGCAAAATATACTACTTACTGCACATACTTGAGTATCATCCAAATTAAATGGCATATCTTTGAATTGAAGTGTTTCTCTTAAGTATAGAAGCAAAAATATAAGTAAAAACTAAGTTCAGCATTTTGGAATGCTGCCATTCTTGATTTCATCAGAATCAGGTCCACATCTATTCGTACTTCTTTTTGGTCCTTGTAAAAATACACAGTGGAATTTGTCTTTTCTGTTTTGGACATTCCAAGCAGCATCAATTTTTTTTTAAAGATAGCTATTTCACTAATGGTTGGCACAGAATACACTGTGGAAGCCTGTCTTGATTTCCATCAGTCAGTCCGACTCAACAGGCAGATTGACTGTGAAAGCTAATTTTGTTTTTCCTTTTGCTTAAATGTACCTGCAGCACATTGTGATCCACCTTGCCAGCATGGAGGGACATGTCTGAAAAGAAACCTTTGCACTTGCCCATACGGGTTTGTTGGTCCTCGATGTGAAATAAGTAAGTTGTTACAAGTAAAGGGAAGTCGAATATGGGATCATGGTATAGAGAGATACACAGGCTTTTTAATAAAGAGCTGAATGTTTGGATGAATTTGCTCCAGGAATTTAGTGCTAGATAGTAAGATAATTTGACTAACACTCTATCTATCTATCTATCTATCTATCTATCTATCTAAACATATTCAGGAACTTGAGATATGTATGGAATATTTGCATAGGTTAGCCATTTGCTCAGAATTCTTCTCTCCACTATTACAGAAGAAACACTGAAACTAAGAGATCTTCACGCAGGAGCAGCTGATTTGAATATGGTTCTCCTCTAGATCAATGGTTCTCAACCTGTGGGTCCCCAGATGTTCCTGGACTGCAACTCCCAGAAGCCTTCATCACTAGCTGAGCTGGCCAGGATTTCTGGGAGTTGCAGTCCAGGAACATCTGGGGACCCACAGGTTGAGAACCACTGCTCTAGATGCCTTGGCCTGGCAACTTACCAAGGTCTATTTTCCAACATCTCTTTCCTGCTTTTGCCATCACTCAGACTATTTAAAGATTTGTAATCACATTTTATTGCTCATAGCTCCTTATTTTACCACAAAGACATGGTTACTCCAAGTTTTCCATCATTTTGGCAGCCTACTTCTTGAGGTGGTAAAGTATTATAGTTTGTGCAATTGTTAAACAGTTCAGAAACTTTCATTGGCCTACTGCAAATTATCCACTGATTTATCTTGGTGGAGGTTAGTCTGCTTTCATCTGAATCCTATGTTACACTAGATATAGTAATAGATTATATATATTATATCTGCCCTTTAACATTATAATAAAGATAGCTAGTGCAAATCATAATTGGAGTGCTATATTGGGGCATTGCAGAGACAGGTTTTAGGCTGTTACTTGATCTTATAAGCTCACAAGTTATCCTTGGGAATGCCATTGTCTCTTTGTTGATGTGAGTATTAAGTGGGAAATAAAGAGCTGTTTCAAGCACTCTAGGAAAACTAAGGAAAACACTTTTTCAAGCACTCTAGGAAAACTAAGGAAAACAGTGTTTTCTAAAATGACTTCTAATCTGTTTCTAAGCTTTTGTTTTGCTCTGCTTCAGCAAAACAGAATGTGTACACATTTTATGTGTCAGTATCTTAAGAAATACTACAAAACATTCAGAAATAAAGGCACATTGAGACGCAAGTTGAGAAATTATTTAACTGTATTATAGCTATGCAGCAGCACAACGATGCCTTTTTCCCTATAACGGCTTATATGTATTTATTTTTCTTAATTCTGCTGAACATAGTGGTTTGCAACAGGCACTGTGAAAATGGCGGAGAATGTCTTACTCCTGATGTTTGCCAGTGCAGAGCTGGATGGTATGGTCCTACATGCAGTACAGGTAAAAAGCAAGCCTCAAGAGAAAGTCATTTGAAAAATATTATGCATAGTTCATCACAAAGAGAAAAACTCCTGAAATAATTGTAAACCATAGACTCTGAAATATTTGAGTTCTGACATAAATTGGTGCATTGACCAGTGTTTGGGTCAGGACGGGGAAGATCGCCCCTCCTTAGAGAGATCTTCATTGGGTTTTCTAAGAATGACATAGGACACCTCTGCTCATTATTGCTATATAAAGTCAACCATTGGAGCTACTGATGTCATAGTCAAAACTATCCAGGGCTCTTATAATTATAGTGCACATTAAAACTACAGCTCTGGATCCCAGGAGGGAAAAGCTGTGATAACGTTGAAAATAAAGTATTTTCTTGTGCTTAATTTCCATTGGCTTTTGACCCGTTCTTAAAAATACTCGTAGCTCTGCCACATGGCCCTTTTAAAAGATGTTCAACCAAGGTTTTGTGTATTGGTTCTTCATATGAGTGGAATTGTATTCTGCTCATATAAAGATGTTCACTTGTTAATCACTGTCTTAGTGCTGGCTGGTCTTGTTGTGTTGGTAGTTGAGCATACATTTAAATAAGCAGCTGTTGGAAACATGCACAAGTTGTTTTCTTTTGACTTGAGAGAAGTGACATTCCTGATAGTGATAAGAGATAATTTCATTTCATTTTCCAATCACCGCTTATGAAAATTGTCATATGGGAGAAAAAGCAAGTGACAGATTTGCCCATCAATAGTTGTTCCAAATAAATGCCGTGCCATTTTTCCTGTATTACTATAATTGAGCCAAGAGACCATTTGCATGCAGTGAAATGAAACAACTCCATGTACAGGATTTGAATTTTAAAAACAATCTCTTCTCTTTTATCATTTTTCAGCGGTGTGTGATCCTGTATGCCTCAATGGTGGCTCCTGTATGAAACCAAATACATGCCTTTGCCCTAATGGATTTTTTGGTGCCTATTGTCAGAATGGTAATATTGTTGCTAGAAAAAATATGATGGTTGATTCTTAGAAACAAGAAAATTAAAGGTGATCCTCTACCCACCTTCTGATTGAAGGAAGTAACATCAGCAAAGAATCAGTTTTGAAACATACAGTGGGGAATAACAGAAGCAAGTGTTTGTTTGTTTATTTATTTATTTACAAAAAAAATTAGCTGCCCCACTACCAAGTGGTCTCTGGGCAGCATACAACAATGTATTAAAACTATAAAACAATAAAGTTAGTAAAACTATAAAATACAATACAATTTAAAACAATCAACATACAATACATATTATAAAACCCTGCTGTGCATGAGTCCAGCCAAAAACATTATCTAATTAAAATGCTGCCCAAACAGGAAGGTCTTTGCCTGGCGCCGAAAAGCCAAAAGTGTTGGCACCAGGCGAATCTCTGTAGGGAGGGCATTCCAGAGTTGGGGGGCAACCGCCGAGAAGGCCCTGTTTTGACATGCAACCCCCTTACCTCTTTGAGGTTTCTTATAGTCCCTGTGGTGATGTGCTTCATGAACATTTCTTATTCCAGATTAATGGTTTAAATAGCCTAATAAAGCCTCTGTTCCTTCTCTATCATGCTCTTTCTCCAGGCACACAATTTAAATACATTTTCAGGTGCTTGGTTCTTTTCCGTACTGGACTGACAGTAGCTAAGTAGAAAATGTTGAAGTTGTGGCTTGTAGGATTTTTTTGAACCTATGAAAAATAGACACCTGCATATTCAGTGGGCCCTGCTTCATCTCAGAAGGCCCATGGTGTTCTTGAAGGCGAGTGATTTCCTCTGAAGTGGATTTAAACCTGGTCATGAGTGACATAGCGTTATAAGACTAAGAGATTGACAGGGCCATCACCATCTCGACCCAACTCTGATCTCTGCAGATTAGTTCCAGACCCCCCCCCCAGCCTGTGTAGCTGATGGAAACAGGGTGGAAGACTGATGTCTCTCAATGATAAATATTGAAGGAAAATGTATAAGTTCATAAAGGGAAAGGAAAGTGGCATTGTGCCTTTATCATCAAGCTATTTGTGCTAGTTGAGGTTGGTCAAAGATGTCTTTGGCATCATCATGCCAGTTTTGTTAGGGGGGCGCGACCTAGCTCTAACAGAAATATTTGGGTGTTACATGTTTGTAAATAGCAGTTTCCCCCCAAAGCCAAGCATACATACTTGTTTTAGTAAAACAAAACAAAAACCCCTGTTTTTCCGTGTAACTGTGTATAACTGAAATGCGTATCAAATCCTGTTGAGAATAATGTGTGTGTGTGTGTGTGTGTGTGTGTGTGTGTGTGTGTGTGTGTGTGTGTGTGTGTGTGTGTGTGTGTGTGTGTGTGTGTGTGTGTGTGTGTACGCGCACGCGCATGTCTGTACATAATTTCACTTCAGACATGCCAGACTTACTCACATACGGCCTAAAGGCTGGCAGGTAGCACCTGGTGGTAGTGAGAAGACTTCCAAGTAAGACATAGAACGTGATAGAGTTTGTTCCTACTTTGAAGTCATTGCTGTGTAAGATTCAGCCGCTACCTAAAAGGAAGCAGTAGTGCTGTGCAGTGCTTGGATCTGTACCTTACTTCTTTGTTTCTGTATTTTCAGCCGTCTGCAGCCCGCCTTGTAAAAATGGTGGCCATTGTATGAGAAACAATGTTTGCACCTGCCCTGATGGGTACACTGGCAGAAGGTGTGAAAAAAGTAAGGTTTACTCCAAAATTCTGACAAGGTGACTTGGAATAACGATGCCAGCTTCATCACATGCACTGAGCAATTTATCAATTTTTTTCCCAGGCATCTGCGACCCAGTGTGCATGAATGGAGGAAGATGTGTGGGACCAAACATTTGTTCTTGTCCATCAGGCTGGAGAGGCAAAAGATGCAACACCCGTATGTATTCCTCTCAGCATCTCAAAACTCTCAAGAAAGGAAACGTCTTGTTAAATTGGGTGTATAAAAAGGCATTTGACCAAGCTACAGCAATAATCAGCATTTAATTTACATTCCACTGTAATTAGAGGGCATTTCTGCGCTACTGCTTGATGTGACCCTCAGGATTTTTCTGTGTAAAAGATAGCTTCGCCTGCTGTTCCAGAATAGAACGTGTAGATTTCTTGTTTATCTAAGTTCTTAAGCCTGTAGGCTTTGGATGCTCAATTGGATGTTTCACTGGCATAGCATGTGTCCCTGTGAGTCTTTTCTGAGGAACTGCCACCATTCTGAGTCAAACATCCATCTCTGTGCCAAACTACCCAGGTTACTAAACAGCCACCTACATGAAATGAAGATAGACTAAAGACATATATTTCCAAGTGCATTGTTTAAACGACGCATAATATAATATATTAGTTTGTATCATGTTTTTATATTATGCTATTATTCTTTATTCCTTTGTATTGGCTGCTTTATGTACACTGCCCAAAGTAGCTATTTGCTAGATAGGCAGTATAAAAGTCAAATCAATCAATCAAAGCCTTGGATGGCTAATGGAGGGCTATATCCTACTAAAGAATTTGGTTAAGTACTTTTATAATTAACAAAGTATCAAGTACAAATGACAACTGCGCAGAGAAAGCAGAAGATAATAGCTTAAGTCTCAGTAGCCTACCCCTTTTCACAGACACTAGCACTTTCTATCTTCAAAATTACCCTGGAAGTATTTTAAATGGGGGGAAAGGAATCATTATTTACATGGGCTATCTATAGTTACAGACAATAGAAACATAGGAAAAAAGGAGCCTCCACACATGGGAAAGATCCCCTCCATGCTTCCTGCATGGTCAGAGGTGATAAAAGGAGAAACCCAATAACGAAGGAAGGGAAGCCAACAAGCAGGAAGAAGGAACGTGCAAGCCATAGGTGGAAAAGTAACTTGACCAATAGTTTAATGTGGAATGAGATACCTTCGGGGGTCCCCAAATGCCACCCTTCCCATTGATACTGATAAAGTCAAGAATGTAGCTTAAAATTGGCATTGGGGTGGTTCTTTATAAATTGCCAATGCACCATTGATGGTTCATGAAAATTGCCATGCTGAGTTAGGGCCTTTTCACACGACCCCTCAGATCCGCTGGTCCCTTAAATTCGGACCAGCGATCTTGAGGGTTCCTTGCTGTTCCTCCGTCCCCACCCCCTCCGCACTGTTATATAGCAAAGGGTTTAAGGACAGATAGAGATACAACACAGAACACATACAGTACAGAAAATAGGTTGTAGACATCTTAGCTTAAGGGTCCAAGAATCCCTTAAGTTTCCAAGACATGGCGCAGGCACATCTGCCCTGCTGTCCTGGACAAAGGACTAAATGGCTTCTGATGATCTGATAAAGTCAAGAATGTACCTTAAAATTGGCATTGGGGTGGTTCTTTATAAATTGCCAATGTACCATTGGTGGTTCATCAAAATTGTCAGCATATTTGGGTCTGTTAATATTTCAATGCTTATATATATTTTGATTTTTTTCATGTTTATAAATCCTTATCAATACCCAATGTTAATAGGCATGCAAGATTGTTGTTGTATCAACACATCACTTATGAATTATGAGGACGTTGCCTGTCTCTGCCCCAGTTACGAGCCATCTCTGAAGTAAACCTATTTTCCCACCACTTTGTTAATGACTTGCACTGGTTTTGAGCCTTTGGAGATATTTACAGTACTCTCAAGGTCTATCTATTTCATTTGGTGCAGCAATATGCCTTCAGAAGTGCAAGAATGGGGGTGAATGTATTGCGCCAAATACTTGCCATTGCTCTTCAGGATGGGAAGGAGTCCAGTGTCAAACAGGTAAGTCGAGCTCAGCAATAACATTTGCATTCTAGTGAAGAAAAACTATGTGTTTCTGCTTCTGAAGACTCTCCAGGTGCTGATCCATGATCTAGAAACAATCTGATAGAGAATTTTGGAAACAAATTGAAAGAGTGTAATATTGTAGTGTGTGTGTGTGTGTAGGGCCGGCGCTAGGGTTTCTTGCGCCCTAGGCAGCGGGTGGGGCGGCAGCAACGGCAATGGGGGCGCGGATGGGGTCCGGGGCCGCGGGGGGTGGGGGGCCGTGGGGGCAGCAGGGGGGCCGTGGGGCGGGCGGCGGTGGGGGGCGGGGTGACGGGCTGGCGGCGGCGGGCAGCGGGGCGGCAGGTGGCGGTGGTCAGCAGCAGGGGGGGCGGTGGGGGGGCAGCAGGCTAGCCAGTGGTGGCGGTGGGGGGTGGCACCCCCTGTCCATTTTGGCACCCCCTGTCCATTTTGGCGCCCTAGGCAACTGCCTAGTTCACCCTAATGGACGCACCGGCCCTGTGTGTGTGTGTATTGTGTTGTTACAGTTGTGACTGACTCTTTGTGACCCCATGTCCATGGAGTTTTCTTGGCAGGAGTACTGGAGTAGCTTGCAGTTCCTATGCCCTAAGCACATCCAGTCTCACCTGATTTTGGAAGCTAAGCAGGGTCAGCCCTGGTTAGTACTTGGATGGGAGACCACCAGGGAATACCAGGTGCTGTAGGCGCCTGGAGTAGGAACTGGCAAGCCTCTCCAGTATTCCTGCCAAGAAAACTCCATGGACATGGGGTCACAAAGAATTGGTCACAAGTGTAACGATGCAACACACACACACACAAATATTGTAGTGGCACAAGGGCTCCCAAAGTGAAAGTGCTGGCAATTTAATTGCCAGGGTGAGCCAGGATCACCATCCTGCAAGAGATGCCATCTCTTTCCAGCTTCCCTCTTTCCTCTGAGCTTGTGTGACATTCTTAACAAACACAGGGAAAAGAGCTGTTGGGCAGCAGGAATGGATTATATGGGTTAATCTCTTGTATAGTTAGGAAAATATCAAGTACAAATAACAACTGCACATTAAGTTTGCAGATAACACGACTGAGATTGCGCTCATATCTGGCCAGGAGAGTGAGATGGCTTACAGAGATGAGGTGGAGAGGTTGTCCAAGTGGTGTAGAATTAATAACTTGCATCTAAACATAAAGAAAACAAAGGAGCTTGTGGTGGCTTTTAAGAGGCAGAAAACTGATGTGCAACCACTGGTGATTGATGGGACTGGTGTGGAGAGGGTTACAGGTTTTAGATTTTTAGGCATTGAGTTACAGGAGGAATCTGTCCTAGAGTGTCAACACAAGGGGGCTTGCGAAGAAGGCTCAGCAGAGACTATTTTTCTTGAGAACTTTAAGGAAAAACCATCTTCCTCAAAAGCTGCTGCTGACCTTGTATCATTGTGCTATTGAATGTGTGCTTCATTACGGGTTATGTGTAAGGTATGGAAGTTGTACCCATCGGGATAGGACAGTGTTGTACAGACTCATAAGAATTGCAGAGAGTATTGTGAGCTGTTCACTCCCCACACTAGAATGAATTTATACTATCAGGTGCCACTGTAAAGCATTAGATGTATTAAGAGATCCATCGCCTCTTCGAGTTGCTGCCATCGGGACGGAGATATAGAGTATTGAGGGTGAAAACAAACCATCTCAAGAATAGCTTCTTTTTTAGAACAATATTGGCCTTAAATGGAAATTCTGGACTTTGAAGTCAGCTTATTTTATATGTTATATTGTATGTGTTGTAACGGTTTTCAAGTCTATGTGGAATGTTTTATATGAGATGAATACAGCAACCGTGAAATTTCGTTGTTCCTGCAAGGGGGCAATGACAATGAAGATTCCTATTCCTATTCCTGTTCCTCCCAGGGGTAGCTCACCAATCTCTGCCTCCCCCAGATCAGTGAGGAATATAGAGAATTCTGCAAGATACAAGAGGGCATTTCCAAAGTCTGCCAAAGTTGCATCCTTCTGTCTGCTCTCTGATCCTCAAAAATCCCTCAGGAACTCTGGGATTCTACCATCAGTTGCTCTAAAGCAGGCATGTACAAACTTTAGCCCTCCTGATGTTTTGGACCACAACACCCAGAATCCCAAGCCTGTATTTCCAATGACAAAGGACTGTGGGAGTTGTGGTCCAAAACATCTGGAGGGCCGACGTTTGGACATTCCTGCTCTAAAGTTTCCAGGCTATTTGAAAGTAGAAATGCAACCTTCTTTCTGACTTCAAACTACCAGACCATTTCCCGCATTGTTCCTTCTATTCCCACACAGCTTGCTATATTTGTGATATCTCAGCACATGTTTGCTTAAGTGCTAGCGTAGAATAATCAGAAGCTTTTTTTTTCTTTACTAGAAAAGGCCTATTTGTTTTGCCAGATAAAATTCTCATGCATTTATATTTTTCAGCTGTGTGCAGCCGGAAATGTCTATACGGCGGGATTTGTATATTGCCAAACGTTTGTGCTTGTCGTCCTGGCTATGGCGGAATCGCTTGTAGCAAAAAAAGTCCGGTAATTATAACACAAATACTCAATGGTTATATAAGATGGAAAAGGAAAGGGGTGGGTGTTAAACTGATTCTAATTAGTTTGCTGTTCCTTTTTTGTTCAAGGTACGCCACACCAGAAGAACAAATTGAGTGCTCAATTGCGCTGGCCAGATTACCTCGGTTCTTAGATGTAGAAAAGTTCTGTTGAGGCACCACTCCACAAAGGGCACAATCCAGCCCCTTCCAGATGCCGACTATAGTCCTACTCTAAGTAGGAACACTCCACTTCTCGTCTGTACTTTGCTAGCTCTGACAAGGGAATGACTTTGCTGCAAGCCATTTACGTTAAACAGAACTCCTCCTGCTGTTCACCTGTAAACATACACATCAACATACTCCTTGCAAGGTCCATGGCTCCTACCATCCTTCCAGCAGAAATATAGTAATGTACTGCTAGATACCTGGCTGCAGGATACTTCTACGTAATATCAAGGCAGGTCTAAATTGACTATGAATTGTGTGCAGGTTGTAAGAGTGAGCCCTGCATACCAGTGGTGTACCTGACACAAGGTTATACCAGTGGAGAACAATACAAGTGTACTACTCTCTCTACCTCCTCCTCCTCCTCATCTCTGCCTTTCAAAGGATCTGGAGTGTGCAGTGTTTGTCAAAGCGTGAGGTCTGATGAGTAGTCTGAGTCACATTTGGAAACATGGATTCATTTTCACAGAACTGGTGGTTGATGTTTAAACATCCGAAACCTAATACATAGCTTTTCATCTGTTTCCCTTGCTGCCCTGGTACTAGAAGCCATAGCTATTAATTTGTGTAATAAATATTTGGATAAGGCTTATGATTCTCAGTGCATAGTGAGAAGATGGCTAGGGGGGCATGCTTCATACCTATTTTAAACCTTTTTAAAGTTCTAGGGTACCTCTCACAGTTTACTCATGGAATATGATAGTAACTGCATGGGTGGTGTAGGATATGATCTTGTCCCATAATCCATCTGCTTCCATTTGAGAAGCAGCGTGTGGAGTCATCTGAAACTGAAATCTTAAAGCTATTATACTTTTGCTTACATGTAACCATAACTTTTTGAGCTGCCTTGATGCCCTAAGCACATCCGATCTCGCCTGATTTCGGAAGCTAAGCAGGGTCTGGCCTGGTTAGTACTTGGATGGGAGACCACCAGGGAATAGCAGGTGCTGTAGGCGCCTGGAGTAGGAACTGGCAAACCACTCCAGTATTCCTGCCAAGAAAACTCCATGGTCATGGGGTCACAAAGAGTTGGTCACGACTGTAATGACACAACAGACACACACAACCATAACTTTGCAATACTGTGTGAATCAGGACAACTCTATACATGTCAGCTGTGATCTCCACACATATACTTTTAAAAAATAGTGTACAAAACTACAGTGAGAAGAACATCGTCTCTCATTCATATAATGGTCCACTTCTGAGCCTCTGTAAACACAGAAATTTACTTAGACTAGCACCCTACTGCCTAAACATAGCATGGAAAGGCAATCACATAAGCAACCCCACCCCCACCCCCCATTTCCAGCAAGGTACCCATTGCATGATCAGTTGTGTCACCAGTCAGAGTACCCAATGCAAGAATGGACTCAAGGTGCCAGACCAGTGGAATACTTTCTTTCTGCCTTTCCCTTTTGCATGTAAGCAATAAAATACTGGTCACATAGTGAAAAATTGGGTGGAAAATGGTGTTCATTTTATGAACTATCCCTGTTTATTGCTGGCATGCTCATTGGGTTGGATCCAGGTCTACCTGTGGTCATGAGATACTGATTTAAATGGGAACCAAATGAACTGACATGAGAAAAGCTTTATATTTATTTCAGTGGGATCCAAGAACACCTAACCTGCTTAGGGCCCTGCTGGCATTGTTATGAAGCTATCGGTTGTATCATGTATGCATTTGCAATACTATGAATTAATTCATCAATTGGTCCTTGTTGTTCCAAAAGATTGTTTGGTGTCTTTCTCTTCTACCATTTGAGCAGTTGTTTGCAGCCTGTGGTTCCAGGAGCTACATCAACTCTTTTCCATGATTATTATTAGGAGCAGCAAAATAAATGATCCACTATCCTACCTGAACATGCCCAGTCTCATTTGATTTGGAAATTAATCAGAATCAGATCAGTACCTATACAGGTGACCACCAGGGGTTTCCTTTTATGCCTAGCAAAGCCTGGGCAGCTGTTCAATATCCACCAGCTTTCCATTTTAAGGACAATTCCATGAGCCACCATATACCATGAGCCACCATACACCATACACCATAGACAAATTTTTCTTACTCCGACATAAGAGGCTTTTATTATATTGCATGCAAGGAAAAAAATACAGTTTATGTTGGCAAACATACAAATGGCACACCATAGTTCGTGGTCCACTTAAGCTCCTGTGGCCAGGGGCAGACACCCAACGCACACCATTCTTATAAAGCCTAAAACCACATATTGGTCATCACTCTTAATATCGGCCATAGATGGTATATCCTGTATAAGTTTCCTTGTGATGTATTTAAGGACATGAGTGGTTTCTTTCCCCCCCCCTTAGTTCCTGTTTTCTGTGTTGTATGCCAAGCTGTGCTGTGGTTAAGCAAGATAAAGGTCAAAGACATATTTCTTCTCTTGTAACAGATGATAGCTTTGATAACAATAGCATAAGATAATTATATCTTAATTAACTTTCCACACACCCAGTGTCTTATGATTTTTCGAAGCTAAGTCGGATTGTGCCTAGTTAGTACATGGGTGGAAAACTAGCAGGACATCGTGGAGCTTCTCTCTGCTGTGCTAGGGGACAAACCTGCATAAAATCCTGGAGAGCTGCAGCTAGTCAGACTCAACAAATCTGGGCTTGACCTGAGCCATGGTTTTACTTCGGATAAGGCAGTTTCATATATTCCTGGATGGATTCAAATTAATCATAGCTCTACAAACCTATATCACAAGTCTACGAGTCTCTAATTATGGCCAGAAAGACAGTACAGCCTTTAATTACTGCCAAATGAAAATTATATGTCATCCATTAACAGCTGCTTGGAGAGCATGAATTCCCACAAGACTTTATGTATGAGAGAATCTACTCAACCTCACAGCCCTCCATCAAATGAGACGGGCACACAGTTCTGCTCTGGATTATGGCCAGTTTGTCCATAACATGGTGCTGAAGTCCATATGTAATAATCATCCCATTTCCCTGAGTTTCCCCCAACTCTGCAAGGGGTTTTCATAAAACAGTGCATGCAACAGGAAGTTTGTGTTCTAAACATTTTTAAAAGCACATTATGCATTCTTAAAGTGTATCATGCTATCTGTAAATTGCAAGCTATGCCACACTACAGATTACACTCACTACATAGTGTGCAGCTAGTGCTCCATCTTTCCTTTAATAAATTGAAAATACAGGAGGCAAGAGGGCAGTTTTTCCACCCCAGCTGTATTTGGAAAGGAAAGGGCTACAGTAGGTTTATTGAATAGGTATGTACTTCAGATTCAAAAATTATTTGAAATGTTGGGGGGAAACAAAGAAGGAAAGAAAGAATGAGGGAAACTAGTATGAATTTTGTCTGCGCGTTGGATGTTGAGTAGTAGCAGTGGCACTGAGTCTCTCCTCTCTCTCTATCTCTCTTACACACACACGCGCGCGCGCGCACACACACACACACACACACAGACACAGACACAAACACACACAGACACAAACACACACAGACACACACACATCTGTCCCAGGTCATAACCTTATAACACCCCCCCCCCATTTTCATAATTTAAACCATTGGTTCCCAATGTTGGGTCCTTAGATATTTTTGAACTTAACTCTCGGACTTTATTGGCCAGGATTTCTGGGAGTCGTAGCCCAGGAACCTTTGTTTGGTTGAGCCTTAGGTTAGGAACCACTGATTTAGACAACTATAGAGATGTACAAATACTCTTCAAATATTTGGGTACAAATTGAACTCATGGGCTACAAGTCAGCTCAAACGGAATCTGTTATATTTTGCAAGATAATAATTTGGATGGTATTATCACACCTTAAGTATTAATAATAGGTATTACAGCCTAAGAACTTCAAAAAACACTGCATTATTTGGAAGTTTATTCAAGGTAGCATTCCTGGATAGTGGCTTTTCCCCCTTAAGAAATACTGCAGACTCAGTTGTGTCTTCACCCTGGATCGAGAGACCCTGACCTATCAGGTGGCTGTGTTCTGAATAAGACATGGGATCTACAAGAATTTGAATTCCTGAGACTCATTAAGTATCTCTATATATCCTTGCTTATCTTTTCCTGATTTCCTTATTATATAAAATTCTTGAGAAACTTGATGTGGCCACTGTGGCACATGCCTTTGTGACCTCCCAGCTGGACGACTGTAATGCGCTCTATGTGGGGCTACCGATGGAAAATCTCAGGAAACTTCAATGAGTCCACAATGCAATGGCCAGATTGCTGACTGGGGCGGGTTACAGAGATCACATTACACCCCTACTGGGAACGACTGGGAAAAGGAAGTGACTACATGACTAGATGCATAACCAATCAAGACCAGGTTTGTTAAAGCCCAAGTCCTCCTTACAGACTCCGTGATCCAGTATTTAATCTTCAGCTTTTATTGTTTTCCTGCTTGATTTATTTCCTAGTACCAACCTAATCTGGACTGTTGGGAGGATTTGCTTCTGCTTCTGGTTGCTTTCTCTTTGAACTGATAACTAGGTACACATGTGATTTATGGTCCGAGTTGCACTACTAGGATAAGACTGTTCTCTGCACCATCTGCATTCTTTCTGGTGTCCTGCCTTGGACTTTCCTGCCATGAATCAAAACCGGCAGGAGGACTGAATACATCCTCATAACAAATGCTGTAGTTCCTCAGTTCTTCAGGCAAACAGCATAGTAGACCCCACAAGAAGAATTTAAAGGATGGCAGACATTTTCTTTTATGCCATTTTGTATCATGTCCATTACTATTTTAAAAGTTTGCGACTCATACCGAGTAATATTACGCTGGAAATCCTGACCCAATAAATTACCCTTCAATTAAAGTCTTACTCTGTAAAATGTGTCTGGTTTCCTAGACACGCTTCATTGTTGTTTACATGAAAGTGGTTGACATGATTTCCATTTATAAGTTTCTTTTATCATCTCATTGTAAGCAACTTGACATAATTTTCGTGCAAAAGGAGATGAGGTGCCTTTCTGTAGAAAAATCTCACCGGAGCAAATCTCAAGCAAGCGTGACATTTTACAAGCTCCAAAGTTGAAGGCTTCAGGCTATGCTGCTCTCTTATGAATATAAAGGCTCTACAAATGTGTAGCAAAGGTTTGCCTAAGGGGATGTCAGAAATAGAGTCAAAGTTTTCTTTTTCATTTTTTTTCCATTTCAGGTTTACTACAAAAGTTTGAACTGCTGTTGAACTTCCTGTCAACTCTAAAAGCTGTCAACCCCCCCCCCCCCGCTGCCAGTGGCTCTATTTGACTTGCCATTTGTAGGTTTAGATATGAGGATTCTAGTACCTGTACTGCACTTGGATCTGACAGATCTATGCACAAGGCCCAACGCTGCCGTGAAAGCAGTGATCTTTTCTCCTGTGTTGGACAAGAAGCTTGTGGAAGATCTATTACTCATTGATTAGATTTCTGTACCACCCATTGAGCTACCAGGCTACTCTGGGTGGTGATCTGTGGTAATTCCATTGAGGGTGTGTTTCATAGAGGAGAGTCTTTCAATGGATTCCTGTCCCAGAGTCCAGTGGACCCTCCTGGTGTTGGTATTTCTGCCTTTCTGAACCTCATGGTTTTAATCCAGTTGTGTCTTTCTGCTAGTACATATTCCATTGGCTTTAGAATTTTATTTTTTAGGGCATATCTGTGGAGAGGTAGGTGGGTGGGAGGACAAGTCCACCAGAGTGCCATCCGCCCCTTGCCAGGACAATTATGATAGTTGGGAGCAACTGAGAAAATATTTGGAAAGGGAGGCCAAAGAAGACAAGACACCAAGGAAGATCAGCCCAGCCCAAGGGTCAGAAGGGGTAGAGGTCACAGTCAGGGAGGAGAGAAAGGAGATTGGTCATGAAGAAAAGGCAGGAGAGATAGAAAAGGGGATTGGACAAAAAAACTGAGGAAGCAGGGAGGATAAAAAGGTGTCAGAGGCCTCTATCACACGACCATTTAAATGCACTGTTTTGCTGCATTCACATCTAAAGATCGTGCTCCCACGGCCAGCCGCATCTTCTGAACACCCCTCTTGACCACACCCCCGAAGTGCATCTCAAACGCATCTTCCTGCACAACCGCTAGGGGTTTGATCAAATTATTTCACTTGCTGATGTGCATTTTGATGCGAAGCAAAGGTCGTGTGAACTCCAAAAAGCTGCAACGTCTTCTGGTTTCCCCCGTTTTGCAGCAGCTTTTTAAAACAGTCCTTTGATGTGCATTTGGCAAATGGGGACATAAAAAAGAGGTTCAAAAATGCTACCATGGGGGCGGTAACGGCCCATCTAATGTCACATGACCACTCTCAGAGAAAGTGCACATTTTATTGTCATCCGCATTTAGCAGTCGTGTGATAGAGGCCAGAGTCAGCAGAGGGGGGTAGACGGAAGCTACGTATCCTGACTCCTGGCTAGGAGTGGGTATGGCAGGAGGACCCAAGACTTACAAGTAGGAACATATGATGGTCCCCAAGGAGGAAGCAGAACAAAGGAAAGTTGAGAGAAGGGTGTTCATTTTGACGTGGGGGGGGGAGAGGGAGTGGAGAAGCTGAGAAGAGACCAGGTAGAAAGAGAGAGAAGCCAACATTTTCCCTTTGTGCAAGCCACCCCACATGCTGTTGCACAAAGTGTCACACAAGGCACTCCACAATGTATTTCACAAGCCATTCCAAAGTGTATTGTAATGGAGTGAAGTATTGCTTTGGATTTTAATTTTGCTAGCAGTCATTCCACTCCTGGTGGAAAAAATTCCCACTCCTGTCATTTTTCTGCTAGGATAATTATATAAAGCAAGTGTACAAGAGAACCCAAAATGACAAGGCA